>JTDE01000241.1:63103-118667 GCA_014338405.1 Paragonimus skrjabini miyazakii
CCGCCGACTGTGTGAAACTTGAATAGCAGCATCTGTTTTAGTCACAGTTTACAGAGAGATACCCGGCTAGATCCGTTGAAATGTGTTTTAAGCAACAAATTACAGAATACAGTCACAGGAATTGTCAAATGTGCAAGCTTTTGTCGACAGCTCTTGCATAGATGACCGCAGTGATAACGACGGAACCTGGTCATCGAGTATGCTTACCAGGCTCAAGAAACGTGCTTGTTGCTTTCCATATGAGAGACTTCTCTCCATGACCCTGACCGTCTTTAATCAGAAATCTGTCTTTTACATCGTTTGCTAAATTTTCTATGGTTGCGGTGAAGCATACGCTGTCTGAATGGTCCTGAACCTAAGACAGAAAGTGGTCTAGCATACACTTGAAGGGATAGTGCAAGTGTTGGTTCAAAATGCTCAAGCGGCTCAAATTCCGGCCAGGGACGTGACATATTCAATTGCAAAACATGCAGTAGCAGCAAGCCATGCAATTGACTCCGTCTGACTGTTTAATGTGCCAGGACGTAATCACAACCTTAAGGTACTATTTTGCATGAAAGGCATAGCAAACAAGAACCAAATCGGCTGTTCTTCGAAAAATGGAAACTGTTCACTTCACGTTAGTATCCGTTCATATAACGGCTGGTTACTTTTCAGCTACTTATTACAAAATCGAACATAAAAATTCATTTCTAATGTAGTGAAGTGATGAGAATGGAAGAAATATTTTCATCTCGCAACGTATGTGTTATAGCCGTCTTGTCCAGATGCGTACAAAGAGCCAAACTATAAGGACGCAGGTAACATGAACGCGAATTTAAAATAATACTCTGCAAACCTACGTTCTCTTTGTTGCCAGATTTGCCAATTCCTGATATTCAAGACCGTATGATTGTTAAACAGGTTGCATAGTACGGCAGCATTTCGTCGAGTTACGTCAGCTACTTACGAACACGAAGCCACGAGTGAACAGCTAAACCATGAGAGGGGCACAGACAACATACTTCGGCTTGTCTAGTGAGTAACCAGGTTTCAGGTTATGAGTTGAGTGTGATCCACACTCTCTGGGCACAAATTTATAAAAGGGTTTGCAGTAGTTCAAGGCTGCCGTAATAAATGTGTGGAGACGTTAATCTTTCAGGTCAATCACAATTTTAAAACAGTTCGTTCCCTTCAGAAGTTTGAACAACACCGTTAGAACACGAAAACTGGTAGTTGCAAGCATTTCGTATTGACTCATCAGTACCAAATTTACAATAACATGAAACGGTTTTTTATATCGAACAGTTTAGGGTTGGGTTGGGTGGATAGTCGATTGATGTGTTAGGAAAGGTCACTAAGTCCATAGGCAGAACCGAGAGGTGTTTGATTTCCAGAATGAAGGAACATTTGCCTAAATGGGTACAGAACTCAGTATTACCGAAGAACGGCAATGTTTTTGAAACACGCAAACAACCAGTGTCCGCAATCGCAAAACACATCCTGACCACTGGTCACGTGATCGATCCGGCTTGTGCATTCAGAATCTTATTACGTCATCCCAGCTCAAGATTCTTGCGGTTTGCTGAGGCTGTTGCAATCAATCGACTGAAGCCGGCCCTGTGTGTTCAGAAACAATTGTTCGTGAACTTGACCCTGCATTGGACTTAGTGACCTTTCCTAACACATCAATCGACTATCCACCCAACCCAACCCTAAACTGTTCGATATAAAAAACCGTTTCATGTTATTGTAAACTTGGTACTGATGAGTCAATACGAAATGCTTGCAACTACCAGTTTTCGTGTTCTAACGGTGTTGTTCAAATCACAATTTTGTCATTTATTTTCTCGAAATGATTCAGGCACAACATGACACGAGTGTTGTCAGCAATAATTGGTGATGGACTATCTTATGTGATTTTTAATGTGCATACATCGATTCGACCATCGCATAACGTCTTACCGCTGGCTCCGATAAAGTAGTCCGAACTGCGACAGACGCCATCGGTACACCTACTGTTGTTCGATCCGTGAAGGTGCCAACTCAACTGATGAGCGCCACTTTCCGAAGTGGTATGGACTACGAATCCTCAAATAAATCATTCGTTTTGCATAGCACGAACATCGAACCAAATCGTCATCAGAAATATTCATGTCATTGCTGTATAGTCGGAGTGAACTGTCTTTATTTTGCTCTCTTCTATTCTAAGCTAGACTGTTTCAACTTTTCCTTGTAAATAGCCCAAACGGTCAGTTTTTAACAAGGTATTAACGCAGTTTCTCGTAGGATCATATAGTTCACTGGATACTTCGTGCGATGACGATTAGCAATAGTGGACCGCCCCCAAAATTCTGGTTAACTGTTATAAAATAAATGAGCAGGAATATGGAATGACATTTTATGGAACTTCGGCTGGATATGAACCAGCGAAAGATACAGTCTGCTTAGACACGATGAGTGCTTTATCAACTGAGTTATGAAAACACGCCAAGAGCTAACATTTCATATTTGGACTCAGTTACTCACCGAACCTATCTCACCATATGGAATCTACCAAATAATCCAGCAGATTGACTGTTCAAGCAGGTTATTATGTTAGGTCACGTTGGAATTCACCAACACTACCGAATGTGCGACAGAACATATCGACCAAGCTATTCGTCTGTCCGCACAGCCGATTAGGTTATGACAAAAGACAAACCTACTTGATGTTGCACAAAATACGCAATAGTTTAAACAGCACGGACGTGAATTGCTTGTCTTTGCAGTTCACAGTCTAAACACGAAGTTCGAATCGTTCAAACAACAGATGAGTCACTGAAGTGATGTTGGTCTCTGGTGAAATTCTCATTTGAAGGTTTACCGGTGTGCTTATCAAGGGTCCTCTGCCCGTGCGTGTCCGTTAGTTTTTTGGTGAAAGATAGGTTCTGGAGCGCCTTACAGAAGCAAATAGATGCAATGCAGCTTATTAAACAACGTGTATTTGTGCATGGTTTAAATGTTGAATCTGTCCTGCAGTGTCTATGGAGCTCAATCGAGTAAAGAGTGGAATCAAATGAGATGCATCCTATTGGGTCGTTGAAAAGTTTATCTCCGAGGCGGTATCTACTACGTGGAAGTTACGAGAGTTGATGATAATTAGTGTTAAAATGATCTGGAGCTGCATGGGTTGTCTGCCATGCGGGAGCGTTTGCTGTTGGAGGGGCAGCTCAAAATCAAACCCATAATACAAACATGTTTGCCTTTTCAGATTGCTTTCAATTAAGCCACTACATCTTTTTTCCGAATATTTGTTTATCCATTCTCTTAAATGTCGGCATGATGTGTAATTCATTTGTTTAATTGAATTATGTAAATAAGTCAAGTTCATTTAACCTTTTTGATAAAAAATGACGTACATCACCTCTTCAGGACACAGTTGACCCTTTTTTTAAAACCAAGGGAATTGGAAAAACTTGATACGGTTTGCGAGGGTCAACAATTCCTTCTAAGTTTCCCCACAACCGAATCATTTTTGGACAGGATGATATATCTTCCATTAATTTTAATTATCTATCTTCCTGGATTTCAGATGCAAAAATGCAGTCGGTTTATTTAGGAGAATTAACCAACGTTTCACACTAACATAATGTGATCGTTCTATTTTGTTAGTCAGTGTAAATTTAGTAATATTGGGGAGTTTTCTTCATTCACTGCATTAATATTCCGACGTGTAATGAACAACCAGTTCAGATGCACTTTGAAGTGATGAAGGTGTCATCAGAAATACTTGGTAATGCAAATATTTATTATAAAACCTATGTTAATCGTCAATCAAAGACTGATCCTTTTGCATCTAACCAAAGGAGTTTGATAGGTAAGGTTTCATCTTATCGTCAACTTTTACCTTTCAGGATGTTTTATCTCATCTAAGTTTGAATTATTTGAGCACCACTGATATATTTACGTTGATGATGAGCCATTGGAATCTTTGCAAATCATCTTACATATCTTAATCCTGTTATCTCATGGGTTGCACATCGTTATGGCAGTCCGGTAAATGAAGGCTTCTGGTTTACGTCACAGCTGCTTATTTGCTCTCAATTTCTGCTTGATCTTCTTGATAAGCTTCAAATCAACACGAAGCTGGTTACAGCGATCTGTTAGTTTGGGAAGGAGACCAAAACTACTTAAACTTATATTCTCACAGCTGTTATCAACATGAACTGCGCATAAGTTAGACAATGTGTATCCGACCAATGGGGCATAAAAAAGTTATCGCGTTTACATCAATCAGTACTGTTGAAGGCATTGTTCAGCAGTCAATTGGGTAACTAATCGGCTTGTCACAGAGTGGCTCTGTTCAGCTATCTCCTCCAACTTCACAGTTAAAATTGAGTCAAGACCGGTCGAGGTGACCAAAGTGTTCGTGAACGGGCATCACTGGACATTTAAAATAGGAACCATTGCTACGGAGTAAGTCATCGGTTGAGTCGCAACCAATGAAGGTCAGAGGACATACCACTACTTTGCATTAATTTGACTTTCTTAAAAAGATTTCATCAAGCGACTTAAACCCGAGAATTTACAGTATATAAGCTTTGAAGAAGGCATTGTGTTTGATCTGCTGTGCGTAAAAATTACCACCATTAGGATGATTAGGTTTTATGGATCAAATTAATTCACAACGGGTAGCCCGGTCATAAATACAGGTGAAGACGTCATTGCATGTGTGTTGTTGTGATTATATGCAAATTTGGTAAAAGAAGGTGACGGAAATACGGCGTACTTATCTTGCATGGTGTTATCAGGGTCTACCAAATAGGTCAGGTGAGACTGCTGACAGATCCGAACCATTCGATTCTTTTCACCGTCTGTAGTGTGTTTGCGATCAACGAAGTCTTTGTCAGTGAACGTTCTTTGGGGTTGAATAGAACAATTTTCAGTATGGGTGGATGGTAAAAGTCAGCTTGATACCATTTGAGGATAATGCATGCAACAATGACCACATCATGTTCCAACTTTCTAACTTGCTGAATATCATTAGGAGACTTTCTGTCGTATTTTACCCACATTTTAATACGTACTTCTAGTTGAGAGAGCAGTCTGTCAAATGTAACAGACCTGACAGTCAGCAGTTCGTACAATCCGTATGGTCTGATCTCTCCACTTCGGACGTGTTTATGTTGTCCTGACTGACCAACGGTCTGCTGTTTTCCTATATGCTCCGGTTGTACGGAATAACGGCGGTCTACAACCAATTTCTGGGTTCGATGCGTTAGACATAGGCTTTCTTGAGTTGGACGCAATATTTTGCCACAGAACCCGTTTGTTTCCAGTGTTGACTTGGTAAACCTTTGTTAATTTGTTCACTAAACTGGGAAGTGACAAGATCTTGTGCAACAGACTGGATATAACTGCTTCCTTAGTGCACAAAAAATGTTTTGAATTGAAGTGAAAGTATCAATCAGGATGGGTGTCGTTTTTCTACTTTCCTGTTCCCAGCTTACCATAAACCGCTTCGAATACTGTGAAATCTAAAAAAATTCACATTCTGGTTCATCTGTTCACGTTTGTTTGAAAATCTGATCTGTCGATGAAGCACGTCTTTGTGTTTCATAAATTTAGCATATGGCTCTTCTCTTATACACGGAAAGTAGGAAAAAAGACGGTACCTTCCAGTATACTTTCTGGTTATGTGTGAGAAAGAACGCCTCACATATTACAATATCGACTGCCGATGTCACAATAGGTGTAAAGCAGTCGTGAAACGAACTGCACACAGCCGGCCCATAGAACAATTATAAATAACATTCATCGGCTTGAATTTATTTAACCCGTAATCGGATTTGGATGACGGTTACGTTTGTGGATACATAGTCAGACGGCCAATTCGGTTGCCCATGCATCCGATGGTTCCTCTAATATTATAGTTTTGATAAAACCGTCCTTTAGGTATGTTTAGTTTCGCTGACTGATCCGTGCTGTCTTGAAACACAAGAGTTCGAGTTGTTCGGGTTGTTGGTCTGTATGGTTTTTCTCTTGTCTGATTTGCCCGTTTGAGTTACCGACCATGCAAAACTGATACAAACAGCTGTTCCGTACAATCGTTTGTGCACGTGGCAAAGGGTCGATGAGGCAACAAAACCTTTCATAACCTTGCGGGATAATTATCACCTAATAATTACACAAGCATATGCTCAATAATAACATGTAATCCACAAGTTCACAAATAGCTGGCTGATTTCAGCAACCCATTCACATACTGCACAGTTCAACGTCGTTTGAGGCTGTCCATCTCAAACCACGTTGCTGTAACAAAGGCAAACGTGTTTAGTTGAGTCCTGTCTTACAAGCGGTAGTGTGACTGTGTGAGAACTAAATGCCTTCTCAGAACTCAACAGGTTTCTAATTCCACGTGTTTAAGCATTTGACCATCACTCACAACGGTTCGTTGAGTGATCAGAGTTTCTTTCATGTCCATGTAACAAATTAAAGTGTGTACATTGTAAGTCAACTAGTGGTAAACGGGACAATTGTTGTTTGTACGTATCAGACTAGATTTTCTGGTTAGCGACTAACCCACGAACTGACAAATGTTTGTAGACTAATTCAGCCATTCAGTCACACAACAAAAGATTGGCTCGTCTCTCATGCTTTGTAACTTCATAACAGTCTGTAATTCACTCACGTTGTGTGGTTTACAACGTTTCAATGCGTGTACTATGAAGTTTCAGTGAAGTAATCCGGCTAACTGCTCTTAATGAAGTGTTTTTTAAATCCAAAAATTTCTCATTCGTGTGGGAATTTGTTGTCTACTCAATGCGAAAACTGAATTCAAACCAATAATTATGTACTTAACTTACATTATAAATCATCTGAACGTATTTCGATTGCTGTGTTTGGTTAGTTAGGCAACCCAACAAAGATAAGAAATGCCTTCTATATACGTAGTCATCAGTTCTCATGAGATCTTCTTCGCAAAATATTCTGAGTAACATGTGTGTGTAATGGACACAAAATAAGGTTTAGGTATAATGTGTCACTGTAAATAATGGAGGTCATGTTGACCAAGGGAATCAATCAAGGATGTAAATATGGAGATAATTGTAATTTGCCTGCCAAGGGTACAAAGCTAGACGATGAGTCATCTGCAAACAGAAAGGTGTCCAACGAATTATTTGAAAAAGCGAGCAGTTGTACAAAACCCTTAGTAAAGGCTATTGTACTATTTTCAGTCCCGTGTAGCCTTCTCACTTAACAAATGTAATTGCGCAACAGAGGAAACTAATTACCCAGTTAACTGGAATTAAATACGAATAACCACGCCGGATTGTTTTGTTTGACTGTTAATATGGTACAATCTCTCATCTATGATCATACTGTATCATTTGCGGCCGATAGTGCCGTAACAGCGACGTCGCAGTTTCTGACATTTAACGGCAATCTGCGGTAGTTTATTGTTGATAACCGATCATTTGCATACAGTGACATTCTTGCTGGCTGGTCTCGTGAGATTTGGTAATCCTTTAGTCTTTAAATGAGGGGTTTCAGAGTGTGGTTTTCATTTGCTTAAATCTTAAGCAATGTAACTGTACAAGGATGTTACCTAGTGAATTTTGGTTCGGTTGAGCACACATACGCTTCTAGTAAACTGAAAGGGGGAAAGTTTTCCTACCCCATGTAGCTGTGTTGTATGGTTTAAATAATAGTAAGTAATCTTTGAACCTTGAGGACGAATGTTTTTCCGATAACTAACTGGGGTTCTTGGCTTGTCGTTTGGAACGTACAATCGTGTAAGAATATCTATGCACGGATAACGCCGCAGCAGTATATCAGCTCGTGTACCAAAGCCGCACCGCCTAGGTTGCATTAAAGGTAACCAGCAAAATCAGCATTGCCTGAACAAGCGCTGTGGTATCCGCTTCACAAAGAGATTGATCCATCTGCTTATATGGACAGTACTGATACGTTGCTTTTAGCTTTGAACCGTAGTTTCTACTAATCCATGTGGATTGTTGAAACATTCATGTTACTTCTTATGAAAAACTAAGGGCAATGGCTTTGAATGAGGAGGCCTGAGGTTGGGGCATCACTGTCTTTACATTACAGACTCCTTCCAACTTCTTATTAAAAACAAGGGTGCACAAATTGTCTTTTGTTCATTTTTGGCTTTCTTTCATCAGTTTTACTGAAGCAGTCTGTCTGAACCAAAAGAAACCAGAAATGACGAGCGAAGGGGCCAATTTAATAAAACCAATCAGGAAACGTAAAAATATGTATACAGATGGCAACAGCAAACTTAGCGCAATTAATATAGGTTGATACTGTTTGATCAGTATGGCTGTGTTGACTGCTAAAGAGATTGTGTTGTCGTTAGCTTAAACCACGATAAAATATTTAGACCAGCTTACCTGATGATATATTTACTGGGTATTCCGAGTGGTCGGTGGGATCTTGGCCCCAGCATTCTAAGTTAACTGTTCAGCTTTGACAATTCCCGGATCAGGCATTAGTGAAACGTTCAGTTCGTTTCACCAGTGTAAATACCACCTCAACTGCAAACGAACTCTTAGATAATAAGATAAACAGATTTATTTATTACATCACTTCATATCTAAGTTCCGGGTAGAAGGTAAGCATATTTTGAAATCTCCATTAAAACGTCTCTGTGCACGTTCTATCACATGATGTATGGCAGCTACTAGGAAGTCCAATACGAAGTATGATTTGAAAAGGATTTATTTGGTTAGGTCTTAGTACTCATAAGCTGCTCATATGTTATTCTAACCCCGTTGTAAACCTTGTTGTGTTTTTCATTTGTTCTTCAGGAAGTCGCATATGCAGACACACTTGATACCGTTACACCAACCGATGCAAAAACAAGAGTTTTAACAATTGTCATCTTGGAATTATACTATCATAGATCAGTTCTTCAAAGCGTTCACCCAGTAAGCTTTTTATAACAAATGTCCATGTACTACGGTCTACCGTTTGATTTTACTTCCGAACTGACTACGAATGTTATACATACTTCATCCGATAAAGTAGTGCAGGAGTTAATATGATCAGGATCATACTCTCTTGTTTATAAAAGGTTTTGTGACCAAAGCTGCTTATTCTTGTTTTGTTACAGTTTAACTAGGTAATAACAGGTTCGAAGGTTTTTGACTCTCACAACATCCAACTTTTATACTGGGTGGATTATACTTAAAAACGACTATATTCCATACACGAAGCGATATGGTCTTCAAACTATTCTTGAAGAATATGCACAAGAATATTATAAGAAATAGCGTACATAAGTAACTAAGGCAGTTAGATGGTTTATTGCCTTAATGAATGTTCTAGATGTTTTTGTAATAGATATATGTATCTTAACAATATGAAGAGTAAGTTCAAAGTTACGCAGGAATAGGACTGTGAAGATTTCCATCTGGAGTAAATTGGTGGTTTAGACACCCAACAAACGTTGTCCTAACTGTCTAGGTTCATTCTTGTATTTGCACAAGAATCGTGCCTGACAAAGCGGTACACGTTTGCATGTTTCAACGTTCATCACAAACAGATGTCTGTAGAACTGTCTGGTGTTTTAATGAAAAATATGCGAATAGAACTTATCTAAGTGAGTTAAATTTACCTTCTCAACCATGAAATGGATTGTCGTTGTTTCAACTTTTCGTTGGAGTACGTGATGCAAACTCAATGCCAATTTTGATCACCAAAGGTAAATCAAAAGGTAGGACACTATTTAACTTATGAATTTTACTGTCTAACAGATCAGTTTAAGCGACTCTACAATTTTAGGATGAAGGTAAGCATAACAATTTAGTGAACGATTTCAATAGCAACAAAAACGGATCCGACAAACTGACGATTTGTTGAGATCTTACAATGTAGTGTTCATGTTTTGTGACCGGCGATCTGTATTGTCAGGAAGAATCCCCCTTTATGCCAAGCTTTTTGTTTGTTCCATCTAACTAGAGAACTGTAATAATGGCATTTAAGTACAGCCAGGGAAAGAGCTACCTGGTTTGCTATTTTGCCATGCAGACGAATGTCTACGATCAAAACCTCATATGTGTCATTAGCTAAATAGCCATAAGTGGTTTTTGTCTGTCACATTTTATGCAAAAACCACTTCTTTTCGGACAAGTAATTTCATTATGGTCTTTCCAACATCTTCAGAAACAGGATCATTTTGAAAATGATACGGATTTGTACGTTCCGTCTACGTCACGTTCATGCATGTGCATACACACACATACACACAATTGCCCACTCACGTGAACCGTCCCGTTTCACACCTGCCGGTTGCAAAGGTCACGGGCGCCCATTCATGCTTTGTACTTTTCTCATAGGCTTGTTATTGGCTAATCGATATGTTCACTGTAAACTCTATTCATTGTTACGTGTAATTCACTTTCATGCTGGCTCAGCCAGGATACACAAGGTTCCTCTTAACTCCTTTGAGTTCTCACTTAAGTGCGTAGTGCAGATACAACAGGATTCATATTTGTTTAACTCAGTAAAACGACTCTATATCTGGACCGGAATTTTTACTCCGGTTTTCGTTCTTGTGAGACCAACGTGTCCACTTCAAGGCCAGAAACCTTATGATGGGCATGACCGAAGAATCACATTCAACCGCTCAACTACAACCTGGTATGAATGCTATCCGGTTTTACTGGCCACTTCAACAGTAGATTAGCCGATGCATTCTGTTTATTCCATCTGATAACCTTATGATCAGAATCTCACAATTATGTTGAAGCTACTGCCTTCGGTAAGTCAACTCTGCGTGGTTCAGTTTATAGATAGAAGCAAGAGGATTTAAATAATTTCAAACTGAATTGTGGTCGAGCAGTTGAATGAGATTATTCCATCAGATCCATCTTAGAGCTATTGACGTTCTGGTTAAGACGCCAGTCTGACAATTACGGGGCCAGGTGACAAATTCTACTATGGAAGACGGTGTGTACTAGTTCAATGACACTTTGTGTTGAAAGCTTACGTAGGTGTTCCGCAGAAAAACCTAGTCTGATTGATCACTGGTGTCAGCCTTTAAAAGCTGTGTTTTCCCCTGTCTGTTTTTTTCAACTTTTACCTCACTGTTTCGTGGGTGCGCGTTTAACATCCAGCTAGTTTGCAGAAACATCTCTAATGTTCCTACTATAATTGTCATTCATGGTGTTTCGATTTTCTAGAGGCGATAACAAACAGCCAGGGATCGGTTTGTGATAAATTAAACAGTACTAGTTTTTGTTCTCAGATTTTATGCTCAGCTGAATTTTTATTGCAAATCTTTCCAAAGGCGGCTTGGTGATGGTCAACCTTCGCATTTTCATCTCAAAGTTTCGTGTTTGTAAACGTTGTCGAGAGTTATTGTTCTACATATAAATCAGGTGATTAAGTTTGTTGTCAAAGCGGCTGCATCGATTGAATGGACTTCTGCCCATACAAACTGTGGTTAGGAAACCGAATCCGTATTAACAAACGTTTGTTGGTGAACACATTTCGTTTGAATCGGTTGAACTTTACAGAGAACAGTGATTCGTTAGTTTAAATTGACCTGATGATTTCTTACAGCCGGAGGATCCAAAACGGAATTCGATTGATTTTCTTTCACTTGTTGCAAACCACGTTGGATGATGCAATCTGTCTTCTCTAGACAGATGTTTGGTCAAATGATGTATGCAGTTCACTGAACAATCACAAACAAACAAGGGAACCACTGCAAATAAGTTATGGACGGGCAGTTTATTTTTCGGATATAGTGATCAACGGAGAACCCAAATATGAAATAATAGGTCTAGCTACAATAGAAGTTCTGTTGAGAAAGCTAGTAAGACAACGTGTTAATGATCCAGCCAGTGTATTCCTTTCGGACGGTAACCACATGAAAACGAGCCTTCCATTAATCCTCTGGGTCTTTCGTGGTACTTGAACCTGTCTCATATATTTGATCACAGTGTTATGTGGATAGTCGTTCTGATGCAAATTATAAGTTGTGAATGTGCGATCGTGTTCCGAAGTGTCCGCTGAGCAAATGTTTTTAGCCCTGCCTACAAAATATTCAGCCGGTTTTCGTTCATCCTTAACACTAGTAAGACTAAAATTGGCTAAAATGGCCTTACCAAATATTCTTGCGATAGCCGGATCTTTGTGAACTGTTGTTAGTCGTTCTACTCACTGAGACGTCCGGTGAATGAAGTCATCTGACTCGAGGTCGTAGATTAAATTTGTCGTCGGATGTGCCTAGTTGAATGCAATTAAAATGCAGGCTATCTTAACTGCTAAATCTTTGATGTTGAAAATACTATCACCGTATCGCCTTTGAACAAACTTTTGATGTACCGTACTGTTAATCACCGCACGTTCCAAACTACTCATGCAAATATCCGGCAACGATTGACTTAGCGGTTATTCCATCATCATTCTGTCATTTTGTCCGTAGATGTCATCAATAAAGAACAAATTGTACACTCAGGGCTCATCTTTGAAACAATTCCTTACAGAACGCTATTAGCAAGCCGATCAAAATTTCGTCGTCTTTACTAAAATCACTTATGTGGTCTCTTTTGTCAACCAGTGATAATTGCAGACAACGAGATTGCGTCAAGAGAAAAATTGTTTTTATTATTGAACTGTATAAACGTATCGAACTGTACCTCTTAATAAAAGAACGTAAATTTTTCTCCAAATTCGCTCTGGCCAGTGTGCCAACTTTTGATATGGTGAAGTATTAGATATTTAGGATAGAGCGGTAAGAACAGTCAGGCTTACGAATATTTGACAACCCGCAGAAACGTGGATCTCATAAGTTCGAACTGGTTAGTTATTAAGAATTCTTGGTTGTCCAAAGTTGACAATTCTCTGTGTTTCTACTTCTTTGTCTAACATTTGTCTTTTTCAACTTGTTAAACTTAGTAGTATCTTTTTTAGATGAGACTCAATTGTAAAAAGTCAGGACTTCGACTGGATTCGAACCAAAGTCAAAAACAACATGCTCAAACACGACAAGCGCTGTACCAGCCTAGCTACAGAGCCACGCCAAGAGCTCGGAACTTTTACACATTGACTCGGTTACCCACCCGTCCCATTACCTCATATGGAATCCACCAAATGATCCGGGGGATCGACTGCCCTGGCAAGATTTACCGAACACTCCACACTGGAATCTACCACCGCCACCGTTGAGCATAGAGATTGTATTGCTACTAAGTCGGTTGGCAGATCTATGATTTTCGATGAGATCTAACTGTGAAAAGTCAAAGCTTCGGCTGGATTCGAACCGGCGATAGAAATACCTGTAAATATCGCTGGAACCTTAGTTATGTAATCAAATTTGTTACGCGAAAAGTTTCTTGCCGCGCTAGTAGTATATTCTGGCGATCACACAGTGTACGCAGTGTTCGATTATGCCTATCAGTCACTGGTCTTTTGTGGTACAAGTGACTGTGTTGATATTCATAGCAGAGCCTGAGCAACTCAGCATTCATCTGTTCTACTGCTTTATTTAAAGTGGTAACTAGTTAACATGTTCAACACTGGAAGCTTTCAAGTTGATTCTTTAGTTCTACTTAATCATATTAACAACATGAATTGTCAACTTTCGGTTCTGATGAAAGCACCTCTAGCTGCTTGTTATTCAAGAAGATAAAAGAAGAGTTATTAACGTATCGCTTCTGTTAATGTGAGACAAAATTTAACGGTTTATTCTCTTCTAGTTCACAGATATGCTTCAGTCATGCTTTCACAGCTCGAATATCCTTAACTGAATTCGCGAACTTATCAACCGAACGGTTCTCTTGTAAGGAGTTTGTAGGGATGTATTCCTATCTACCCATGTTCTGTTGATTCATACAGAAGTTGGTCATACATTATTGAATCAGTATCAAAACCCAAAAATAGTTTTCTACCTAATGAGTCCTCAATGAGTAGCTGAAATCACAGTATCTTCTTACGGTAAGCACTTTAAGCTGAGATCACCCTTTTAACTTTGTGTAGAGTTCTGAGGTTTTCAGTTGATCACAAATAATCAACGTACATTTGATTAATTGTACAGTAGCTCCGATGCAAGCGGATAAGTTGAATACTTGAGTTTACTACAATGAAATCATTTGCTCTTGTAACTGGAACGTATATATTTTTGGATATTAAACGCCTTTTACTCCTCGAGAAAACGTTTTAGCAGGATTATACTTAGGTAGATCTAGATCAATAGATTAGAGTAGTTTAACTCAATCAGACATATCTCCTCATGAAAGTTGACAGATAATAGAAAGTGGTCAACTTTTATACAGACGTTTGCTTTTATTATATTACTTCTACGAGAAAAAGTAGAATGTTTTCGAATGTTGAATAATATTTGCTTGATCTATTGCACAACTGTTTGGTGTAGAAAAAAACCATAGTCCGATAAATGGGTCAATGTTCCCAAACTCACATCGTAGCTACTGTAGGCCAGGTAAGCCATTGCCACAATTGACTGTAAATCTAAACTGACAAGTAACCTGCATGTGATTAAGTGATGAAGGGAGATAATGGATAGTCAATTGTTTGAAACCTTCGCGATTCACAAAGAAAAATGCCAGATACTACACAATTTCGATAATACCGTGAATATAAACGCAATGTAGGAAGATGATAGTGAGGTGATTCAATTACGTAGCTTGGGTAGAACAAATTACAGTACTGATCAGTATAAGTAACTAATATATGTTTTGAGAATAACGGATTAAAGTGGGGAGGAATGTAACTTAAGTTCTGTGGGTCTTGAGAACTTGAAATCAGTTAGACTTCGTTTTATTGGACTTACTGTTCGAAACACTCCTACTCACTATTTCTTCCTTCTTGTACATGGTTCGTTAGCAACCCAAGCCTGAGATGTCTAATCAATTTCGGAACAAACGTCCCAATAGTCATTAGCGGGTTCATCAAATACCAATGATATAAAAGTATATCACGAAGATGTGATTGTTTTTCAAACAATACAGGTGACCTACAAAATTGGGTATTTTTAAATCAATAGCTGATGATCGACGCAAAAACCTATAAATCGACTGGGAATAAAGATTAAAATAACCCTGGAGTAAAGCAGTAACTAAAATTCTATATTATGGTATATAATGTCCATACCATATAGTTGTACAACATATGACTGCTATTATAATTACGATCGTAATAACTGCTAGCCGGTTTTCCTGTTCAGGCCTCTCTTAACATGTACATGATTGATAAATAACTGATTACATCCTTTGAACTCAAAGAAAATGTTTGACCAGCCCTGCTATTTTTTCCCCATAAAGGCTCATCGATAAAGTTTTTCATTACTATGACAGAGCATTAAACGCCGACTGCGTTTACATAGGGCAACCTTACTGACGTGTGTGCTATTGACTTTACATCAGTCAAGATCGAAACGAAACAAGTTTGCCCCGTAAAGAGGTTTCTGGCTTGTTGCAGTTTGTATTTATTGTTTGACATTGAGGTAATTTGTTATAATGATCTACGCTGGTCTGTTCATCATACGGTAACACTTTACAATACTGGGATACTTCTTTTGGTCATCTTCGGCAGTAATGTATAAGGTAGCAGAATAACTAAGCTACTCTTATTTCTTATCATCAGTGTTAAACTGAAATGTATGCATGAAATCGAAATAGCCTTCGGGTGGAACTTCAAACTTTCTCAAATCTAACTTGGGGAAACTTCCAACAGAGTATTCCGCTATCACATCTAGATGAAGGTATAATGTGAACGCTAGTACTATTTCTACCTAGACTCATATTATCAAGTTTGAGTTGGAAACACGGCTTGATTTCCAAGCTCTGTATTGTTTTCTCAGTCCAGTATATCAATTCCCACATAGAGTTTCGTTGTTCCTAGCTTTGAGGACCCATCATTAAAATTATCCCCTGAATCTATGCAAAATATTTGATATCGCAGGACCACTGAAGAGAAGAAACCACCACCGGTAGACATTGATGCGATCTCCTCAATTTGGGTTGAGTTTCCACTATTCTCTCAAGCCGTTCCTGAACCAATTCCCTGTCCAATTCTAGTGGCCATAAATTTAACAAAATCATATTCGAGAGCAAGTTTGCTATTATTAGTCGGGTCTCTAAGAGCAAAATACTCGAAATACCGAGAAGAGAGATTAGAAGTAAGAACGATCGAAAATAAACATGAAGCATAACGTCTGAAAAGTAACGGACGAGTTGGGTTGGACTCTGAGTAGAGAGCATCTGGATGCGAGGTACAAACATGGCCACACCCACTGTCCACGTCTCTTTTAACACAGGAAAGACGCACACAACCATTCAGATAGAAGAGGTCCTGCTCATTGTTGAGTATGAGGATGTCTTTTCTAACATCGACGACTGAAGTTCCATAAAGACAGATGTCATAAAGGATGCCTATTGTGGTGATGATAGAAGATTCGCTTGCAGTCGCACAATGTTTATTTTTGAGGTCAAGGAGGAGAAAACTTGCTAACGGTCTGTCTTACTCTTCATGTAAGAACTGGCATTCCGTCGTTCGATTACTCGGGGAGAACGGTGGACAGCTGAACGAACGTCCATCAAAGTATGAATGAGGGCGATACCCAACCACTGCTCACACCTTTTCCTCCACTATGTTTCCTGGACAGGTTGGTTTACTGACGTGTCATCTATATTGACCCGTTGTCCGTACTAGGCAGCAAGAGTTGGTTCTATGAACTACGCGTTACACGTGGATTGCAAAGTCATATTGACTCAACAGAGGTACCATCTACAAATAATGATGCCCCAGTTGTTCAACACACACCACTGATGTAACTTCTTTGACCATAAAATTCATCCCAGATGTTAAATGGAACAGTTTCACGTCAAAAACGGTGTGCGCATTTTTGTACAACATGAAAATTTCGAATATAATTCAAACCAACGAATTACTCTGAAATTACCTAGGGTGCGAGTATTTGGTTGACTGAAGTTAAAAACCGTTTCATGGGTCTATTTTCAACCCTCTGTAATGGGAAACTGGTGTCACTACGAAACCGGTCGACTGTTTTATAAAAATCATCAGAGCAGGAAAAAACTATGTTGATCGATAAATTGACTTTTAAGAATAATTCTGATCACTTGCAAACGTCACATGAACTCCAGGTTGTAAAAACTTGACAGAAATTTCAAAATCGTTTCAGTCGTTTACCCCTTAAGATTACAGTCAGTTTCAGGATAACAGGATTGATTACTCGAGAATACTTGCATACCAGCCTAACCAATTACATCTGATTAATGTTACTTCAATAATTGCAGTCTGAGTTACCAATCATACAGCAATATTTTGAATGAATTTTTGGTACCTACTGTTTCAATCCGTCTCTTCTGATACAGCATCTAACGAAAGCACATCAGATATTTCTTCAAAAATTTCTCAATACGTTTACGTGTCCTCTTACGTAAGGTCATAATTTGTCGCTATCAATAGAAAAATTTCACTTAGAATGGTTTTCAAAATTAGTTTCAACGTTAAATGATAGTGGATTAGTTGGAATTATTTTGAGACCACAGGGAAATCGTTGTTCAAGACAAACATATAAATAACTAATAAAAACTATTATTAGTGATGTTTATTTCCGATCCCGAAGTAACCCTAAACCATGGGAACTACAGTTGATGCTTAGAAAGTGTTCGCCATACACAACTAGAGAATACACGTTATAATTTGTACAAGACGGTACCTATAGTCTACCAAAGAAGTTTTCCCAAAAAGTACGGTACTGCGTCTCATGCTAATGCTCTTTAAAACCACTTACCTGTTGAGATACTTAAGTGTTGTGTAAACGGGGTTATATCAAAGGATGGTTTACTGGTTTTACTAAACGTCACTCACCGGAACTGAGAAATGAAGGGCCATCAACAGATTTTTAAGAAAGATTACCGAGGTCGAATCAATTAGCGAGTATTGATCGTGGATTTTGTAATAACTGGTCCCGCATGTATTTTAGAACATGTGGAAATAATTAGATTAGAGTTCATTAGCACAAATCAGCTGTTAATTGCCGAGGCTGTCGTTAGTGGACAATTCAAGTAGGCTGCCAACAGAAAAGGTGGTATCGGTATCTCCGATGCATGGCGGTCGACCTGTACTCAATCAAGCCGACATATTCTGGCGACTGAAGTAACTCTTCCCTTTAGCGAACCAAACGATCTTTTCAAAGAACACAACTGTTTCTTCTTACGTTAGCAACAATAATATCTGGCTGACTGTATTGCTAATGGACTGAATATAGCTTTGTCCTCTGTCACTGTACACTTTAATTGTGACCTGTTTCCGCATCTGTTTGCGTTTTGCGCCCTCACACTCTCTTAAACTTGAGTCTAATTCACCCAATCTGCATGTCTGTTTATCAGGGGCAATACAAAATCTGCCGATCGATGGCGTTCACTGACTGTGCATATATTTATTCTGAACTTAGAACTTCAAGATATGAATGACCTGGGCAAATTGCAAAAAACGGCATAAGCCATCTCGCGTGTTTCGATGGGTGTTGAACGAAATCAGATTGTTTCTTACCTGCGTAACAAGTCAAACCGTAGATGCGCTGCTGCGGTAACTGTGCATTGTCGTAAACAAGTATTGGCTTACTAGGGTTTGGTGATGCGTCCTAAATGGAGACAAACTAGGTGAAATGAACCATCGCTGTCGAATATTGTCCAACATACAATATAACCCAATTTTCAAAACCAACCACAAAATGGTTACATAACTCGTTGGCTGCTCTTTGTCAGGAATGAATCTGGCTGACCTACAAAGCGTGAATATTCGTTTTTGATCAGTACTATTTTGACAGATTTTGCGATATTGCTTATGACATGAAAATTTTTTTGTAGACTCAACAATGTCTGATTCCACCCACAATCCAACACTTTTCCGATTCAAGGAAAAGTGGCTTCATGACTGACCTTAGTCATTCTGATTGACGTTGATCATGACCGCCTCACCTCTGTTCGAAACTTTTGATATATCGGTAAATTGTCAAGAAGGTGATAGGATGCTAACTCGTAATACATATACCATAATGACCCGACTGAAACACTGTTGGTTTTCCCCCGTTTTCTCAAATCAGGCAGTATAAGAAATAATGGCATCTCCGCAAACCAGCTTTGCTGCCAAGCTTAACGATCCGCAAATAATATTACTGTTAGAGTCTGAGCCTTACCAGAGGACCTCTCATGTCTATTGGTCCGCTTATAACTGTTAGACCCTTGTAAATGGCAAGTTTTAAATACCTCGTCCCCACTGACTGAGAACCTGCAGCCGATACATCATGTGTTCATTTCCGGATAATTTTTTCACGTTAAGCTTTCTTTTTTTTCTTTAGTACTGTATCAGATACTTGATTGGGAACATCATAGGGTTGCAGAAATCGTTCGAAAATGAGAAAAACCACAAACAATCGTGATCCAAGGTCTAGCAAATCGAATACTCTACTTAGAAAACGAGAGCAAAGTGGTAGCATGAGGCGGATTTTTTAACCCTTTCGTTCACAGAACACTGACTATATTACAATACGGCTTGTGAGTAGAGAAGGAGTCATTAATTTATGAAACTGAATGGAACATAAGAACGCATTAACACAGTCAGTACGTAGATACTAATAGTTACTTGCAAGTCCAACAGTGACAACGTTCTCAACAGTATGAGTTCTGAAACAGCAATATTGTATTCCTGTCATCAAATATGTAGTGCTCAATCAAATGGAGGTACCCGGGTATAGTGTCATTTTGAAGCAGGTCTTGCGGCAATCGATCGGACATGCAACAGAAAGTGAAAAACCATGAGCCAAAAGCCCACTAAGGTATGACTGTAAATTATACAATTATGCATATCACGGAGAGAAGACGGAGCTTTATAAAAGTTTTTCCTGAATACTCTAAGAAGAACACCCTCACCTCACCCACCCAGACTTGGCCTGTTTACTAAGTTTGTTTGAGGGCATATTTCAACACAAAGAAATCCGATAGTCTTTACTCAAAGATTGAATCCTCTGGTTACATTTCGGCCAACCCATGTTGTCAAAACCTTTATCAAAAGTGGTTTCCGTGATAAGCGAATGCTCCCTCAAAAATTAACTTCATGCTATAGTTTACAATGATACATTTGAATATAGCTTGAGAACAAGTTCATTCTTACCATATTTATTATTGAATGATATCTTGCGCGTAGTTTCCAGTACAATCCCTAAAACCTGAGGTTACAAAAATGAGATCATTGGTAACAATTTAAACTGAAGATTTCAGAGGGAGGTATATGTCTATACTATTCGTTAGTGGTTATTTTTGTTATCATAATCTTTATCAACTCTATTATTATTACTATTGCAATGTGAAAATATTAGACGAGTTGTACATCAAAATCTGAACAAAGTAGCCACGGTGTAAGGTAACTTCTGTGTTACGCAAACACTCGTAAATATCTGGGTATGATTCAACTGCGGATAGCTTACCAGGATATAACAAGTATTTGCGCAGGCGCTTGGCTTGTGTGAACACATGTAATTAACTTGTATATTAACCACACATTTTCTCATTTAAGCAGGGGTGTATGTCAAAATTCACCACTTCAGCTGCCACTCTGTCATATCATTATTGTTGACCTGGCGACTGATTGATATTCTGCAAACGGTTTGGAATCTAGTGACTGAAAGGTGTTGATGCATTCAATGTGGGACTGGAATCTTGGTACTGGTCAAGGTTGACACAGCATGAACGTCAATTCAGCCCTCTACACGTCAGGTGTAACAACACACCGGTCGCAAATGTGAAATGGTTTTAAACTTTGCTCCCACAACTGTTAGTTTCTAGGGAACTTTCGTTCAAAAATCTGATGGTCTGTGATTTCGGATATCTGGCGTCAACACGAAACTCACTATTCAGTTTCCGTTTACACTGAATAATGTTCTAGTGCTGAATTTTTCCGCCAAACGTTGTTTTAAATTGGCCTGTTCACAGTACAAGTAGAAAACTGTGAAGGTTCACATGGTGACTATTCTAAATTCATTTTTTTTATAAGTTGACTGACATACTGATCCCTCAATTCTTCAAGCAATGAGCTTTTGGAAGACAGTAGGTTAATCATCGATGTATCCTTCGGAGTTCAGTTTATTATTGAGCTAACGCTGGGTTGACTATCCATTCAAACCATCCTTTAGTGTAGTATGTGATGTAAGCGCACATGATATCGCAACGAATACAACACATGTAAAGGACTTGTTCCAATTAAAGTACAGCTGGCACTGACCATCTGTTTTGCAGTGTTTATTCTGGGAGTAGTCTACATCACCAGGCGACATCTCTGACAATATATCAAGATCTCCGTGGGCAAAAATATATATATATTCTTTGCTCAGTGACCGTATATGAGGTAGTTTCTCCCACTACTTCATAACCTGAGTCTGCGTCAAACAGTTTGATGTGGCGTAGGTAGATCGCCGTTTGTTGACTCAATTTTCATGAGCTCCTCGATTAAACTGGCATGCTGTGTTCCTCAGTGTGAACCTTGTTAGACTATTGAACTAGCCGAACATATCGTGCAGAGTCTCCGAAAGTTGTGGCTGCTGAAGTGGGAGCAGCCATACATCTGACGACATTCTGGAATCTCGTTTAATCCACTTAAATTAAAGCATTATCCGATTCACGATATGTAGCAACAAATTTCGGAAAGGCGACATCTCATCGTCTGAATCTTGTCGGCTGCTTACCGAGAATCAGTTTTCCTGAACACTTAATTACACATAGTCACAACTTTTAATTGCATTTCGAAAAGCAGTGTCAACACTACATCTATTGTGGCATGTCGTTTCTGGAGGTTTATATTTCCATTCAGAATTCTACTTTTGTAATCGGTGTCAAAACCTAACTATCTAACAAATGATAGCCCATCCAAAATAAACTTTTCTCCATAAGAGATTCTGCCAGCTAAGTAAAATAGATAAGATTATTGCTAACATATCTTGTTTTATGACTTAATAATTCCTCAGACTTGTGGTTAACCTCTCACTTTCAGGCAAAAAACTCATTCTCTTCATTCAAGGCTCTTCGGGGACAACACCTCTCCCCCAACTGAGGTGACAGTCAACCTTGTCAAAAATAGATGCAGTTTTCACAACGTATTTACCCATTCATGTTTAAAGAGTTGCTGAATAGGCTGATTCGGGTCAATTTCAAGCACCGCGTGTAACAGTTTCATGTTTCACAAGACCTGTTATACGTGGTCAGTGGTACGACTCACTCTGCAAGATTCTTTATAGTTTTAAGTGGAATCCGTTATAACTCGACCTGTTACGTTTCTCAGGATCCGTGCTAATGACAGACTCTGAAATGACACCATCTCCACAGGCAGTTTCATTCTTATTTATGCAACCTCTCTACCAGTCAACTATCTTACAAGATTTGACCACAAACCACCGGGTTTTCTACTTATTCCTTGTTCGACGTTTTACCAGCACCTATGTAGACAAACGTTTTGAGTGAAGCGAGGTCACGTAGGATTTCCTACATAAGGGTGTCAACGAGCGCTGGAGAACGGAATGATCCTACCAGCCGTTTTTATGTATTTGATCTACGCAGTTTATGCTTTGGACTAATTCGAATCCAAATACAGCAAGTCCAGCGACGTCGGCAGACCCAGTTTATCGAACCGACCCTCTGTCATTGGCAAAGGAAAAGCGCCGTTCCGACCACCCACAAGTAATGGTTTGAGGTCTGTGCAAGATCAATAGCTGCTGTCCTTTTTCCTAACTGAAACTATTGTTAATGTCTATAGAAAGTCGGTGAGTTGAATGACACTGTTTCTAATATATCATCAAATATTTTTCACCCCTTTTTTCGCTAGGTTGCTAGGTTTATTTTAACGTCACACACAAAGACCTGAAGTCGACAATATCAGTGGCATGATTCAGACAGTTAACCTGGCACACATTCTCAGCACTTTGAACAAGAGCTTCTGAATAATGTCTCAAGAAAGTATTCAGTCGATTTAAAACTCATCCATTTTCAATGCTGTTCAATGGTTTTGCTAGATCATCCATCTGGATACCAGTGGCACAAAAAGTTGCAGGAGATTACAGCGCTTGACCACAGTAATGACGTATTAGCACAATGATGGTCAGATGCCTAACAAGTCAATACTTCTTAAAAGCATTCTGGCTGAAAAACTCAAATTTTTGTGGTCCAGTCTTTCACACTTAAGGTATGCCACATCCTTACTTAACAAATATAGTTAGCGCTTTCGATAGACATAGTTTTTTGTCACCAACGGTAAAAAAGTATACTTCTTTAACCGTTTAATACTACTGTCGGGGAAGGTGCCAGTTCCCCGAAAACTTTGTGTGACCACAAGTAAAAGAGTTCACTTGTGAGTGACCTTTACCTTTGTCACGGTTGTGCACGGCTCCGGTCTTCACAATCGACCTACGCCGTCGTGACAACTGTTGTTGTCATCCCGACTACACGCCTAGACAACACTGTCCAGGCTTTTGTCTGGTCCATTCCATTTGACCTTGCTTACTGCTAGTCCCATACCCTATAAATACGAACGGGTCTATGACCATCTTGTCTTCGGGCTGAGCGACATAAAGAAGCTCCGTTCGAAGACCAGTCTTCTTCTCTGTGTTCAAGCGGTAGCCTTGGATGGATAGACTGGATGGGAAGAGACAAATTGACCGCATATAGTCCGTACTCGTTGTACATTACCACTATTCGTCGTGCTATTATCCGCCGTCTCATTGATCGTCATTCCTTTTACATGCTCATAGGCCGTATAACAAGTTACAACAACTACTGACCGAGCTAAGAGCGCTACGTTTCCAGAAGTGATCAAACGATGAAGAAAGACACTCGCAATCTTCACTTTCAATTTTAGTGACAGTTCTTCAAGTTGTCAACATGCGACTGTATACAACGAAGTACTTTGACTATGGAGGTCATTCAGTCTTCTACAATGTTTAATTGCTGTCCTTCGTTTCTGGTGATCGAATGTTTTCTTGTCTATCGCTGTTTTTTCCAGCAATACAGAATAAAACTGGCGAGCATTATAAGATGAAGCGGGCCATATTAGTTGCTCCGGCCGGCGTCTAAATTCGTATTCTGTATTAATTGCTAGCCTGTTCATGGAGGTTTATTTTACGGTTGGTTAGACATGTTTGATCATTTCCGCTGCTTGGTAACGCTACACCCAACTATCCAGGTATGTGCATTTGATACTTATGTTTAATCTCAGTGTGGTTATCCCCTCAGCCAGCTGATCCACCACATCCTTAGTTCTGCCTTCTTTAGTTTTGTCAATCAAGCGTTGTCCACATGAACTGAAGAACCTGCGACAGTTTGACAGATCCCCCTAAATGACTTTTATAATCTTTTCTGCGTTTCAAAACCATGCCTCAGACAAGTCAGCTATACACCCGTCAGTCGTAAGCATTTGCCGTAACTGTCTGTTATATGGCCCAATAAGTGTGTTAGCTTCCAGTGTTCATTAGTTAATTTTTGGGTCACTTTCCGAATGGTCAAACAAAGACCGTTATTCATTCTTTGAGCCAAGTGGGTCGTTAAACTTTTTCACTAATTTGTCACCAGCTTATACAAATTGGCATATTACTACTGTACCTGTTTCTCAATGTTCGGGGCCGAAGGTCATGGGTCACAACTAGTACTTCTGACCTACCTAGTCACGTTCGAGGTCGTCTTCTGTGATTATACACATTTTGAGGTGGTATTGGTCATTATACGTGTGCGCGCTTGAATAAAACACGCGGTTTAACGTGGAATAACAAGTGACCAAAGCATAAATGTCTCAATAACCACGTCCGAACTGGTTTAATTTACACTCATTTCGTACTAACACAAACCACATTTCGCTAATGTTCAGTGCTCGAAATACACTCGTAAATCAGTTGCACAGTCGCAAAGCGGCTGGAATTTTATCTCAATTGCGGCTGAGCATGTATTCAACCGGTGACGTCAGAGACTCTTCCAAATTAATTCGAGATCGGGCAAATTTGAAAGATGCTCATCGCATAGTGGTCAAATTGGGCAGCACAGTAGTTACTAAAGCGGATCGGAGTGGACTTGCTTTAGGAAGGTTGGCAACAGTTGTGGAACAAATGTTAGACCTATGTCATGAAGTAAGTCGCACTAACCCGAAGAGTGCACATCAAAGGAGGTTATTTTAATCAAATGTCCTACTAACGTATTCTTAATGGTTAGCACTTGAAGTGCATATGGCTAAAAATTACGGTTACGGATTATCAGAAGCACTAAGAGGTATGTTGGCATAGAAACTCTTCAAGCTAATAAACGTGACTTATCGCACAACAGCGTATACCTTGATGGCAACTAAACCAATAAATATAATGTTTGCTGACAAACACTGTCTTAGAGCTCCTGAAAGCCAAAATGCTGCTTTTTGATTGAAATGAACCCTGGGAGGTCAGATAGAAAGGTTAGGAAATTGACTGAACTAATGAGTCTTACTAAAACTGACTTTCTGATCACTCTACCACTTAGGTTGTAATCAATTCAGAGCTACGAAGTTGCTTTTTTGTAGTCATGGAAGAGAGAGAAATCTCAATTCAAAATTATGAAGTTTGCTTCAGGGGAACTGCCTCAGGTAGCAGTGCCTACCTTGCCATCTGGTCGGACACTTGGCAGTTTTAAAGTCCATTTCATCACTAAATTACCGTTTTCTATTGGGTGAACTTAAGAAGCCGTTTGACAGCTGCGGTTTACACAACATTACTTAATAACCGTAATAATGTTAGATGTTGAGTATTTTGTTGATTTTGAATGAACAACAAAAGCGTGATCACTAAATTATCATTCAATTCTAATGAACTTGTGCAGAATGTTTTATGTCACGTTAACCGCAGTTTAGCCAGTTCAGCACCTCACTTTATGCTAAAGTTTGATTGTACTGATAACGACATGACTAATAAGCTTTCTGTTGTAACACTAGCTTAGTATTAATTGATTAACGTTTTACATTTCACAAAAAGAATTTCTGGGTAAAACTAAAATCGGCGATGTCCCTCATCAGACATACTGTAGCGAATTGCGTCCAATAAAGCATAAACTTTATTGTCCAACCCGCTAGTTACTATGCTACGCGCACGCTCGCGATTTTGAATCAAAATTTCAGTCCACAACACCCCCCTCCCCCCACCGGTTCTCGCTCACACGCCGCGTGCACTTCTGCCCGGTTTATGTGTGTGACCGGCGCCTTCCATCCAGGGATTTTCCGCCTGCCAATTTTCGTCGGTTGTTCCGATTTTGTTGAGTGATGGCTCGTCCGGTCACTTATGTTGTCTTCCATCTATCTACTGTGGGCTTCGACCGTGTCGAGATATTCCTCTGTGTTGCAACAATCGCGCCTCCGATTTGGTCGTCCATCCTATTTTGTCTGCCACGCCTCGCCCGTTGGTCCGATCCAATCGAGCGACGACTCGTCCGATCGCCCCTGTTGTCCGCCATCCGTTCATTGTGGGTTTTTGGACGCAGCTGTCCCCTGCGCTGTCTTCCGCACCTTTTACCTGACAGTCCACCGCAATATTACTGAAAGCGACCAAATGAAACTATCGTTATTACTAAGACGGATATAACCAACGGCATTTTCATACTGAACAGAGCAGAGTATGAAGCGAAATTAAATGAACATTTATGAGAAGAAACGCGTAGCAAAGAAGCTCGTTTTCTTTTTATGAGAAGGACCGTTTATCAAAGCTGAGGACACAGTTGCAACTTAGGTTATGGATTGAAATAAAGATCAAGTTTGCGGGCGTTTCCTTATAAAAAGGACAATTTGCAACAAAGAAAGTGGTCTAGCTTATGTCCGAAGTCAATAGGTTGCCAAAAACCCTTAAAGCCCATGTATCTGTCAGATATATTGTTGGCGGGATTGGTTTTCGACTGCATGAGCTTGTAAGGTACTTGACAAGAATTTTATAACCGTTGACCGGAATGTCGGATCGTTCTATCGAGGACCCTCATGACTTTGTACATCGGAATGCATCGATTTCTGTTGAGCACGATGAAAACATCCGTTGAACTTGATGTCATGCCAATATTTGGCATTACAACCCAGGCAGCAGTACTGGAAACAATCTGACAGTTATCATTGTGCTACACTATCTTGAATGAAGAGACAAACCTAATTACTGACCAGACTGTAGCTGCCATGTCCGTTCAGTTAGACATCAGTTAATTTGTTTGTAACTCAAAGTTGCACACCTGAAAGCAATGGCTAGCCAAAGGACCTCCAATATCCCCCTGGGTTAGCAAAGATTAAAGGCGAAGTCAATGAACCAAGTTGAAATCTCACCAAAAGTAGACCCATAGAATGAGACAGAGACACAAAGCCGTCGTCTATCACAAAGCCACAGACACTTTGTATTCTTAGTTATAAATCCGTCCACCCCAGATCGGTTTGTGGTAACACTGTAGGCTCGTTGTTCCACAGGGCCTTGCATGTACACATTGATGGTTAACAATAAAATGACTTACATATAGGCATTGTTTACGTTAATAAACAGTTGTTATCGGAACAGTTTCTTAAATGAAACTTAAGGCAAGTAGTCAACACATTTTCGAAAGCACCAACAGAATGGAATGCTATTCCATTGGGAGAAGGAATTTCAAAGGCTATTTGTCGGGGGTTTGACGAAAGGAAGTATCAAAACGAATTTTAAAATGAAGACGACATTACGTAAAATCTTGAAACATTTTATGGGTCTCTTGCCTGCTGAAACAAACAGAAGTCGTTCGTAGAGAATAAAATGTCAAAATCAGAGTTTCCATCAACCAACCGAACTTTTCTGCAAGGTTAACTTGTTCTTAACTGATAAAAATCCCATACCGAAAATAGTCTATCTGGAGGAACATAAGTTTCACGCAGGTGAATTTAGTACCTTAGAGCTCGTACACCGTAGTTGAGAGTTATTCGGAAGACGCATACGCGTGTTTCCTTTTATGACCAATTACTGGCGTGAACAGCTCAACCTATCTCAAACGTGACTGTCCGTTAAGTACATATCAGCTTGGGCATATAAGGCTCTTTCGTTTAATGTTACCAGTTCATTTATCTATGCTACTTTCTGAGAGACAGTTGATTGTGTATGTTGTTATATTTTCCGTTGATTCTACTGGAAAACATACTTTGTACAAAGCTGGTGTGACGACGTTAGTTGACTGAGCTGAAAGCAAGTAAACAGTTTTTAGATATGATTCTGACCTCTATTGGGAAAAAGAGATGAGTAACTGATGAGACATTTGAGGTTCTTTCTTCTAAATATTTCTGGTTCTCATAAAGAAGAATCAATGAGCAGTTAACCACTTTTAGGCATTTTACTCAATGTAGATCGGAATAGTTCACCATAACCTGCAATGCGCCTCAAGTATAATCAGAATAAACAGCGTTAACAATGTATGCATTTTACGTCCACTGCAGACAGAACAGAGTTGGCACGTACACTGTTTCTAAGATCCGGGTCGAATCAAATACAAAGGGAGGACTGTGAAAATCGTATTAGTTTCATCCGTGTATACCGATATGTTCAGCGAGGTTTACAAAAGCAGAAAACCATTCATTAATACTACATGTCATTCTGCATCCAATTTCCAAGAGTGTCAAAATGGCATTTTACTTTCAACCAGACTCAAAACAAGTTCACGGTCATAAACTACCGAAATGTTTTTATGAGTCTCTCAATCTACCGTTTGACGTGCAGCTGCTGTTGCGCCTGCGGTAGCAAAACGGACAGGCGCTTTTCATATTAACTGGCTGGACAGATGTTGCACACTGCAGGGCATCAGCTATTGGTAGGAGAAAGGGTAAACAAAAATTCAGTACCCACCACTGCAAGATGAAGTGCAGAATCAGGCCAAGTTGTTGATTGAGTCTGCTCGTTTGGCCAGACACTTCGCAAACGACATCACAACCTGTTCGTGGCTTCTGTAGTGACGCTAATCAGTACATGTTTCTTAGACATGTGTGCGCATAAACTGTTGGTTCAGTCAGTCACTCTTCTTAAGTGAACTGACCCATAACGACCACTTCTACTGATGCTGTTGTTCTCATGTTTTGTATACTCAACTGATCGAATCAAGCAGGACTTTTCTGATTACTAGCTTATCTTACGAGCAAAATCGTTACCTTGTACGTCCTTCAGTGCTTGAATTAGAATGAATTCCACAATGAGTGTTATTCCTCTTACCAGACGAAGAACGTACCTCAACTAATGTGTACTTACGTTATACTTCAACCACAACAATACTAAGAAGGAATTTGTTTTATCATGATGATTGAATTATTAAAGGCCTGACTGTTATTACTTGTGTTTTCCAGGGTAAACAATGCGTGTTAGTTACCAGCGGCGCAATCGCCCTTGGACATCATCATCTAGGCCGAAACGCACAAGATAGCAGTCGTGGTGCTAGAGCTGCTATTGGAATGGCCGAAATGGTTTCACTTTACGGACTCTTATTCGAACAATACAACTTACGTACGGCAGCAGTAAGCTGGCAGTGGCCTTGTTATTTTGATATTCTTTTGATTTACTGAAATTTTTGCTTCTTTAAGATTCGACTTTCGATTTATTGCTTTCGTCTACACGCTTAACATATTGTACAACAACAAAGTGATGCAATAACATTGTTACACCAGGCATTATGCCGTTCGGAGCGCACAGTGTAGGTAATCAAATTACATTCCCTCTATGAATTTACAGCTTTCACCCACTTAGATAATTGTTCTCTCTGGTAATGAACTTTTGTCATTATACAATTACTAGAGTAGTTTAGCAATAGATGACCCATTCGTACCATAGTTTATGTCTAAATCAAATGCTTCTCGAAGACCAGTTTGCTAACTGATAGTAATCACATTACAATTTATAGTATTGATTGTTTTTGTCTTTTTATTGCCCCTTATCTTGAATAATTTGAGGAAAATGGTATTCTACTGAAAAAAATTGCGAGTCGCACTGAATCACGAATACATCGATAGACAGGATTGATTTTTGCCATTCTGATTACATTACACCCAGGACATTTATTTCCTATAGGTTTCTTGTCCAGAAGCTAACATTTGATCTAGCTGAGGCAATGACATTGAAGTTGACAAGAATGTGAGTTATCCGGAAATTTCAGCAGTGATTGTCGAAGAGGTGATGGTTGGTGGGGACTGTGAACTTCCTGATGACGGCTGGTTGGTTAGGATCGCACAAAATCTGCCTACATGGATGTTTGTCATGAAGTACACAATAACAGTAAAGTAACCAGTGAAAATCGTACAAATCAATGTGGAATAAACTAAGACAACGAGAAGGCGGATGCACGAATGAACAGAATATAGTGGTTGTTCTACTAGGAAGGATGTGAAACGTTTTGTACATCTTTATCCTAACGGATGCTTTCTCTTTATTTTCAGCGATGACAAATGATGACGAAATGCAAAATTTATTAATGCACCGATGTCATTGTAAAAGCTTTTTACTTAGTAACTTATATGATATAAAAGTATAACTACTGGCTGATAAAAGTGAAATGCTGTAGTGAAATAGCTGGGGACGAGTTCATCCAGTAATAGTGGAGTAAACTGGCTGATGCTCAAGCTATATATATGGAGGGATGTCAGAGTAAGAAAGACAGACTACTAGGTAATGGACCGTTGCATTTCAAACTGGTGGTGCCCAATTATATTACACAAACCTGTTGGTAAAAATGCACAACGTGTTGGTGGTTGGTGGTAGTGTGTCTTAATTGAATGTAGCTGAATGTCTCAAGACATCCTAGTTGTTCGTGACCAGCGATAGTCTGAAAATGCTCCATATACATTCGAAAAAATGCTGCCAAATGGAGACGTTGTGATGTCGCTGCTAAGGTGTCACACGGAGGTTATTTTCACCTGAACAGCCAGCAAAGTTCCAACCCCGGAACCAATGTGCTACCGCAAGTTTTCCTGTAGGTGATTTTGGGCCCGACGTTTAAACAAATGCAACCCAGTCCGCAACCATGGAACTGTTTCACAAAATCGTCGACAAACTGTTGAACGATAAGTAACGATAAGCGTCCGTATCCTGCAATGAACAGTCTGCGGCATTGATTTGGAAATTTTATTATTTCCATGTTATAACTGAATGGACCAAAGTTTTTGGGGCTTTTCTATTCAGATACCAGTGTGCTGACTAAATCGACAAATAGGTCAGTGTAGAGTTCAAGTGAGTAATGAAGAAATGTTATTTGTTCACACAAACGTTATCTTCCATAGTTTACAACGTGGCATGTTTATCCTTAGTGAAGTGACTACTGAACTGTTGCCTGTTCAAGCGAACTGAAAATTCTAGTGGCTGGCGACTAAAGTAAATGTCATGCACAAAGTAATTCAGTATTAAGACATATGTTTGTGATATATACATTTATTGGTTTATAGTTTGTTCTTCGTTCGCATTCGTTTATACACGCATAGAGTTCAACCATTCTCTGGCCGCATGATAAAATGGTTACATATCTGAGTATGACAGCCATAACTATTGAATAACTTGAGTTACGCATGCACTTGAGTAGGTAAAGTTAAATGCTTTTCGAACTTTGGAAGATCGGCTACCAGATTGCCTTCTTAAGCCGTAAGTCTTCTCATTACCCTTCAAGATACTTGTTTTCTCTACACTGGATGAAGAATTGCATGAGCTGTGACCATCATAAACTCTTAACCGCCCCATTTTGTCTAGATCCAGTTGTGCAGGCCATGACTATCACCAACATAAAATTGTTCCCGGGAGTAAAGCATACCTGTGACCAACGAGGCATACCACGGTGAAACACGGCCAACCCGAAGAATGATTTTATTGTGCTTTATTCCATCTGCGTTTATGTGAAAATACCTGAGATGAAATCAGTGCTTACACATGACAGAAGCAGCCACCACAGTGGAATCTGCAAAATCTACTGTAGTTAGTCAGGTATAACCTACTTCATTGTAACCATAGTGATCGCAGTCGAGTGGTTCTCGTGTGTATTCCTTTTAATTTGCTCACACTGTTTTTGGTATTCTTCCAACCGATTATTATCACTGTAGGGACCAGAGAGTATAGGAGTCAATGAAAAGTCTATTTATCTAAAATAAAAATGTGTGAATTGCCAAACAAAACTGAGAGATTAATAGCAGCACCGGATCAGTGTTATTATGACTCGTATTCCCACAAAACATATAGTCAGTCAACTTCTTGCATGACTAGATTAAATGGAAGCGGCATAGCAACTTGATATAATAGTTGAAATCCATATGAGCTATATCGGATAAGTATTTCTTCTTTAAAGATGCTTTTGACTTCAATTGACTGATGACAACCATAGAAGATGTTATTGGAGAAGAGCTGTACAAGATTTGATTAAGCAAGGAATAATTCCTATAATAAACACCAACGACGCAGTCGGCTGGGATGGGGAGACCGCATCGATTGTACCAGTAAGTTCACCTTAACTTTACGTTTAATTTATTGTAATTACATCAATTATATTAGATTTTCTGCTAAAGTAATCTTTATGTAATGTTCATGTTGTAGGGTACGAGCTGATGGTTCACTGGGTATACAAAACTAAATAATGGTAACAACTACGAAACCAAATATGCCTTCAACAAAGTTTTACCAACAGACTCAAAAAGTAACGCTACCTAATTATACAGCTACAAATGAACACGTTACTTGGTTACAGGTTTCATACTGTTAATTATTTGAAAATTAATTGCATAATCCGGATCTTAGTTAAATAAACCATTTAGGCATACACGTTTCAGACAGTTATTAGACTTCCATTCTTCAATATTATATGCACCGCGTGCTTACCATAGTTATGGCAACGCCGCATGCTATCGGATGGATAAATGAAGTGAATTATTTTCAATCATACTGACTTCAAAGTTGAAAACCATTGGTTGCGCGTAGAAACTCAAGCAACGTCAACTATTTCTAAGTCGCATATGATGTACTATTAAATTGATCACATCGAATCTGACAGTTGGTATTTTATTTCAACGTTTAATGACTGGCTACAACACATTCGTTTACGCAACTCATTGTTACATATTTAGCCGCGAATGTTATTCTCTATTCAAAACTTCATTACCGCTGCGCGCTCCACTGCCACACGAAAGTTAGAGCAAAGTGCACGAAGTAGGCGATCTGCTGCTAAAACATTTTTCAGAGCACGGATTAGAAATTGAAATATCAGAAAATTCCCAAGTCAGATGTACGAACAACTGTTTTCGATAATTCTTTCACAAGTCAGTACAGTTACATAGGTTTCATCAAAACACTTCGTAAGACAAACCGAGGGGTGACTGTTAATGAGTGACAATACGGTAGACTTCACATAAATGGTTACGTGTTGACTGAACCTTGACTGGATGTTACGTCACACAGTCTGGGTCAATTATATTTGTGTGGTTGAAACGGACGGTGTTACTAACTGATTTGGAATAACTGGTTTCTATTCAAGCTGGGTGATGTTTCCTGAAAATTTTGACAAGCGCCTAGTCGTACAGTCAACACTTCTGCGGTGCAACAGCAGTATGAAAACGAATGCATGCGCACTGATTGCACTATTAACATCCGCCTTCTTGCAAACCTGCTTCTTGTGGTTAACGGTGAAAGTGTACGTTTAAGTGACCAACAGATGCAACGCTTGAATGGAACACAGGCAAACTTTCTTTTAAATGAAGGGTTTAGTTACACCATTATTGCACATATTAATGGCAAAATCACCGCGTAGACGTTACAAAGACATGTCTGTAAAGTCTCCATCATAACCTAAAGCAGTTCGTCAGTACATTCTGGTGATCAGCGAATCAATTGCCATCCGATTATACAACCCTCACCTATACTTTTAACAAAATGTTTTCAGTCTTCGGTAGTTCTATGACCACAAATCAAGTGTATCCACACATACCTTTTACTTTGGTCGTATGACCTAACATCCGGTCAACGTTCAGTCCACATCTAACCAATTATATAGAGTCTAGTAGTCTCTCTTATTGTCACTCGTTAACAGACACCTCTAGGTTTGTACGGTTTGTCTCATGATGCGTTTTGATGAAACTTTTGTAACTGTACTGACTGGAGAAAGGGTGATCGAAAACGGTTGCCTTTCACATTGCTTCTTCAAAATACCACGCAGTAATATTGCGCTTTCTTCATAATTAGAAACAGTGAGGGATACAAATTGAAAATACCATAAAAACTGAGGCAGATAAACGGTAAACACGCATACATTTCAGAGTGAGCAACATATAGGTAAGACCACTGAAGCCGATGAGCTGCCTCCGTTACTTCTGTGACATAAAACACTAGTTATATTGCTCAGCTAGGCGCAACTAGTAATAAAGTGTTTAGACAACAAAAATGATGTCCCTACTAATCAAAATTAAAATATTACAATGACATGCCATCGTAAGATGTTCAGTAATAAACAACAAGATGATTAGAGGGGCAGATTTATTACATTGTGCTTCTGCTTCATCACCTATGTTAATTATTTCTGGACGTATCTAGCCGCTCACTGAACTACTTATCGATCACAACTGATTGTGAAGCTCTCTCTGCAGTTGGTTATGAGTGGGTGCATATTGTGAAATGTGGAGTAGGTAAACGAGCTAAGTTTGCGACTATGGAGAAGTGTTTCTTTGTTTCAAACGTCGGTTCCAACTAATAAACTTGAAAAAGTCTAACAATAGCATGTGGGTTGTCTTGTGTAGTGATATTTCGTTCGCATCTCATCGGGTACTTTTGCGGAATTAACACACACGTTATATAGCGTGGGAGCAAGCGGTTAAGCGAAATTGATTTAGTCATGTCTGAGACAGCCAGTCAGGTGACCATAGCGGAAGCAACCAGATGATACTGAAGGATACCGATTAACAAGAAGCATGAATTTCCTATAACGTAATACGACTGCTGTAGATCAAAAGGGTAATTGGAGTCCAGAAAGAGAGAGAGATGCTTAATAATCTATACAGATCTACTGGAAGGTGTAAAATATGGCTGGAAAATCTATATTAATCAAGCGGGAGTTAAAAGAAAGTACATCGATTTACAGTGATTAAAAGGACAACGTAATATGGACTAAGGAGGGATATGGGTGGCTCACCAGTTGTTAGGTTTTGTAAAAAATATACACAGTTCTGCTTCCACTTTGGTCATCTGGCTAACCATATCAGACATGACTACATTGGTTTCACCTAGTTGCTTGCTCCTCCACTACATAACGTTTATGCTGTTTTCGCAAAAGTACCTGATGAGATGCGAACAAAATGTCACTACGCAGGGCATCTTACGTGCAACTGTTGGCCTTTTTCAAGTTTCTCCGTTGGTTTAATTCGGAAGAATAGCGCATTGCCGTAAGTGTATCCTTGAAGTCAATTGCCAGATGGTCCCATTTAAACTTCAGAAATGGAACTCTGTTGACTGGTTTATTTCACTAGTCATCACGTTATGGGGGAGTGCAGTTTCTCATGGTAGCCAGTTGCTGGTGAAGGTTCTTGAAACCCCTCATATTTTCTGTAGCTTATCGGAGGGTGTTAATATACCTACCGTTATAAATTATGGTCTGGATCAACTCACATCCATCGTTTTAGTAAAACTGGATGAATGAACCTACTAACCGCTTCATGTTGCTTTACCATAAAGTGAACGTTGTAACCCGCATTTCACGTTCCTACTGATTAATGCACACAAGACATTTGATGTGACCCTGAGTTAAGTTTAGTGATGTGAACACAGGTTGGAGCATGCGGAAAAACCGAAATAAATCAAAATTATCTATATTGGCTAAGATTAGATTTTTGTCAACATCGCGTTTGTACACTCAGTTTGAGCAACGTTATATGGGCTTAATGCTCAGTCATTCCTCAGCGGATGTCTTACATATTCTGGCTTCTCTTTTTTGAAAAGTAAATAAATCTATAAGCTGCAGTCTTCATATGTGGTAATTTTCCAGTTTAGTTTAAACACCTTTTGTCTTCCCCAGAAACTGGCCGCGTATATTTGTTTACTTAAATTTACCTCACTAACCTTTATATTGTTTCGAATTGCATTGTTTAGTTTCGTGCTAACCATTTGCGTGTAACTTAACCATCATGAAATTACCGGCTATTTTTAGACAATACAAATGAGCCATTTGTAAGCTTTGGAGAATTGGTAGTTTTCATTTCCCAGTCTCTCTGGTAACTGAAAAATCTAAAAGACCGTACGAAATGATTGGACACTGCTAGATAATCACTCATTACTGAAACCCACCTGTCTGCCAGTGAACGTTTGAGTGATAATCGGGTTAGTGTTACAGATTGCCAGAACTATGTTCAAACTATGATATTCGTGATTACAAAGCTTATCATTGAAGAGGTGCAGGGCATTTTCTCGTTTGAACTGAGAACAAATGAACACACTGCGCTTCATACAGTGATACATCGAGTTGCGCTTTATGGCAAATCACCTTAGTATGCGCTTGGACGATAATACCTGTCGAATGTTGGCAGTCACATAAGACACAACGAGGTCCACGTGTTCACAAACTTCAATTTGTGTCTGCAATCAATGGAGTTGATTCCGATCGCCGAATAAGACACAAGAATACATGTAGGCCCGCAACAAATTTACAGGGATACTCAATAATTTTTCGATCATTTTCAGCAATATATTGTGCAATTCGTGGCTGTTGCCTTTATCCAACTTTCATTACACAATATACTAGCGAATTATTTGTTATTATTTCAGTCTTACCAATGAAAAATGCAGTTGATTGAGAGAAAGTATTTTTGCTTTCGCCATTCAGGGCCACGCAAAACTAAGTAAAACCTTTAAGAGTTCGGTAGTGGTGTTTGAAAAAATGCACGCAAAGGAGCGATAGATTACCGAAGGGTTTCCTTGTCCAACGTGTGTTACCGAATATTTTCTAAACGAAGATAAAATAGGAATTTTACTCTAACGTGTACGAAACAAACAGTTTTTAGTTATGGATGTGATTTAGTAAAGAGCTTTTTGTTAGTAGGTATAGACGTTGTGTAAAGTAACGCAGATTTCTATGTCTGCAAAATTAACATAATTACTTACATTTCGACTTGCATGGATGCCGTACAAAACGAATCCGTCTGTCCTGATGCAAGTTCGCATAGTTCCATCTTAAAAACTGTTATTTGTACGCATTCTAGGACTCAGTTTGCATACGCTTAGAGTTTTACCAACTTATTTATGTTATTTCTTCAGTCTACTATACTATTTTAAGGAGGAAGTTTACAGCTAGTCACTGTTTTGATACCGTCTATCCTGAAACGTACACAAACACATTTTTGATTGGCAGATGAACCAGAATAAACAAGAGGCTTAACATTAATCAGCCTTTTGCTTAATCAAAATAGCTCACTTGACAAATTGTAAAATTTTCTATGTAATGGTATTGTTCACCTGAGCGTGGGTCGGATTCATCTGTAGTGCGATCAGTAACACTCCATTCCAAGGTTAGAGCATAGAAACACCAATCTGAAAAGCTGGAAACAAATATCTGGTAACACTACGATTCATGTTCGAAGAAAAATGTATCAACAGTAACATGAAGGATGGACAACCGAGACATTGCGGATAAGAAGAACGTTTACTTATCATTGTCATCCAAGGGTGACTCGTCGGCAGACTTGTTATCACGTCAAATCGTCAATGCTATCAACACGACCTATTATGTCGGTAACTCTGTTGTCACGTTTCGGTCAAAACGGGCGGTTCCACTGAATTTGGAGGAGAACGTGCCTAATAATGTTGCCTCTTTTTTGATGTATTCATTTGATCGTTCCTGTGGTTCAGCATACATAGGTCGTTTATAGGCGTTTATCTGAAAGAATCCGTGAACACTGCCCCGCTTGGCTTCACTCTGGGACAACGAAACGCATCAGTTCATCCATTCTGGCCCATTTGGTCGACTGTAATCAACACACAGACATGAAAACAGCATGTCGTACCATCTATCGCGTCCCGGCTACCTTATACCAGCCAAAGAGGAGAATTCATCAAAAACAACCCATTCGCTGAAACTTTGTTTTTCATTAGTGTCACGGGAATTTTCAATTATTTGAGATATCCTCTTAACAACAAAGTTCTGGGTAACTTCCATCATAGCGAATGTTTTTCATTATTTCAATTTAACTGAACGGCGTATTCGATTAACTAAACGTTTTGAGTAGTATCTGTCGAAAAGTTTACGAGAATACTTTTCGGGTTTTAAAGTACACAACTATGACTGTCGGTGTACTGAGTGGTCCATGTATTCTTTAGATAAACAGTACCTTGAGGAATGCAACCTGTTAGTCAATGTAAGCAAACATTTAGAAGAAAAATCTGGTTTGCAGTCTCCGTGAAAATGAATTCAACGGAACGACATGCCCAGTTGAACAAGTTCACTACTGTACAAAGAGCAGTATCATCTACACACCTTGGGTACTGACTGAACTGGCTGATAGTTAATAAAAGCGGAATGCTTTCAAACTTTTCAATGAAAATATCAGTTAATGCACCTTCAAAGGGTGTGATTATCGCCACATCATTTGTCTTTAGGTACACAGCAAGTATACGACCGTTCAGACTTCATCATATCCTTATGTAATTATCCCCGCCTAAAGACGAAGTATCATAAACATGCGTTGGCCCATCTATTTTTGTGTATCCGTTTTGTGTATCCGTTTATACAACTTTTCACTTTTGAGTCACTTATTATTAACAGATTTCCATGATAAGTTTCGAGTAAGTCTTACAACTAGACCCATTTAATTAACTGTCGGTTTTTCGGTGAAACAAGATAAGTGCGATCCAGATATTCTAGCTGTACCTTTTGTACTCTCAAATCAATACTATGAATGAAAATGGAATAAACCCGACTACTTCAATATTAAACTATTTCTGTTTGCTAGAACTTAGACGTTCCAACCATTCGAGACAATGACAGTCTGGCTGCTCGCCTGGCCTGGGAGTTATCGTCCGACGTTCTACTCTTAGTCTCAGATGTAGATGGTGTGTATACAACCCCTCCAGGGAGTCCAGGGGCAAAGTTGATTGAACAGTATGACGTGGAACCCACGGGAGATTGTTGCAATCACCTCAACGGACAGACTCTGTCATTTGGTCTGTCCGCGACCGATATTGGAACCGGTGGAATGGTTAACAAAGTTTCTGCAGCGGTCTGGACTGTGCGTCAAGTGGGTTGGCTTTTAAAATTATGTTTCTGATAGTGAAAGTCAAATCAAACACAAAGTACTTTATGAATTGTGATATGTTTATAACCGAAAGAGATCTATTTCTGCCTGATGGCACTTCACAACTAAAATCAATGGAGACGTAAGTATAAGCTGTTTTCTTCTGCTACTGGCCTAGTGCAAACACGAGGTAACATGTGACTTGTGTGAAACTTTCATTCAAAAAATAATTAGTGGCACTGGAATTTAGAATACAAAATTGATAATTGTACGTTGTTTTAACATATTATGTGCAGGACCTTAAACCAGTTCTCTATCAAAATCACTACAGCAATATTCATAATGTTTATTTTTTACCAAAGTAAATTAGCAGATTCAAATAAGATTAATGCTACCGATGAGTAACAGGGAGATTCGACGGCACATCACCTCCAATTGATCACAGCTGTCGAATTCCCCTGGATACTCTAACCAGCTTCTTCTAAAGCAAAGCATTTTACTCGAAGTCCGATCGTGTTAGAGCTCGTCAGTAACGTGTATCGTTGCTAACAAGTTTAATTAGTTCTGTTATCACAACTCGGAGAGAAGTCATATTCATGAGATTAACAGAACAGGTACTGTCTACACTTAAGGCGATCGGGCAATGTGAGCGTTGTTCATGAAATAATTTGTATGAGCGTCCACTTATGACAACTGTTACGTCTGATGTGAGGTCAGCCGCGTAGTGGTCAATACGGTTGCCTCGTGAAATCATGGCTGAGTGGTTGCTGCGGGCAATGATCAACACACGCATCATTGATGATCTTCATCGGGACCAGAAATCTGCTTTAATACTTCCTTCAAAAATGGCCTGACTGAACTACCTTTGGGATTGCGACCGCTGTGATCAATTGAGAGTTTTGGTTAATTTATATTAAACTAATAGTAATGATGTCCTCCGGTGTCTCTGGAGAACGAACCGAACAAAGATAGAACAAACTCTTAGTGTATTCTGAATGTCACACATGCTAGACCTTAAGATTTGTCTCACAAAGTATTAGCAAGTTGGTCGTCAGTCACGTAGTCTCTTTGGCCAAAACACATGCATTAACTCCACCCAAACTATACAAATTATTGTCTGTAAATTGGCGCAAAATAGCACTCCAAGAAAATTGGATGGCCTGATTTTCCTCCTTAAACATTGGCGTTTATTTTCGTGAGTTTACTACTTATTTCCAGAATTACTGAATACTTTAGTAGTTTAAGGGTCTTAGGGATTTAATCACCCTCATGATCAACAGTGGCATTCCCAACACAGAGATAGGACGGCTGTTAATGACCAATAACTTGCAATCATATATTTGTTATTGGTTATCCACGTTTTTCAAATACGACTACACCTTCATGATCTATCAGGTGTACAATGTCACTACAACTACTAGAACTTCGAAAGAAGAAAAATATTTATTTGCTCAGTTCAAACAAAAACGCACATTACACAAACGGTTTCCAGTATCACAATATGTACGGAATCAAATTATCGTAAATGTCCTGTAACGATCCACCACTTATTTGGGATAAGTACCATGAAGTCTGTGATTATTTCTAACTGTATCATTACTCTTAATGCTGCTTGGGATAGCACGAATTCCGTTCCATTTCAATTGGTTCTATGCTATTCCCTAGTACTGGTGAGTTCTCTCTGCTCTTTAACAAACCGATAGTTGAAATACTTTCTGGATTCGCTTTGACAGACCTTTTGAATCGTAAACGAACTGTCCTCCCGAAATTTGTCTGTTTCCTAGGATTACTTCATAAAATTGATTACTCTTTTGTGACTTACTCGAATCGAGTTGTGTGTCATTTACCAAATGAAATGCACTTATAAGCGCTGGCAACCTTGTGCGGTGCTTTTAACTTTCACAATCTAGATGTCATAAATACAACTTCGTTTTCATACACTCAATACTGGCTACCTCTAAATACAGTACATATAACAATGTAAGGTGACATTATAAATAGGTCTTTGGTGGTCAGATCTCGTCATAAATACCCGACCAGTTTCGTAATTGTTTTCACTCATCAGATGAGTGCAGCTAATAATCGTCAGCTATGACGCCACTTGGACAGTTGAGACAAACTGAGTTTCTAGATATAACATGTTCGTTTTGTTAACCTCTACAATATGGTCCCATTTTAGTCTAAGCTAAACTCCAAAACTAACCCGCAACTTAGACAGTAACTACCGGCAGTGCACAGTCCTATTATTTTTAATGGGATGGTCGCCCCATAAATATACTCACTATGCCTCCGTTTTATGGTCTAGAATGTATATCCAGAACTCAGTCACACCTGATTGTCAATCTATTGTAGGGAACGGCGGTCATCATATGTCAAGGAAGCAGACCAAACTGTATAACGGATGCATTAAACGGACTGACAGTTGGTACATTCTTCTCACTCCAATCCAGAAGTGGAAACATCAGAGTCACGGACGCATCAACAACTGATCATGTTTGTCAAATTGCATACGAATGTAAGTTACACAAGCCGGATGTTTATTAACTTTGAAGCGGAGCTTGCGTGGTCAGTAATTATTGAGTAATTTATGCTAGACTGACCAAAAGCAATTGAATATTTATTCTCCCTGCGTTTGCGGTAAGTATTTTTCTTTGTTTAGCCACCAGAAAGTAGTTGATAACTGAATACATCTATTTACTTTATGTATGAGAGCGATATGTCTAGTGATGGCTAAATATACAGTTCTACACTTACCTTCGTGGATTATAGTTATTTCTCAAAGGCAAAGATGTCCACTCTGAATATAATCTTTCGAGAATATTCTGTGAATTAATGCGTCAATTTTATTTGGTTAACGTTAGGGATGCACAAAATATGAGCATATGCTGATTATGCTAATATAATCCCTGAAGGACTAGAATGCTTAAGCATGCCCATGTAATTTCAGTTTATACTTCTCACGCGCATAAGTTTCATCCACATCTGAAATTACTGGTTCTCTTCCAAATTTACAAACTGGCTTTACACCTTCTCGGTTAGAGCCTGGAGATCTTTTGTGTACTGGATCTACACATGCACATTAAAAAAGCCACAACGATTTTGTACAGTTTGTAAAGCTGACTTCTGAAAACTAGGCAATATGCAAGCCAGCTATAAAATGAAGCAGAACCACCTTCAACAGTGTTTGTTCGGAAACTCCGAAAAGGTAAAACTACATATGAATTTTAACATGCGAACATGCGTTAACAAGACATTTGAAAGATTGAATTCCCTTTATTCAGCTCAGTAAGACGGCAAGAAGATATACATTGCGAGATGCAAGCATTCCGTTTATTCTCATCAGTCGATTAAATAAAACATTCAGTTATTTAGGTCAATGGCATGGCGACAAAATAATGAAATGAACGGACATCACAGGGGAGCAATCAGGGTTTTCTGTCACGGTGACGAAATTGATTGCGTCGTGATTACGTGATGTTTGATGAACGATGCTTCGGAGAACGCCAACAGTCTAGAGTTGCGGTTGCGAAACAGGACCATGAACGAAGTGATGTGGTCAACTATATGACCTGTTGCGATTAAGTGTTTCGCGATCAAAGACGCCGGATTTCTGTTCGAGTGTTGGCAAACTGACCCATGTTGAGTCGTTGTTTGCACTAGCCACTTGGGGATGTGCTCCGCATTCCCTGTCGTAAGTTTCGGTCCGTTCTGCCAACGTATGAGTCACCGCAACTTCAAGTGAATTGGTAGGTAACATGAGAGATAGAGTTTTCCGAGAAAGAACGATCGGGGCAGTGGAGACTTATTCTGCAGGATATTTGGGAGTAATGGCTGATGTCAACTTTCGATTGACATCGGTAATGTTGTGGTCACCTGTGTAAGGAAGGGTTAAAAAACCTGCTACTTCGGCACTGATTGTAGTTTGGGGATAGCAACTGATTCTTTACAGTAAATTTCAATAAATTTGGCGGGATATCCATTCGCCAGCAGAACACTCTTCAAGAGCTCCTCTTTAGACTTTAGGTGTTCGGCTGTGCATATTTTCCTTGTTCGGTGAACAATGGTTTGCACCAAACTACGTTTGTAAGCCACGAGAGCAAATGAAGAGAATTGTAGGTACTACTCACCCCATGTGGCATTTCGATAAACAGACCTACTAAGTGTACCGTCTAAACGCGTAGAAATAAGGACATCTGAGAGTGGTAGTGGGTCATCAAGCTCTTGTTCATGACATGGAGATTTTGATGAGTAGAGCTAAACTGATGTAAAAGAGTGACAAAATGATCAAAATCGGTGAATAGTAGAATGTCATCAACATACCGTTTATAAAGCAAAGATTGGTCAATATAATCCGATAATCCATCTTCAACCATTCCAAGAAAAATATAAGCCAATGTTGGGCCTTACGGGTTGCCCATTGCTACACCATCAATTTGCTTATACACACATCCATCGAACTCAAACTGAATGTTTTCCCTACAAATAGGAATGACTCCTTTGAGGTAGTCGACAGGGAGAGATAAGGAAATCTTATGAATCAAAATAAAATTTAATTAAAAAATCAACTGTTTCATGTAATGGAACGTTTGTGAATAGTGAGCCAACGTCAACTGAGTACATTTTTTGTGTGGAACTTATCGAAATGTTCTCCAAAATATCACGTAACTCAACAGAACCCTTCAGAGAACGGGAACTGAGGGTTTTACGAATGAGATCAAGGAGCTGAACTAGCCATCGAGCTATGCTGTGATAAGGTGAATCATCCATTACGAGGATAGGCCTCAGGGGAACATCAGCTTTATGCAATTCGGTTGATCCTCTCAATCTTGGTGTACGAGTCCCAATCGGTTTTAACAGTTTATACTCCCGCTCACTTATATATCAATGCAACAGAAGAATTTGCAGCTTCCTTGATATTTGTTTTTCTCCTAGAATGTTATTATCTGTCGTGCGGTCAACTCTGAACTTTCTATCATCAACCAGGATGGTGGGCATTTTCATCACATAATCAGCTTTATTCAAGAGTACAATGCTAGTGCCCTTGTCTGACGTCAGGAATACTACGTCCTGCATTTGTCTCAATTGTTTGATGACCTCATAATGTCTAGAGAGTGGACAACAATGCACGCGAGTGGGTGACAACACCTTTAGCTGGTCGTATAGGTTTTCGAATTGAACTCGAAACGTTAACCGGTTAACTTTCTTCAGCAGGAGTTTATATGTTAAGCCTAGAGCAAGTACTTCTAACTGCACTTGTGTAAACTGCTTACTTGACAAGTTGTGGACATGTTCCAGAGCATCACTGTGAAAATCGGGTTTGCTAGTAGCGCGATCCGAAGAACCTTGAAGATTCTGAAGCGTTTTGGTTGCGGCTTTCTTATTGATATCAAAGTTTTCAAATTTTATACGGCATACCAGAGTAAGGTCAGCTAGCACAGCAGCAAAGCGATTTTGGGTTTCCATAGACGTGAAGAGTTCCGCGGGCCGTGTTGATGTGGTGAATAGCCAGTCTGACAAAATTGTCGTTATTATTGATCAATAGTTTTCCTTTCATCAGGAGTTCTCAAGAAATCTGACAGAAAACTACCGGACTGAATGCACTGCTGATAGAAACCAATACGAGTTCGTTCACTCACCGTTTCGCACCTCAATATTAACAATCGATTCAAACCTTGCGTAGTGTATAGAGGGAGCCTTCGTTGGAAAAATGTGAAAGATTGAATTCCCTTTATTCATTTCAGTAAGACGGCAAGAAGACATACATTGCAAGATGCAAGCATTTCGTTTATTCTCATCAGTCGATTACATAAAACATTCAGTTATATAGGTTAAGCGCATAGCTATAAAACAATGAAATGAACGAACATCACATGGAAGTAATCAGGGTTCACTGTCTTGGTAACGAAATTGATTGCGTCAGCACCTTTTGCCAACAAAGGGCTGGTGAGTGATGCTTGATCGACAATGCCTCGGAGAACGCCAACAGCCTGGGGTTGCGGTTGCGCAATGTTTTAGTTAACAAGACAAAATAAGTAAGGTTTCAAAAAACGATCATACTTTTAAAATGGTTTGATTCACAGTTAATTGATTTCTTTTGGTTACTAGACTGATAAAATATTTGCTATTGTTTAATTTGACCACGATATATACCGGTAGTGTTTTGATATTTACTTATAAAGCCAACAAGACAGCAAACCATTTAATGTGATGTGCTTCAAACATACCTCAACTAAGTCGTATCGTTTTCCGTGCGTGTACAATGTCGCAAGCACTTTGTAACAGCAATTTGGATGTAAGCGATTGCCGTTAGTTTTTGTCAGAAATTCTAGAATGTCAGCTAATTTTGTTCGCTTTGTTATTTGCACGTTTAGATATCCACGTTCTAAACTTTTTGACATATATCTACTGCTGACTGCAGTACAGACCGTGTAGAACGTTGCTGTTTGAAGTCAGATGGCAATGTTTTGCTTGGCGTTTTCTTGAATTAACAAATACTAGGTGTGTGCGTACATGTAAAATTCTACAACCATAATATGTTAAATGCTGTGTAACATGTGATCATATTATTTTGCTAGTGGTGATATTGTCCAGGAAGAAATTGCATTCATTTTCACGAGAAATTGTTCTGATTTATTGTGGAATATTATGAAGTTAAACGCCTTACGATGATCGCTTTCGGTTCCAAAATTTATAAATCGGTGTCACTTATGTTAAATGTCACATAGCATCACCGTCTGTCCTAACGAAGACAAACTGACCTTAAAGTTCACTTTGTTATATCCCAATCGAATTCAATCACATCTTTTTTTCTTTTGTCCCATACTCTTCTCGCACAGTTTGCTTTAAAATCAGCCCGTTATTCTTAGCTCTCGTCTGTACAAATTTAAGGCGTGGTGTTTTTGTAATATTTAGATGACCAAACGAAAATAGACACCTATCCAGTAAATATTTGAAGGAACCCTGACTTTTCAATGAGGAATGTATGGCAAATTTTCATCAGTTGAGGTTTTCTGACAGGTTCTTAGGAGGCTTTTTAAGTTTTGAGAATGTTAAATATATTCACCGAAGTTTACTTTGTCAATGAGCATTTTCTTCACGATAATTCGGCATTTCTCCTGTTTGGGTGCTATCGATACCAACACATTTTGTCTGCCGACTGTTGTATTCCTATTCGGGTACCATCAACATTAAGCCTTACAGGCTTTAACAATTATAAAGAGAACACGTGAATCAGCAGAAGTACAAAGTATATTGTCCCATTTACAAGCGGTAGCGCCATTCCTATGTGCGTGGATGAATGAGTCGTTGGTCATTGAAGTCGCGACCAATCAGGACGCAGCTTAAGTCTCACCGCGAGTGTTGGGCACATCCGTGGCCTTGACGCGTATACAACACTGACCATGAGGAAAATTATATCAAGTGCATCTAGTTTATTTTTCATTTACAAATTTTGGACAAATTTGGGCAAAAGAAACTGAAAACTTCTGAGCATAATTTTGAATTTATAATCGAACATCGAAATAAAGGTCAAAAATGAATTGAGTGGTTTCCTTACTGCTCCATTTTCCTATTTTCGTTCTTAACGCGGCAAGAATACTTGGTAATGTGTACAAAATTCTCGCAGTTCTAAAACTTGCGTCAGCTAATACGGGTTTATTGGTTCGATTAAGTACTTAGTAATCACTTAAAAGGGTATCAAGTAGTGACCGGGAATAGATACGTGGTGACTGTACATAAAATCGAACTCATCACAACGATAACGAAAATTGGGAGTCACAAGTTTGTTTCCTTCGGAGTTCAGAAGATCAACATTAAGAAACTGCCGATGCAATACCGAACATTGCATGCGGCTGAATTTGACAGCCTTTCTTGGAAGTAAAATCTTCGCCTGGTAATGGTTGATTAAGGCTCTTAGTTCAAGGATTTACGATAGACTAACACGAATGTTAAAAGTAGATTAAAAAGCGATATGGTTTTGTCTGCATTAAACTTGCGGTTCAGGTTCAGCTCGTACAAGAAGCACAGCATATGAGTATCCAGTCAGGATTGATGGGTGTATCGTTGAACAACAGGATGAAGATATAACCATAGAAAATAACTGAAACGGTTAGGTGGCGTACATTCTTGTCACAACCGAGGTTTGAAATCTGGTCTCGCCTTCACTGATAATAATGTTGACCATTGCCCCACTGACTTCGATTTCGGCACAATCGATTTACGGCATGCAGAAGTTTCACACATCCTGAAAGTAATTTTCAGTTTAAGCGATCGCGTTCACAATGGTACAGTAACTTTTCTTTTAACTGTAATCGACGACTCTACGATTGCGGCTTTTTGTACAATAAAATAACAGGAATCTTCAAACTTTTTGAATGATATTTTGATTACTTGCAATTAATGATGAATCTGGTTGTTGCAAGTTGGACATCACTCACAAGTGATTGCAACTGCAGTATCACCAAGGAATTACTAATTGGTCTCTTTCAAATAGGCGCCAGACTCGAGTTTCGCTCACACTGGAGCTAATTAGTAGTGCATACCCTCAAACTAGCCGGTAATAGAACCCTGACCACGTTTTCATGTGACCACCATGCGGATCACTGCGCCACGGCCCTCACCTTGAGCGTGACTGAGTTATCATATGTAAACAGTCAGCCACATTTGCATGTCAGTACTGCTCAAGTTGTTCGATCAACTTGAGAGGAGACACAGTAACTGTCCTGTCACTCTTAATCAATGGCCTCATGGTGAGACCCACTCCACTCTTAAATGAAAAAAAATAACTTGGTAGAATAATATTTTTAATAGGTGGCAAGTAGCGCGGGATGTTGTATATCAGTCACAGTTGATTGCAACTTTCACATTTCCGTAGATGTTTCAGTTCACGCATTTTCGAGAGAAACAGTACAGTTTTCTTGATAGCTATCATCTGCCAATGCATGTTTAAGATTGTCACGCAACGTTTGTGTGAACATAATTTATACGATGAATCTTAGTGATAGTTGAACGTCTGTGTTAGGGTACCCATTTCTTATAGCTTTTAATCGATCCTCACTAAGGTAAGCTTCGTTTGCCTCAAACTGAAATGGGATAAACTTAAAAAAACAACCACAAATTTGGTTGCAGAATAGGTGGTACAAACGAACAATCGTTTTGTCATGATAGATTTTCGCGTAGAATAAAAAGTGTATGACGCAAGAATAATAGATACTGAAACGACAAGAAGGAATATGTCAGTCTACAACTGAACACTACGTTTCAGCTAGGTGTAAAGGGAAAGCAATGGGAACAATGCCTCACGTTGGTCCGTAGTTACCTATTGATTGATTGTCTGGTGGTTATTGGGTTTGTTGCCCCACCGTTTTGTCCAGACTGGGAGCCATTAGGTAACTGTTCTCTATCCTAACTTGAAGCCTCTTGACAGTGGATAAGTTGATTTGGACAAAACAGTCTGTCCTAATTTGCAATAGAAAGTGGTAAGTGTAATCGACTACTTCTAATAGAACAGCTCTAACACAAAGGAAGAGCTAGTCTGATAAAAGAGGGGTTTCTTAAGTGATTCGGGTCATTTGTGGTCAGTTTATATTTTACTTAGACAAAACACAGCAGCTGTCCAAAAGTTTGTTGTTAACTTGTTGTTATCTATTAACAATCAAGAGTATTTTAAAACTCCTGCTAATTTTGAAGGTATGGGTTGTCAGACTAGGTGCAACAACTGGTTTGTTTTGTTATTCGAATTATGAGATTGAATTTTGACTAAGCATTACTTATTGTGAATATAATTTATTTGTATTGTCAACTCCATAATCATGAGGCTCATTTTTCACACACGCGCATACATTTTACCCAGTCTGTAATGTTTAAGATAATCATTTTATTCCTAACAGTGGCAATGAGATTAATTATTTGACATTTTATATTATATATAACTCATAAAGCTTACAAATTTAAGTTATTATCTGTGCTTCTTGAGGCGACTATTGAAATCTGAAATAAAACACGCGATTCCAATTTAAATACATATAAGGTTTGCGTAAATTCGACAAAATGTACGATTGGAAAAAACACGTTTGATGATGCCAACGAATTACGCAGCTTTTTACAGTTCAGTCCACATTATTGCGGATCTTATAGGAGGTCGATTAGTTTGCACTGATGTCCTACAAATATACGACATATACTCGACTTTTATATGAAATCATAAGACAGGTCCTATGGATCAACAAATGCTTTACAGAATGTGGCAGATCACAGGAGAATAGAGAAAACTGGTGATGTTCGCGAATGCAGGAGAAGTGACGCATGTGCTGGCAACGGCTGGTTAAATTAAGTGACTCGTGGTTTGCCAGCTTTTACAGGCTTTCAGGATGGATTACCAAAAGAAATGCCTCTCCATAAACAAATCCGACTCATCGAGTCTGTTGGTGATCGTCTCAGTGGTTAGTAATATTCGTACTCTCACCGGACGGGAACGAATCTGACGGATTAAGTAAGTATTCCGAAACACTCGCTACAGTTTAATTCTTTGGCTTGTGAGAACTCCGTAGATCCAAGTAATGCAAAAATTAGCCTAAAAGATCACATGCAACGTCCTTTCTGGGGCTGTTCAAAAATACTTTCAGATTACTACCCTGCAGTTTTCCAGGCGCCAAAGACTTGACAACAACAAAAAATCGAAGCAAACTCAGAAAAACTATACTTCACTTGTGATATCACTATCGAATGAGTGTTGAATCGTACAATAAATCCTACAGTAGCGCAGAAAACTTTGCGTTACACATTCTGTGGCTAAGTTTTTGCTGTCAACCGTTAAACAGCTGAGAATTGGAAGTAAACTTTTTGAAAGCTGACTAAACGAGTTCAGATTCCGTGTGGGGAATGCAGATTCTTAAATAAGAATCTGTTTAGTGACCCGTGTCCAATGACGTTTCTGAGTACAGTTTATCTTATCCTGTGGAAATATTTTATGATCCGTTTACTAGAACACAAGTTTCCTTTGTACGTCAGAGAAAGAAATTTGTGGGAGTGTGTATATTTTCTCGCCGCACTTTTTTCGATGAGTTGACTTTTGAATGGATCCCCGAGATGGACGAAGCAGCGCAACATCTGTTAATTACTCTGCTTTCAGGCTGTGATTCCCTAGTGAATCTTATACCGCGAGATAGCTTGCCAAAGTCATATAGTAAGATTGACCAGTTATCACTGTTTGGAATTTGACACAGGTTATCCTGTACACACAGACTACTTTTAGGGACGATGTGGTGGAGTTATGTGATACCTGGTTTGACCTCAAATATATCTTCAAGTAGTGGACCTGGAGGTTATTGCATTATTACTCGGACTTTCTGCCTGTGGAGCTCTTCCCTGAATTAATATCGAACAGTGACGGTGTAAAGCAATAATATTTCTTTCAGTTTCTCCCAAGTGAAGCTGACTTCACTTTCACTGTTCGCGATATAAGTGCAGAGACAATCAACGTCTTCTGACAATGACACGTTAGCAAGTAGATAGATGATATCCATGAAAACCATATCGTCGTTTCCGATATTCACCGAGTCGGTGACGTCTACAAAACCGAAAATGGTTTCTTTACCAAAAGTAATCAAAAATGATTTGATCGGTCCCATTGTCTTCATTGCGCTAAGGCGTGATATAGTGAACTGTACATGTTTATGATTGAACTCAATGGCACTTCGTGTGAATGAACTTTGGGAACACCACACAAACGTGTTAGCCGTGGCCCGCACATGTGCCACATTCTTCGCTCCCCATCATCACCTCTTCCTTTATTGGGTTATGCTCTGTCCATCCCTTGCCATAATTACTGATCTATGAGTCTTATTGTTCGATACATAAGGCGTGTTTACCTTACATAGCTGTAAAACCTCAACGAGAATGACGGGAAACGGTTGTTTGCACAGCTGACCTTCTAAGAATATCTCAACTGTTTCTTGTTCTGACCTACTATTATTTAGTATGACCTTTTTCTATCTGAACTTCGCAGTAACTCGCCTAAAATTTATCCAACAACAATAAACATGCAACTGAAAATGTGAATCCCTGTCCATCAGGAGAGTTGTACAGAATGAACAATAAATAAATTCTATTATCCATTAAGTCTAAAAAATGAAACTTCGTCTGCAGTTCACAGACAAATATTTAAAAAACTTAAAAATTACGGAGCGATATTCATACCTTCAACCAAACGAAGCTAAGTTGACAACCGCTTGATATAGCGCTCAAACATTAAGGGTAAGCCATTGCTTCAAGTCGCCATTCATGTCAGACTATGTATGTCTCGGTTTATATTGAATACATTGATATGTTGAATGCACAGTAGGCAGTGCTTCTCCGTGTTTGGTCTGTGGGACGTGAATTTGTGTCATACGTTTTGACTTGGTTTTATTTGCAGTGTTAGCTTACCAACATTTGATGTTGATTCCTTGCCTTCAAAACGTATCACAGTTGTAATGCTTCCTTGACTCCTCTCTTTCTAGTGTACGTCACTCAAGACATGTCGTTTCCGTCTTCACTCTTTGTTTGGCTAACTTTTACATGGATAAGTCAAAAAAATTTGTGTAACTGTGGTTCTGTTTTGTGAATGGTTGGTGCCGTAAACAATTTACTAAGACGGACTTATGTCCAGGCAATTTGAACTGCTAGGTTGTTTCCTCCAGGAATTTCTGGCAAGAAATTTTGTATGATCTTTTGAAAAATGTGATTTTTCTCACTGAACGAACACTTTTATTGAAATTTCAGCTCGAAAATCTAGCATACTGCTCCAAGATTCTTTGGCCGAGACACGCGCTCAAGCAATCAAATAGTTTGCCGCACTTCTGACTAAAGACCAAGAAGAAAACATTCTTGCAAACGTCCGCGATATTCAAACAGCAAAAAAGCTGGTAGGTTGATGAACCGAGTTTGAGTTGAGCTGAGCTCATAGAACTTGCTTGATCCTTCATGAACAATTGATCTTTTTGTTCTCAGAAATTCATCACCTTATTTCCTTAACCATTGATTCTTATTAGAGTGTAAGAAATTACTGAGAAATCCGACAAAATCAAGAATCACATTAAAGTCTAAATTTTGACTTGTTTTTTATGTTACAATATATACATATTTCCAACAGGTTTTGGGAATGATTAATTTTCCGGTATATTCAATCTTATTCACAAGGTATACGCACACACACCTACATCAGCGTAAATGTACGCAGCATTTAATTGTGTAAAAGTTAGACAAATATGAATAAGGATGTCTTTGTTAAGTTTATGCCTACTGATCAATAGACCAATCTTTTTACGGGGTTTTAGGCCTGGCAGCATCTCTGTTATTTTAATTGTCGTACACTGTGTTTAATCGAATAGTATCTGGTTGGTCGTGCGCTATCCCTTGAACCTGTCTGCTCTGATAGTCTGTTTTAGTTCTTGCTACTGAGTGTTAAATTGTTTCACAAATGTAATGTCATGCACCATTTCCTACACTTCGGGAATAACCGTTACCTCATCGTAAAAGATATTTCTTGCAATTTTGCCACCGTCCATTTGACCTGCTAATGGTAACACGAGTGTCCGTAGATCAGTGTGGTATCTAGGGCTCTTTACTGCTACGCTTCAGTCCACTGAACGTTGGCCTTCAAACTGCGTACATCTGTGAAAAGGCTTACCTTAATTCTAATTAGGGAAGACACCAGTCATAAGGACAGCCGAAAAATGGACAGAACAACGAATTGTATAACTAGCGCTTTATGTCATTTTGAACGGAGAAAGTGCACACTGGTCAGTCAATGTGAGTTGTGCCCATCCACAGTTATGGGCTAGTAAGAGGTGATAAATTTATAATCACCAACTCAGCAATTTCGAACAATGTTTTTCAAACATTGCGGGATAATGTGTTTTATTGTGTTACAGGTCTGGAGAATTCATTGTTTTCTCGCTTACAAATTGATGCCAGTAAAATTCGGACGCTCGCTATTGGTCTACAGCAAATTGCGATACAATGCAGGAACCGGAAAGGTTACATTGGCAACGTTCTGGAACGAACCAGATTAGCAGACAGCTTGATTTTGGATAAAATCATTGTTCCCATTGGTGTTCTGCTGGTGATTTTTGAATCTCGACCGGATTGCTTTCCTCAGGTATGGGATTTATTGAAAGGTCTGCTAATTAAATGCATGGTGACTATTACCACTGAATCAAGGAGGTTACCTATGATAAGTCTCCATTAGATCCATCAATTGTAAGTATTCCGCGGAGATGCAAAATATTTAGGGCATAATGGAAATTAAGCAGAAAGGAACTGATCCGCACTGTAGACCGTAAAATTTAGCCAAACGGTTTAAAATCATTTCGGTGGTATTACATCGATGTAGTTGTTAAGTAGCTTAGAAATCCACAGAGAGTTACATCACAGAGGTCGGAATTGAAATTTATTGAGGAAGATCGGAAATGTGATCTGTGACCATAACAGTCTCAGTGGTATCCTCTCTCATCTATTCTGGTTCTCAGATCCTCTTTTAACCTATCTTTGACTTGCCAAATTGTACTTACTTGGAGGAGAATTACCTGATAGGTTGAAGCTATGAACTGCTTTACGAATTTTTATGAGTCAGCCGAGTCAACTATAGATTGATTTTTAAAAATAAATTTATAATGTACGGATGGCGCTAGTGAATCAGTGTTTGTCAAACGAACAGTCGCTAAAGAACAACAACAAAATTCTTCGTTACTTATTGTCAAAAAGCTGAACGGATGACATGAGCTAACTTCTAATTTGAGTATGTTGAAGAGTGTATATATTTCTGCTAACTCTAAACTATCATCATTCGTGTACTTTACTGAAAATATACCCATCTTCACAAATTGCCTTTGTGATTTTACCCTACTAGAGTAGACGATATTTGCTCCCTAATCTCATTGTTAGGACGAGACAGCATGAAGGTTACACATGTGATTTATCCATGGGCGGAATATGTTTGTGAACGGTTCACACATCTACATATTTGAACGTAATAAAATATTTACAAGTATTTCTTAGTTGCATTAACTATGAACTGTAACCAAGGAATCCACTTTTACACATATGTAGAATATACCGATCCAGACTTCATTGTATTTCACGTCGGTGAGCTGACCAACCAACCGACTTTTGTTCTTCCTGAGCAGAAGCACAACATTCCATCAGTTACTGGAATTCACAGCTCTTCACAGGTAGGAGGCGACACAAAACAGAAAGATGGATAATCTGTTATTTAAAATATGTTCAAGGTTAACTAAATAGCCGGCTAATAGATGTTAGAAAAAAATTCTACATAAGATGTTTTTACATCTATGGTAGAGTAATATACATATGGTAAGTTCCGTATTGTAAAAATGACTTTGATGGCTACGTGTCCCGAACTGTAAGAAATGATTGAGCAAACTGAAGACTATTCATATAACGTTGTGGTTATGCGTTTGGATATGATTATTCGTTCATCTTAATTGTGAGGTTATTGACTTCTCGGTTACCACATAAAGCTGACAAACATAAGGGTCAAACAGTATGTTCCATTTTGGAAGAGACTATGCACTGCTCAAAGCGAAACTTGACATTATTGTTTACTCTGAAAATGGGTTCACCGGTAGTTTGTTTCAGCATGAATCGGGGTTTTATGCTTGTTAGAAGCAAACTCATTGTAGTAAAGAAATGCTTCTTTACAATTATATTCCTGTCTATAAGACATACGGTAGAAGAAATATTGACCAGGGTTTTTTCTAGAATTCACGCTGTAGAGAAAGACTGGCTGATTAACTGAGACCCAATGCCAGTGAATGTGATGAGGAATTATACCGTTGCTAAATAAACTGGATTGATAAAACACTTGTTTTTTAAAGTTAATCTCAGACAATATAGAAAAGTTTCCGGTCACAAATGCAAAGGTTGGTTACAGTTAAATTGGTTAATTTCGCCAAAAGTAGTACTTTGGTTACTGGATTCAATCGCTAACGTTCGGGCATTTCGTTTGAATGTTTCACCAAAGGTAATCATATTGTTTTAATGTTGAGGGAGTTCTGCCAACCGATAACTATGTAACTAAACAATTTGGTCAGAGTCCTGATGAAATACTAATTACGAAAACCAGACGGAAGGAGCCTCATATTGAGAAACCTGTGACTACCAATTACTGGCATAAAACAGTAAAATATTTTATTTAGCAACAGCAGTTTAATTTTAGTGTTTAACATCCATGTAACCGATTTTGTCTTGTTACCATTTTTTAGCTAAACCAATTATCTTAAAACAGCTCGAAATCTTTCTTGGACGTAATTTTTCATTAGCGTTTGTACTG
>JTDE01000241.1:118767-173626 GCA_014338405.1 Paragonimus skrjabini miyazakii
GTGATAACCACGAATGGTAGTCCTCGCAGCCATACTTTAACAGTCCAGGTAAAGTTTTGATTAGACACTTTACACAGGAGGCATTAGAATTGAGCTTTGTCCTGAATATTGCTTGTCATTCGTACTATTGTCCTTTTATGTGAGACGTGTCATTTAACCAATATTCAACCAAGTTCATGCAAATCAGGAGTACATTTTTACATTTCAATTTCGAACAGTAAACAGTTATGTGTAGTGGTTGGTTTGTTTAAATGACTCTAAAACTCACTAGATAACTATAATGTTAATTTCCCCCGATGAGCCCAAAATCGATACTTTAGGGCCAAGTTATACTCACGACCGTCCTTATGACAATAGAATAATGTTTAGATTACTGCTAGGTTGTCAAAACCTTCTGTAGTAGTAAGCTTAACTGATAAGATCACGTCTACATTGCTTGTGGTCTATGGGTCAATGACAAATGCGATCAACTGAAGTATGTTGATACTGACGTTGAATTTCTTTTAAAGTTACTGAAATATCTCACTGCACAACTCATACAGGACTGATTATCATGTCAAGTGCTTTCTTGTTAAACTGAACCGGCACACAACTTGATCAGACTACAGGGGTTATATGTGACTATAAGTTTTTTTCACCAACCAATCAAATCTGTAAACCCAGTTTGCCGAATCACCAGAAAGTTTATTTAAAATCATACTTATTAAACCTAGGATACAGATTGGGCAAATAGTTTTAAAAATTTTGTTTTACGGTGTTAAACGTGTTAAGCTGAAAATGGTCAGAGCGCTCATGTCCTCAATCAAATGATACAATCTCCTTGGAAACAGTAAAACCTTATGGTTTAGATAATTATTTTCATTCCTCTTTAATTCGTGAAGCAGGTATTAGTGTAAACACCCACTTACTTCTGGTTGACATGAAGCTTCACCCATTGGCGGCATATGCGATGTTACAATGTGTGCATTTCCTCATTCAAAAAACACGCACAATATGTTAAGAAAATAATAAACCTTTTTATAACTTGCACGGTGCATCAGACAAACCTTTTGGTTAGGAACTGACAACAATATCAACATTATTAAACTTATATGGCTTCAAAGGAATAATGAAACCATTTATGAAAAAAACACGTGAGCACTCAATGGTTAAACCTCTTCGTTACTAATTGATGGTGAGTTGTTCATTCCGATTGACGAACCATGATAATGTATACTGACCGTTACGATAACATTGGTGATGAATACAATAGCTCGTGTTTTGAGTTCTCTTGATGGGTGTTGGTTTGTTCCATACAAGCGTTTTTTCAGAAAATCGTATGGTTAGTCCACTTTTGTTATTATTATATTAATATCATTTTGATTAACTTAGTTCCGAATGATTTTGTTGAAAATCGACGGATATTTTGTAACATTGATAAGTGTCACGTTCGGCGTAGTGGCCTCAAAAGTGGAAATGGACTAGAGAATTCACGGGCATTGTAATATAAATTTCTTGTTTTCATATAGTGAGTGGTGATTGTTTCTGTGGTTACCGGTGCATGTCGGTGAATACCATATAGGTTAGTTTAATCAATGCTAGGTTACCAACTTTGTCGACCACCGTGTGAATCGAATTGTTTTACCGCGAGAATAACCCAAACATGGACAACATCAAACATGGGATTATTCGAAAATTTACGGAATTTACAACAATACCACACTTTTGAAGAGTGACAAGAGGTTACAGAAAGTTTGTGGAAACTGGTGAAAACCATTTGTATTCGGTCTACGCATATCAACATAACACTCTGTTTCAGTTATTTCTTCATTTGCTCAGCACTCAATAACTGATGTTAATAATAACTGCCACGGCTTGATTCCGCCTACATTTATTTTTGCAATGATCACGTGACACGTAATATTTAAAACTGGTACACTTTTATCCATTGAGAAAAAAAAGCAGAAGAACGCCGATTGACTATTCGACTGCCCTCAATGATTCAATCATCTTGTTGTTTGTCATTGTTACTAGACGCCTGACATATTTCGGTGCCTTTTAAGAAGCGCCTGATTAAACGTTCGAAATTATTATATGTGGAAGTTGGATGTTTCAGATTACAAATTTTATTTCCACCGTGATCATGAGTATCGCATGCAGTTATGCTCATTAGAAACGACAACATTATTACATTCACTTTACTAGGTATTTTAAAGTGAAGACTTTTGCGTTGGAACCTACAGAAATGTGGACCTGTGATAACCCACATTCACTAATCACAACAGATCTGTTGATAACTTTTGGTATTCGGATGCTTGAAAAGGTGATGTTCTGTTTACTATAACCAAGAATGTCAGCCGGTTACTAGTCCTATGACCCTAACCAAAGTGTACCTTTTGATACAACCGACACAGCCTAACCGGGTTTTTCGGACATGTGGAGGCGCGGCAATTCAGCCTTGACAGACAGTTAGTTGTTGGATGTATGCAATCCCTGTGACATAAATTTCTGATTTGCTGTCCAGTCATGTTTATACTACTAATCGGATCCGTTAAACGCGGCGGTGTAACAATCCATCAGGTTATTGATTTTGATACTTTTGTGGTAGGTCGAGGCAGTCTCCGTATAAAACTGAGGAACCCTAAATTTGTGACGTAATTTGTACGTTCGCCAACCTTTGTGTTCATGTTAGTTACACACACGAACTGTTGAACAGGTGAAAAGTAACTGCACACAGTTTTTAATCAGTAGAAAATTCAGCTGTCATTGCAAGCATTGGTATTTCTCTTAGATCTTTTTTGCTTACTACGATTGTGTTGATAATAAGAAAGCGTAGACCCTCACCATCCAAACACATTTTTGCAAATGATATGCTGGTGATATATTTCTGACTTTCAACTAACGAAGTCAGACTGTATGTACCTGTAGAAACCACGGTAGGTTGATTTGAAGCAATAATTTCATCACTACAATCACAGATAGCTGTTTACCAGTTGTAGTAGCCCAGACTACCATAAAGAGGGTTCTTCTAGCCGAGACGTCTACCATATTCATATTCACCATTATAACTCTTTTTGAAAGGGGCCGATTGGAAAGTCTATGGGGATGCGACAGCTGCGATCAATTGTGGGTGATGTTCAACTTGAAATATTATAACTCTGTCTGTTTTATCAAAACATATTTTAACTTACTCCTTAATGGTCCACCTAGTGGATTATGTACAGTTCTACCCGTCAAGCAAATATGTGGTAAGCAACAATGAACCCGAGTTGTGCATTATTTAACCGCACAGTTCTGTATCGAACAACGTACCTGCCTTCAACTATGGAAATCCACCCGATGTTAACGTATACCGGGTTAAATCAAAATTAGGATCTTACCTGTAATTTGGATTATGGTCCATTGGTCTTACAATGTAGTCACTACACATACAGTTATCAGAAGATGGCTCAAAATGTCCACTCAGTGTTAACAAGAACAGTAGAGGATACCACGTCGAGATACTTGAATAAAATTTAACTAAACAAAGGGCCAGATGGAGGCTTTTCGCATTGTTTCTCGAACAGCGAACAGGAGCGTTTCAGACTGTTTTAGATAAACTAGCCATACATCATATAAGACCATTTCTACGTGTCTAGAAGGATAAATTTTTGAGCGTAGCATTACATTCTTACTCATTGTGGCGGATTATCACCGTTATTTTTTTCATCCTCTCTGCAATGTGTAATATGTTATGTCATGTATTTTCTGAATTTGTGTTCGGTCAACTGTTATCAATCTAAAGCATAGTGATTGAGTACATTTTGTTCGCTTCGCCTGTTGATTGGTTAACGAATGCACAAAAGTTGAATCAGTAGCTAACATACTTCTCGTTTTATTGCCTTCTAAAGAAATTTACATAGAACGATGTGTTACACATGTTTCAAGAACTGACTCATTATAAATGGTCATATTTGACGTATGACGATGTGTTGATGGGTTGACGATGTGACATTTCCGAGCCGCTGACGTGGTTTCGTAGATCAGCTGATGGAGCGTTTGCCGTATTTACGGATGTGTTTCTGTCACTGGATCGAATCCATCCAAAGCCCTGATGTTTCACAGTGGGGTTTTATCTAAAATATCACTTTAATCACGTTTACTCCTGCACTTATGGTCTTTTACAAGGTGTGGAATTGACAACGTCTGGAGTTTAAGTACTAGTATACTGGAATATCTGTTCGTAGGCAAGAACTGTCTGTACGCTTTTCAGCTAATCTCCGAATATTACTGAACTCTACTTTTTGGTAATATTCAGGCATAACTTGCAGTTTTAGACGACGTTCTCTAATGACGAATATCGTCAAATTTTTACTATCGTGTGCCCACATTTATCACGTTATAAGTCGTTAGATATGGATCCCACTTTTAGAAGTTTGATCCGCATGAAAACGCGGATGTTCGAATTTGTGTCTTATCAAACACTTTTATTTCTCAACCTCGTTTTATTCTTGTTTATTAAATGGAACAATTTCTGAGTTACCAAAGAGTTTGCTTGACTTCTGTACTCATTCCATCGCTGATGGTATTGAAAGTGCACAACTGAGTCCTGATTGGAACACAGAATCTTATAGACCCTTCAGAAACTTGCTGTATCAACATTTGGAGATATTTTGCGCGTTTTTTTATTTTCTGTCATTTATTGTAACAGGTTCCTGCTCTTTCTGTCGTAACGGCCAACGGGCTACTGGCCAAACCGGGTTCTGAAGCTAAGAAAACGGTACAGGTTCTCCATCGTTTAGCTGGTGAGGCTCTCGAATCAGTTAATCTACCTGCAGCAGCCATCGGTTTGATAGATACTAGGAAAGATGTTGAGCGCATTCTTGGTACTAGATACACAAGACCCTTGATTGATCTGGTCATCCCTCGAGGCAGCCCAGCAATGATTCAGAACATCCGAAGAATAGTCAACGTGGCTGGTACAGATGTTCCCGTTTTAGGCCACGGTGCGGGAGTATGCCACGTTTATGTGGATAAGGATGCTGATCCGGACAAAGCAATTCGAATCGGTAAATGCAGTCCTATGAGATTATTTTCTTCGTGATTGCATCACGCGATTGGCTTCGTATGGTGTAGATTAACAACACCAAAATTACCACAGTGATAGTTATAGCGTACGAGTCAAAACTGTCAAATCTGACAGGCTGCGTTGTTTGGGGAATAGGGCGTTTTCAAGCCCTAGAATAATGGTTGTGTAAATGAACACCAATTGTAGGTGCAGAACAAAATCCAATAACAGGGTGTTGCATTCAACTCTTCAGTAGGATGGGTTCTAAAGCTAAATGCGTTCGGATTAGACACGTAAATAGCTAATGATTAATCTACTATGTGATTAAAGTGAAGTTATGCGGTAAAAATTACAAGTAAATATTTCACAATGGCAATAAAATAATATTACAAAACCTTCCGACTGGTACCGACTGTAGCGACTTTCCATATATATGGAGAGGTATTGAGCAAACTTTAGCACGCCTAGCAGTATAGACCGTATACCCTAGTGAACTTATGTTTCTCATTCAATCTTAAACGAAAACTTTCAGTTTCCATGCTGCCCAAATGCGTAAGCAAGACGTACGTCTTGATAAAGTAGCACGCCCACTATGTCAATCGTTGTTTGATTTTTAGTATGAATATCCGTCTAACCCACTATTTTTGTCAACCATTTAGGTGACCGTTTGCAAGCTTAGAAGTGTTTTAATTAAACTGAGACCTTTGCATTGATAAGCTAGAATTAACGGCTGATGCAAAATCGGTTGGTTTTAACAAAGCCTACTGACATGTAACAAATGATGTCTTTCACATTGGTCAAACACCTTTCTTTTGGTGTTGTGATGTATGTACAAGTTTGTACATTGAATGAACAATTTTCGGTGAACGGCTGAAAACGAGGTTGACTGACTAGTCTCCCCAGCCTGCAACAATCTACTTTGAATCTTGTGATACCATTAGCGTCAAGCTCAGAAACTTCAAATCTGTTCAGTCAAACTTAGAACCAACCATAGAACTAACCGTAGAATCAAACGTAAAACTTTAATCTGTTTGTTTTGTTAAATTTTGGCTAAGACTGTTACACTACGCTACATATTTTATAGTGCTTGTTGACCTGCATCAAGTGCTAGACCACGTATAACAAGCACATGATTGTGGGACACTGTCTGGGGGTACTGGTAGCTATTAAGCTTGAAATTACGTAATATATGGTGACGTAGAACTAAAATAAAGGTGTGCCGACGTTCACGGCATGGTGAGAACAAACAAATACTCAGTTATTTTGGCCCAGTAAACGAGGTTGGCTCTCGAATCTTCGTTCAGATAGAATATTCTGGCCGCAGTGATACTCTCTGAAACGTGAGCACCCAATTATTTAACGCTGCTCCGCACAACGAGACTGACAAGGCGTCCCTACCAAAATAGTCTATAATCCACCGGGGCTGCTGTTATATTGACTGACCGACCGGAAGCTTTGGTTAACGTTCGATTGTACATCTAGCGGAGTAGTTTGAGATAACATTGACCAGATGGAATGATCAAGTCCCAGCAGCATATGAGGGGCATAGGCCACAAATCACAACATATGTCTATCCACTAGGTCATAATTTTGGTCCTGCTTATAATTTTATCGTGTTATCTTGCAATACAGATTTCACGCCTGGCGAGTCTATGCTGCTCATTCAATACCGACCAAAAATCTACTCGCTAGGGACGTTGACGTAGGTCTCTAATTTTTCTTGGTGTTTACTAGGTGACTTCCATTTAATTTGGTTATGTTCGAACTCATTTGTATTAAATCTGAACAAAATTGCCGTGAGCACGACAAACAAACTTTTTGTATTATAGGTGAGTCGTTTCCGTGCTGTATCCCTAATACAATTTAACCACATTTCTAACATGCTATGCTAAATTGCGTTATAAAGTATAATCGAAGTTGTTACTCGTCATCGTGTAGCACTTCTGGATTGATACTTTGGTTTTAAGTTGAACACCCTCTACACTTGTGTACTAACTTTATGCTTTGATACTCGTTTCAACCTCTCATTTTGACTTCACAGTTGTTGTGTCTTGGCACTAGTTCATAAACCTGCCTTAACATTTGGCCGAACTCTAATCCAAGTTCCTTTAACTGTTTTGTTCGCATGCTACTCATTTAAACTTGAGCAATCAATAGTCATTCAACAGGCAATCATGTTTTTACTAGTAATATCTTTCAATTTTCGTTTGTATTTGCATTCAAGTTTTGTGCACACAAAAGTGTATTGTCAGATCGATACATCAATTTCCTCACAGAGTTTGCATTCACCTGGTAACAACTACTTGTGACTTGATAACTTACGTACGAAAGAAAGTTATCGTTTTAATGTTTTTACGCAGATTTATTTGTTAAAGAATGCGTCTGTCACATCCCCACAAAGTTACACAAGCAAATGTACCTTTGTTACGCAAAATAACGCGACCTCCGAGTACGCATCTATCTCAAACCTTTTGAACGTGACTACCATGCGCAGAACAAGGAAAAATCAAACGTCGTTATCGTCGAGGTTAGCTGAGCTGTACCGTAGAAGATAACCGAAAACGCACGTACAACTTGTATGCTATCTCGCTGAGGCAACCGAACAATAAGTCAAACTTTTAACAACAGTGTTCATTCAAACCAACAAAAAGTGGTTAAATCGTGGCGAACAAGTTCGTTTCCGGTGTTTCGTCTTCAGGTCAGATACAGCACAATAAATGTGAAGTTGGTTGTCAAGTCAGGATTTTGTGCAACCTAATATAATATGACTCTAGTTTCAATTGAGGATTACGAACATGGTTACTGTGATACCATATCGAGTATACCAACGACGGCAGGCCATGGTAACTACAGTGTTTGAACAAAAGACTTGTGGGCATACAGATTAGGGTTTCGCAGCTGGATTCTTATCGCTTCCGCAGCAGCCAAGATGTGACATTTCACACCTCTGATGTGAACACGTGTGACAACGTAGATCAGCTTGAATGGAACATCCACATTGACTCTGTGACCCGTGTCAAATAGATGGGCCAACATTACACTGGAAATCTTTCGTTTCTGTCCGATCGTCTAACAAGCTGGATGGAGTTCGCGTATTCTCTCCAACAAGCGCCTTGTTGTGCGACCAATGCAACCTGTTACATAGGAATAAGCGACTGATTAGATACAAAACGAGGTAGCACTACCGGGCATTGCATTTTTGAGATGAAAGCGTACAGCGGGAGGTGATCGGAATCCGGCTGCGAAACCCTAATCTGTATGCCCACAAGTCTTTTGTTCAAACACTGTAGTTACCATGGCCTGCCGTCGTTGGTATACTCGATATGGTATCACAGTAACCATGTTCGTAATCCTCAATTGAAACTAGAGTCATATTATATTAGGTTGCACAAAATCCTGACTTGACAACCAATTTCACATTTATTGTACTGTATTTAACCTGAAGACGACACACTGGAAGCGAGTTTATTCGCCACGTTTCGACTTTTGATGAAATCTCTGGGTATATTTGAATAGTAAAAACTGGCTGATTAACTGCTACTAAGGACTTAACAGAAAGCTTAATATTCTTTACCTTATGCCCACTATAAAACAACACAAATGAGGTCGTACTTGTGTGCAAAGTTACCTTTGGAATTGTTGGACGCAAAACAGTCGGCGTACAAACCGTCCAAAGTAAGTCATCAGGCAACTGGTGTTGATTAAGAACATGCCATTTGTTCATCCTCATTTTATCAACGCGTCTGGTCGCAGATATTGATGATTACTTTGCCTATTTAACTAAGCTTTCTATTGATCAGTTCGGTAATGACACTTGAAGAAGTGTTTTATTAAACGGTCAGACATATTGTCTGGCTTACCCGTGTTACTAGAAGAAGTTCAGCAATTATTCGTGATTTAATCTAGACCTCTTGATTACTGTATAATTGATTTATATTAAATTGATACATAGGCTGATGCATCAATTTGACAAGATGAGTTGACACTGAAATCATTTTGATTGAATAAACTGGAGGCGCGAATGACTGGTGATGATCGATGTTTGTTGATTTTCAATGATACTCCAAATGCTTCGGTATCACGTTTACAAGGTGTGTCGTAAAAAATGAAAGTCGTAGTTCAGTTCTTTTTGGATCACACTTTTGCCGCCCGTAGGCGAAATTTTATCTCACTCCTAGCCCTGACGAAAATGGGTGCTCTTCCACTGTGTTAGACACTGCGGTTAATGTACGATGTCTGGCTTAATCTGCCACAAAACCTGAAGCCTGGCCAATGTATGCATTACAACACCCGTCTCTTAACTTGTTATGAGGGATATGTCATAGAACACATTAACTGCATACTCTGAATCAGAATAGAGATTGCTTTGGGGTGTCGTCCCAGACGACAATAGTTTCATTAAGAGGTATTCCAAACCACGCTCGACAAGTGAGACGGTAAAAAGTTTAGCGAAAACAAACATTTCTCTGCATTTCCCGTTCAAAAGGAATGCCTTTAGTCAAAATCCTTATCAGACTTATAGCGAGTGCGTCGTAACTGATTTTTTTGCAGATGCACGTATCCCTATTTCAACTACAATCCGAGTTCAAAAGACTCCACTTAAATTAGCCTAATCAAGCTGAGCAGACCATTCTGGATATAGTACCGTTACATACTATGATGAAATAGGATGGCACATACTTGGTGACACAACTAAGAGCAGTATGAAGAAGATGGAAGGGATGCCGCGTCGGTTACCAGATAAAAAACATTGATAGCCAGCCTCATCTATGAAGCAATAAATCCCGAGTACCCGTGACTGAAAAAAATATTACCAACTCATTCTGACAGCCTATGCACCTGGCAACCATCGGTTAATATGTTGCATATAGACCATTCTGTAGGTCACCTGGATTAAGTGCTGGTTTGTGATTACTGTTTTTGCTAATTCTGAACAAATTAGTGGATATTTAAAGTGAGCATGATTTAATGCCAATTTCAATGACGTACATCATGGCTTGTCGGCTATTGTTTGACTAGATTGCACTACGCCAAATTTACCTGACTCATGTTACGAATGACCTAAACAAGAGTGTCGCGTGATGTCGCCTGAAATCACGTACAACACTTTAATTTGGGTACCATTCACGTCGGATTGGTAAGTTCTTGAGCGTGTCGAGGCCATCTGTTTCCAAGCGGAAGAAAATATTTGACTTTCATGTGAGATGTGATTTAGTAACGGATGTATACTTAGGGTTATTTTGAAGAGTTATCACTACTTTCAAAGTAAATATGTCCTCCTATCAAGGGTACTGCCAGTGCAAAGCGACGTCAAAGTTTTACTTGGAGCCCTCCATAACCATAGTTCTCTTATAAAACAGTGGATTTTGTTTTTGAAATAAACTGGAGATGACTCATAATTGATCACAACTCTTGCTTACTAACAGTTTTTTCCGGCAGCCCCTTGCAAAGAGCAGCAAAAGACTCGAGTTTCTTCCTTGCTGTGGCTCGTCAGCAATGTGTGTAATTGACAAGTTTGATGATTCTCATGTTTTCGTCTTGAACGGAGGTTCTAATTGTAAGCGTATTTAATCTTGAAGCTGTCAGATGAATTGGGATTTGTCGATATAAGAATGTTGGTATGGGTCTTCTCATAGTAGTCAGCTGCGTCCCGTATTGAAGCCAATGTCACGGCGAACAACAAGGCTACATCATGAAGGTATAGTAAGAGTTCAGCCAGAGTGTGCATCGCCGACGGGTCCTAACAATTGCGAAAATCGAGTGTAGTGCCTCGTTGAAAGGATCCGTCTGGAAGGTTTATGGGAACGCAAAAATTATGGTCAAGTTTAAGCTAACTCACAGACTTTCATTGAAAGGAATGAGAATATCACGACTGAATGTCATACACACTGGTAGGTTTATTCTGGCATATACGAGGGAACATCTGACAATGGGTGCCAGTAATTGTGTGTGAATTGATGCGTGTTTTCCAATTAGAACGCACAACTTGACTGAACTTTATAGAAGTGCTAGGATACTTATATGAACATATTGAACTTATTGCCAAGTGATAATTGAGAATTGATGCATATTTTTCGGGTAAGTTTAAATGTTTATATATTGTGAGATTCGGTTATCGATCATAGTTATCTTGCGTGCTTTTAACTCTTTCATGTTATGGAAGTAGAAGAATCACTGCCGTAATAAAACGTTACATATACTATTCAAACCAATAAACCACTGTCTAATCAAATATGTCACGGTCTTTGAAGGTGGAACAAAGAATGTGGCTAATTGACATGAATTCTGCAAAATGCGATTCACGGTAAATTGGTTCAATACTTATCGATTGATTGTTGGAAAAACTATTTAGGGTTGTGGTTACATCGATCACATCTCGTTAAAGTAATCATCTTCAAGAAAACTGTTTCTAAGGCAACCTACATTTTTTGATAGACGAGGCCTCCATTTCAGCAAACAGTAGGCATGTTCAGCAGAAGTTCGTGAAATCATATGCTCGTAAACGCACATGTTTCGTATCGTGTGGGTGATTAAGATCTTTGGAAGTCGGCCAAAGGCAAAATGGAATCGCTCTGGTTTGTTCTGGTGACGTTATCCCATTGTCATTACCACTTCGTTTTATAGTGTAATTAAACAAAGATCAAACCTAACTGCGGCTAAGGAACCCATTGGGATCTCAGGACATTGTTTTAACTCGTCGTTTGTGATGATAACTGAATGATGAGTACTTGATAAACACCTTAGGAATGATGGACACATTTGTCGTTTTTTATTATCTGTACAGCATTATTTCGATTCATTTACCTAGGGGGTTTAATGCATTTTGTTTTTTTCAGTGACAGATTCTAAATGCGATCATCCGGCTGCATGTAATGCCATAGAAACATTACTGGTACACCGAGCCCATATAGAAAACCAGTTACTCAAACACCTGTGCGACCATCTCAAAATTCATGGGGTAATTTTTCAAAAGAATTCATAATCTAGATAATTAGAATCGTTTGTTTTATAAGTAAATGATTTATTTGTTTGTGTTTTGTTGAAAAATGTGCCAAAGATTGCACTGGATTTCAAACTTGTTGAGAAGAAAACACTGTTCTGCATTTTTTATATCGCTCGTTTAATTGGGTGTGATAATCCATCTGGTTAGTCCATTTGCCATGTAACACATATAGTTCTAGTTTAAATTGCCGTTTCTCAGTTAGTGAAGATTTATGTACACTCGATCCATTAGCTACTGGCTACTATTCATGGTTTTGTGGGCAATAGGTAGCTGCTATTATGCATTTTGGATGATTCTGGATGATTTTGTCGAAGTTCAGTCGAACCGTTTCCGATCGGGCGGAATAGGTTTTTGATAGGCCCACAGATTCACTAGTCGAGAAGTCTTTTTAGTGGCTGTTATCTATGACAAACAATGCCAAATTGTATATTAGAAGTATCGTCTGTACCTTTTTCCTATTGACTATTGAAACAATGAAGTAGTGCCTGTACCAGACTGGAGACTACTTAACCAGGTTATCAGGACCGGCGCTTACAAGCGCACAGACATTTGGGGTAGTGTTTCCTAGTCACGTGATCAAAGGTTCTAGTAAGTTGTGCAAACCCCGTTATTTAAAACATGGTCGATCAATATTGCGCACATATTCTGGTTGCTTATTTTTCTGGTTGCATGGGTGAGGAATATTCCGTATGATAACGACCGCGATAATGATATTACCTCACTGATGCGCAATGTATTCATTATTTAATCACGTACACAAGCGAACCATAGACATTTGTTTGTTGAATTAGCCATCTCGTATAAAGACAGCAGGTCGACCAGACAGCCTACACACACTGAAGCGTGGTTATCTAATTGATGAGTAAAAACTCGAGTTGAAACAATAATTATCCTGGTCCTAAGTGGAGGCAGTCAATTAATTTATGCTACTTAAACTTCTGCTATGCTAGGCCCAGCAGCGTTTAGTCAATCCAACAAAGTTTAAATCGTGACCTAGCAGTAAGCACATTTGAGTACAATAGCATATGTTAACGAACCTCACGGTTTGCTATCGCTATTTGGCGTGGGATCCTCAATTTTATTCGAACGAGTTAAATCCAGATTCTGATGATTAACCTGCAATACAACAAGGACATGCATGAGGATGGACTGAGAATCCTGACCTACGGTAATTCTTACTATTGTGCATTCCATTGTTCTTAGATGGCTCAACAAACTAAAAATTTCCATTCTGTTAAATAATGCAACAGGATTGTTTAAGAAATACTGATGGATTAACTGTTTTCAGGAGAGTTGCAGTCCCTTTCAGTTTAAAGAAGGAAAAAACAGTACTTACTATGATCTGGCTATCACTACGAAGCAGTCAAAGATGTGCTTGTAGTAATTGCCTATTATCCTTGACTATCATCATTTTGAAGAAATATAACTAAGTATATATACGTATATGAATATATGATAAATCAAAATCAGATTTACTGTTGTGGACTCTCTGCGGTTGAATAATAGTTGCTTAGTATTTTTTAGTAGAATACTACACAATCTTCTGTAGAACTTTCATCATCACAACATTTATAAAGTCATTATTCCAGTACATTTGCAATTGTCAACTTACGTTCCAGGTCACACTGTTTGCTGGTCCTGGACTGATTCGGTTTGGAGGGCATTTGAGCATAACTATGGAATCGGCTTCAAATTTGTCATTCGAGTACGGTAACTTACATTGTACCGTGAATGCGGTTGAGAGTATAGATGAAGCTGCGCAACACATTGCATTATATGGTAGTGGACACACCGAAACAATCGTGACCGAGAACAGTGAGTCAAACTGCTTGAACTCAGCATGACAACCATATCAGTAATGAAACTTAATGTACATTCACACTGTATGTGATTTGTCTTTCTACAGGGGCTGTCGTGGATAGACTTTTCCGAAAAGTTGATAGTGCTTGCGTGTTCCACAATGTCAGCACACGATTTGCAGATGGTTATCGTTTTGGATTGGGTAAGCAAAATGTCGTAATATTTTATAAAAATACTAATTATACGAAATCATTAGATAGACTGACAAGATTTAAAGCCTTACAATTAAAAGAGTCTAAGTCCACACACAATGGCAAGTTTGGCAGTGGAAAAACCTCGGCTGATATTAACTAAGGTGACTGAAGAAGAAACATATCTTCCCAATAATTTTATATCAAATAGTGCTGCCGGAGATAACATTAAAGGACACGAGGGAGGAAATTCAGATAAACACCAACATGGAAAAAAAATGTAATCTCAAACTACCGTACAAGTAGGAAAATATACGGTGCTAAGCAGTCTAGCGCCCCTAGGATGCAAAACTGGATACATTGTTGAGACCAGATACTTGCTTCATTTATCAATAAAGTGGGGCTTTCATACTGTTTTTGTCTGTCACATGAATCATAGTTTTATCTGCTGCCGCTACTGACAAGCATATACTGTTAGGTATATTAGAAGGCTTCAAATAACAAATAACTGAACATTGTTCGAAATGGCTAGTGAACGGTACGTCTCACGTGATCCCGTGATGAAAATTCCCATTAAGTACTCACATCGATTATCGAATATCTGTCACAGACTGTCGATCACGTGGATTTAACTTTTGTGTCAGTTGTGACTGTTTGCATCTCAAATTAATAATCGTTGAAATTCATGGAAGCCTTGCTGAACGCAAGTGTCAGTCACAACTGTGTGCACAGAAATAACCGACTCTGACACTGAGATCGCCCTGATTTCGGCAGAGAGAAAGAGGTCACAAGTTGGTGTCTTGTTTTACCGTGGTTAGCAGTTTCATACGGACGACTGTTTTACTACACATGTCACACAATAAAACGGATGTAGGTGGTAGAAATAGATCCATCTAACTAAATGGTTGTTCATCATGAAGCGGTTTTGTTACTTTGTCATGCCTAGGCTCAATGCCATGTCAAAACTGACATCAATCCCGTATACCTCGCCAATCGAAATCAGAGTTAGAAAGCGAAACACATAATATCCGCTGAACACTCTACAATCTGCAGTTGTTTATCTGGGTACAAGGTAACAATTTGCAAATAGCATATGATTACTCATCAGTAGTTTGTGTTCAAGAAATTAAGTGAATGTAAGTTCACCAACTCCAAAACAATTAACCCTACATTCTAATATAGGCAAGACGGGACTGCGAGTAGAAGAAGACAACATGGTTTCATGTAATCTGTGAAAATGAGTGGCACACAATTATAAAGCAAATAAAACATCTGAAACGCTAAAGGTCTTCTTATGGTGATGCAATGTCGGCATTAACTAGGCATTTAAGCTTCTGTTTAAGGCAATTCATACATTATGTATGACCTGTAAACACGCGCAATTAGAAAGGTCATCATGAAGTCGTTAGTTGACTTTGTGCGTCTCATTACAGTGAAATGTTATTTCTCACGGACGGCCCATTCGCCTACAAGCCATGGTGATAGCTGTTGTGGATTTTAGGCAAGTGCAATAGGGGACTGTTCTGAAAATTGGTAAACGCCAACAGTACCTCATGTACAACTGGAAGTTAGCTTTTGTGGGAAATGTCGCAAAAACCCGTTCTATCCATCTTCTATTGAACGCAAATGTTACGTGTATCAGTATTTATTGAAACGCTCACAATTTACCCGGTTGAACAAATCCCGAGTTCGAAAGTCGCATGTTAGTACTGTATGCACAATAGCTACTGCATAACAGATATAATACTATGAGGCACTACTTGGAAGATTTTATTTATGTGCGGTTAATATACTCTAATACGGGAGGGTTATATCCCACCAAACTAAAAAGGCATTTCAATAATTCTAGACTATATTTAAGTCTTTAGAATGATGCAACCTGAGTGTTAAGAAAAGTCGACGCAGTTGCTCTGCAACCGCTTCTTTAAATCACGTTCGTAGTATGTGCAGGATGAACAGCAGTCAATCACATTATTCCTATAGCTGTTAAAAATTATTTGGCGGAAGTATATGAACAACGTGAACGGTCAACGAATTGGTAGCTTATGGCCTGCTTTTTACTTCAAAGGCAAAACGATTCAAATTGGTATGTATCTATTTTGTTACTGACAATATACCTTAAACGATACAAGTTAGGTTATCTGTAAACTAGGCTACTGTTCACGTCATTTTTAAAAGTTCAGCAGAAGAGAAGTGTGGGCAATATTCGTTACAAATGTTGTCAGGTGATTACCTTAAGAAAACAGAGTGGTATTTAGTTTTGACATCACAACAAACGTAAAACTCAGATATAAACGTAGGCTGAAATTGGAGTTATCGACATTCTCTTTTACGTAATGCACAGTTCCATGCCAGTTTTGTTTTTTATTTTTATCCGATAACTTTGAGACTTCCGTAATTATATCTGTCTCGTAACTCACAAGTAGTATATTCCGATCGACCATGCTATCTACCTTACTACCCTACAACAAACGCTGTTCAGTTTTTCTTCGTTCTGGAAATAATATGCTTACTGATAACTGACTTGCGACCTGTTCTGATCGGGGACACTATCATTTGCTTAGCTGGTTCTTGTGAACCCGACGCTAACGTTTATCTTTCTGGCAAAATATGTTGAATGACGGCATTCTATTACCCCATACATTTTTCATCCACTTCGTGAGGAATATCTTGATCTCGTGTTTTGTTACAACCACATTTCAGCAGTCTCTGTACATGACCGTCAAACCAGGTTCGAACACAGTATGCAGAGCAGATGACTGCAGTTGAATGTTTTGGGGGGTTTACTGTTCAGTAATGAGTTTTCGGTTGGTCACATCTCCGCACCTCTGATCAATAACACATATTCAACCGTTAGTCTGTTTACAAGCCAATTTCCTGGTTAGCCGGCAGACGTCGCTATTATCCCTACATCACCTTGAGTGATGACTTCTTTGCTTTACCTATTCTACGATTTCGGCACAACTACAAATCTTCTTTATGTGCAGCCTGGTAATCCACATACAACCCAAATATACGTTATCTAAATGTGTGACTTCATTTTGTGCTCATTCTTTCACATGCTCCTATGGAGCAGGTTACGTCGTTCGTACAACCAGGCGCCTTTCTCAGAGGATACGGGAGCGCCACCCCACAAGACTGATTATGTGTTAGGTGAAGTCCATTTCTAATGCTTTTCTGGTGCATCTTGTTAACTCAAGGCACCAAGTCTAATTGGGAGTAGCTTTTCAGCTCATTTATTGCTTGCCAAGTTGTCAATCCAGAGGAGCCAAATTTTGTATTCTGGCTACCGCGGAAGGGATTGGAATTCGGTTAAGCAATCCTCAGTTTTGCGTTCAGAAGAAGTTTGTGCAGGCCCTAAGGTTACCGTGGACCCCGTTACCAAATTGATACATAAGGAGGTCAATCTTGTCACCTATTTGCCCTCCAGTTCACAACCACATGACGTTAATATATGGTTAATTGCTGTTGATAATGGTCGCTTGACTACCATGACGATATTGAATGTTATGTACTTGGCCCGATGATGAATAACCTAAAACATACTGTTCGACAAAACGCCTTTTACTTCTTTGCAATAATTTCTGGTGAGAACGGGTAAGCTAAGAAGATCAATGGTGACATCTTATCCCAACTACATTTTTAGCTATCGATCACTCTTGACTGTACGGTTGTCCCTTTCCTCTAGTTCGTTTTCATTGGGAGTGTTATGCCACTGTGCGAATTTTCCTGATTCTCAAACCCTACAACCATGCTTAGAACTCTTCTTTTTTAAAAAAAGGTTCTTGATCGGTCAGTTTGCTTTGTAGGATTATGATATTTAACGATGTATTTCATTAGATCTTGCTTACAGTGTTTGCATCCTGTTCAGCTAAAACGGCTGCCTCAGGTTAACATGTGAATTCTTCCATCATAACAATCACCTGCTAGTTGTAGTGAGTAATTGATTAGAGCGAGCCCAATCCACTCAATGTCTCTTACCTTCGCTGGCTACAGCCTACTGGGTGGGGTATTAATTATGAAGACAGTTGCCCTTTAATAGTGGGAGCTGTTAACCTGATAGTCAATAAATGATAACGTGACTGTCCATTTTCGTTCAATACCGTCTTTCGCCTCAGTATTTTCTAAGCTCAGTAGCATCACGCAAGGGCCGTCTAATATCGTGGTTTATTCAGCAGTCTGTCTTTTAATTATAGCTTTACTGCCGGCGCACACATTCCGTCCTGCACTTGACGCATCCAAATTCCCAAGCTACTCAGTCCCAAGCCTAGCAAACTGCATCTCGATTGCTTACTTTCTGGATGACCGTCGCAACCCGGAGTCTGTCCTACTTTAAGTTGTAGCTTTGTCATCCCCGCAACGCCACATCCCTTTGTTGTTTAACTTGTGCACTTTCAAGATTGCATTTCGGTAACGTACCGTATACCCTTCGTGATTTACTTGTGGAGCACTTCCATGCGCTGCTTTTGATGGGGTAGATAGGGGACCATGATCGTCCGTTGCAAACATTACAGATCGTGAAATCATGCTTTTTTGCCACACGACATGCGCCACAAGGGGGTCTCCACGAAGTTAATCCACTTCATAGGGTTGTAACCTATCCCCACAGAATAACGTCGGTCTAATAACTGCCATCTTCATTTATTCAGAGTCCAAACTTCCATCAAACATTCTTTTTCTAGTGCCGGATGGCAACCTTTGTTTAGCTTCAAAAACCGGCCGACATCTTCAACTATATATCTTTCTCGTTTCACTGTGGTTCTGATTTCTATTTTACTTAAAACCTCTGTGGTATTGAAGCTCTGTCCATCCGTTGACAATTTTAGATTCATTTATTCACCGTTCATTGGCTGTTGCGTACTAACAAACACACTTCGACTTTGTCAGATCATTTTGGCTGACGATTCCTCAAAAGTTCCTAAAATTGGTCCACTTTTTAGTGTAAGGTCTTATAAACTGTGTTCAATGATCAAGAGAGTGGATATTCCCGTTCTTTGCTTCGCCATTTACGACTTGGAGCTATTGATGAGCAAGTCGACTTGCGTGATATTCTGTAGTACGTTCAAACACACAATGGCACACTGCATGTCAGGACATGTAAAGCTGTCCTGTCCCGAATTGATTGCCATATTTGTTGTTGCCAGTATTCTGGCCACATATGCAGAGCTGTGAATATCCCAGCTTATCAAAAGCTTTTCGACACTTTTAATGCACAACAACGTTTCGTTGAGGTTTATCAATAACAGAGCGCGGAAGTGTACAAGTTAACTTCCTGTCGGATGACATTTTAATTTGACGGGTTCAGCATCTGCCGTGTAGTTTTATACTGCTAGGTAATAGCTATCGTTTTGTCTCAGCGTTTATTTCATGCTCACTGTGATCATACCGCCCTTCGTGGACTTGGTCGGTAATGGATAATTTTCGGAATTGATTTACTACTTCCTCCCGTAATTGGCTGTTTCATGAAATCGATTAAGGTGTACTCACTTCGGTCTGACCAGACTGTAGTTTGCACTCCCTATTTATTAAGATTACCTCATGTTTCGAGTTTAAACCCAGCTTCAGTACAGTACTAAACATTTGCCCTCAATATCGTTTAGCGTGCCTCAGAAGAAGTAATAATCTATCGATTACTTACCCAACCACTGCATCAGACGACATGCTCAAACTTGATATTAATTCTGGCGTAACTGCACTATCGCACAATCGTGTGAATGCACTAGTTCATATGGTCGAGTGATCTTTCTTGGTTTTATCCCAGTCAACGGAACTGCCACCCTCATATCAATCAGACCACGATCCAAACTAAAACTGACTTCTGCCTTAATCGATCGCACGTCTAACCACAGTTTCGCTAAAAACCAGAACGGTTGGTGAAACATGTACTGTTTCACCTAATGGGTATAATCTCTATAGATTCCTAAATCTTTGACTTATACAGTTCTCATTGCCGCGACTCTTTTCTATATTCTTCATGTTTAACGTTGCCATTTCCTGAACTGCCTTTATTTTTGCAGTTTGAATTTCGTTCAGTTTACTTGATTCGTCCTTTTTCGTATCTCTTGCTGTTAAAAGGTCTTTAATCCGCAATTTACAAGCAGCTCCAGTGAACTTTTCGAAAACCCTAGGAACGGCGATCAGAACAGTTATGATTTATTTGTGGACTTATAGTCAAATTCTTTCCGTGAACTGGTCATTCAACGTGTCTTGTTCTCAGTCATTGTCCAATTTCCGCAAATGCCTTGACAAACCTGTCCACAAATGTTGCAATAAATAAACTAATAGTGCCACTTGGCTATTTAATCACGGACAAATCTGGATTACCATCTGTAGTTGGTGAATTTCAGTTGTGTTTCAAGGGTTAATAGACAATTCAAAGTAGCATTCATCATTTTGCGCTTTTGCCGAACAACCTCCAACAATCACTTGAACAAAAACAGCCTCGTGATTTTTACAGCAGAGCAGTGACACACAGATGAGCATATGATTACTACAGATATTCCTCAGCTTAACACACTTGCATGAATGATACTAGACTTTGATCAGGCTTATTTCGGATAAACTGATTCCACAATCACTTGATTGTTGACGGTTTGATTTGCTCATTACTCTAAACCACACAATTGGTTCATCGATCTGGCTGACTTGAGGCCAAATTTGGGGCAACGCTGAACAAACAGTTTTGAATGCAGTCCACTATGTCAGATCGAGAACATACGAAACGTGTTTATGAATTCACAAAAATGGGTCCCACTGAAAGCACTGTTATTCGTTAGTCCATAGATGGAAAAACTGGTTAATTTTGTCATTGCTCGCACGTCCGAAACCGGAGTTAATATTAGAACATAAACGCTAAAATTGAGTGAGCTCCTGCTTTTTTGCAACTTCATTTTATCACTACTAATCAAGTGAATTTCGTATCGATAAATACAGTATGATGGTTAAACTTCCATTCGGACTTTTTCTTCATCCATTGTATATATGAAAATGTTTGAGCGCACTATACTTCAATTGCCTGCCATCCAGTCTAGTAAGTGCTGATGGTATATGAATGAAATATGTACCATCCTTGGCTGTGATACACAGTATTTGACGTGTTTTCACACGCACTCCAGTCTATATTAACGCCCGGGAAGAAGGCTAATAACCAAACATTGATGTGTAGATTGCACCATTCAATGCAGCATTCAGCAAGACTACCTGAACAAATGGGTACGCAGACTGTCACTGTTGCACGAATATATATCCCGTGTGCTGTGTGCGTATACATTCTGCTCAACGGATATAGTGATACTGACCTTAAATCTACCTAACACACTCTGTGGTACCAGGCACACAGAATCATTTATTGCTAAGTATAGATTCAGAAAGCTGTCTAAACTCAATGTGCATGATGCAAGATGTCCATTTGAATGGCCTCCAAGCAGGAAAATGGGGCATAATGGACACCATACGGGCTCAGCGGAATAATCAGCATAATCTAATCCATAACAAAACTCCATACACAGTTCCTTGTATCCCAGTTGGGCGGTTTCAAAATGAAAATAGTGCATCTGTTCATGCATTATTTATTGGTGTTTGTTATGTTTCTTTATAGCACATTCTGCTAGTTTAAATGTCGGGCAGCTTTTTTGAAGGATCCACATTTGTTGAAGCAAATTGAAATACTAGTCAGCACCACTTTCTTTGCTAATCTAGTTGAAAGTCGTTAAGGCTTTCGAGTAAACTATTGCCTACCAGGTGACCTTTAAAGAAATTCAAAATTATAACATTCAGTGCTGCTGAGACAACCAACATCCCGTTGCTCAACCCAATATTGTTACCAGCAGCTGTTTATCAAGAGTTCAACCGTCTTAAACTTCAAATCGCTGGGATTGAGCGCCGATATTCCAGTTGACGAGCAGGTGGATCAAACAACCAGCAGCAATCGTTTGATCAGCCGTCACTTTTCTCTGTTATACACTCAAACGGCAGTTCGTCTCTTTGTGTGATTATATCGTCTTTAGGGCTAGGTAGATCAAGCATATGTTCACGTATATCATATTTGACGTACTTAAAACGATGAAAGTAAATCGATCACCCTCTCTCATCCTTTATTCTACAATTTTACCTTACTTTCTTACATTTTGAAATTCACTGGACAGTATGTGCCACTTCAGGATTATTTCTTCCCATACTAAATATTCTTCACTCCACAGGTGCTGAAGTTGGCATTAACACAGGACACATCCACGCTAGCTGTCCAGTGGGAGCTGATGGTCTAGTGACAACCAAGTGGATACTCCGCGGTGAAGGGCAGTGCGCATCAGATTTTGGAATGAGCAAACAAAACTTCAAGCACGAAAAATTACCCGTCAGTTAGGAGGTATCTGAGTTTTATAACGGTGCTGCTCATACGCAATCTGTAGGCCAAAAACAGCAAACGCCATCAGATCGCTAGTGTATGCCCGTTATAAATAGCCTGTGGTGCCCGTAATTGTTAAACACTTCTCAAAGGCACTGTATAATCGGGATTAATCAAGGAGACTAGCGGTTTGAGAATTTACAATAAATACATATACGTAAGCTAACTGCTTGTTTAACTAATCTGGATGGAAAAAACCAACCGTGCAATTTTAACACTTATTAAATGTTTAAGGTATTTTCGTAAACTCTCAAATGTGGGCTGAACCATACTCCTCTGTAGGTTTCGGAAATCGGATAATGGGGTTTCACTTGACCTGGCTTTGACCACCTTTCAGCATGTTCTGTCATACGCTAGCTGAATATTTCTAGGCCTTACACAACCAAACAAAAGTAGTTTAACCAGGCTGTGGTGCAACCTTCATCTATGCTGCTGGAAACCAACGTCGTTATCATTTCGCTAACTTGAGTCCACTCTTACTATTGCGTAACCTCGAATCCTAGCTTACAAAGAATGTATCAAACTCTGCAACGTACAGTATAATGTAGAGCTGGCAAGGTCATCTCATTCGCGCTCTTAGCATTAATCACTTTTAGCTGATAGTTAAATCCACTGAAATTGAGTTGAAGCGTTTTCGGGATTGTAGTAATAATATTGTTGTTACTCACCGGCAAAACGTTCACTAATATAATTTACACTAACTCTGATTCCAAACTGTTGTCTCTTATCTGCTCCCGTTAGCTAACAGTCACTTAAACCAAAATTGTCTCACGAACCGATACATTAAACTAACAATAAGTAGAAATTAGAACCAGGATTATCAAATGAGTACCAACAGTCGGGTTTCCGGTTGAATTCGAGAACCACCAGGAGCAGCAAACCCCAAATCAAGTAAGATTGTTTAGCAAATGAGATTTCTGGGCTCGCGATGTCGCTTCACATCTTATTGGGTTCACAAGACCACAGTTTCCCACCAGTCCGTTTATACCTTCTTGTGTGCAAGCTAATAGAAGAGTTCTGGTTAATGATAACGCATACATCAAGTAAAAACGTGATCAGGTGGGAGAGTACCCATAAAAACTCCCATTTAGTTCGCCACCTGTCGTAACTCGCGACTTTCTTCATGTCCTGCAACACAAGTCGTCATATTTTCGAATGGAAGCTTCAACTCCGCCAATTTTCTCATTGTCCAGATGACCATTTTATACGGTCTCAGTAGGCGCGATATTACTTGAACTATAGCCGTCATTTCATCACCAGATTTGGTCTACGGAATTTTAAAGAAAGCATTTTATTCTAGTCACAGGAATTTACTTAAGCAGTGTAGTTCTTATGCCCAAGTTGTTTTTGTGTGATTATGCTTTAGGAAGTGATGATGTCTAGCATGTGTGTGAATATGAACATATAAACAATTGTAGTAGTTCCTGTTTATATTTTGTTGAAAATTTTAATAGACAGCCTTGGGTTTAACACTTATCGATGGGTCAAGTTGAACTAAGTTTGATAAACATTTCCGCCTTGCCAAGAGGCGTCTAACCATCCTGACCATGTTTTTCAAAGAAGATAATTAGAGCACTATTTATGGATGTTCATTGTGAAACGCTACAAATACTCATTGTATTCGAATGTGATGAAAACCCATACGATCAGAATATTGCAAGTAAGAGGAAGCAAATGTGTGAGAAACACAGTGTCCTCAATGTTGACAGTCCTTTATCTGTTTGTTGTTACTTTAATTCTGATCGGATTTTACTAGCCCTACACCTGAATACGTGTGATGAAGCACTGGCAAATTCGAAAAATACACCAATAAAGCGCTTGCTAATTTGTGGAATAGCACATTCTAGAAACCCTACAGAAATAGGTGGGATCACAAGATATTCTGTCACCCGTATTTTGCCGAAGCAAGATTCTTTGTCTTAAACGAGTAATTTTCTCCAGTTCCATGCTGCTTTCGTATCCCAAAAACGTTTTTTTCCATTTACTGGACTAACTGTCCACAACACTTATGTTTGAAGTCAGTAACCATTAACCACAAATTTACACTCGTCGCAGCACAGCGTGTTGCATTTGAACAAGCATGAAAAAAAGTAGTTAATGAAACGGGTTTTCCGTTGGTTGACGAATGGTGACCACATTCCATTATTTCGTTAGGCACAGTTGACCTTACATATGGCTTCCACATGGTCATAGAAAGAATGTCGTTATCAATAGCCACTGACAATTTTCTCTCAACACAAAAAGGTCGTTTTTCTTTAGGTTATCTTTATGACTTCCGGAAGTTTTGTCTACAGGTTTGGGTAACGTTGTCGGCACAACTTCCATGAACAGAGGGAAAAAAGATCAAAATTTATCCTCCTTCTATTCTGAAACTACGATATCTGTAGTACACATTGAACAAAACATTATGTTGTCCAGGTAGTCAGACATGATTTTGATAAATAAACCTTGCAAGTGGACAATTTTTGCAGACTGTCGCCAAGCGGTTGCGTCTATAGCGTATGCTGATTCGTTGGTTGTGCCATATAGGTGCAATTTTTAAACATGTATTGCTGCTGTAACTTTTGCTATTTGAGAGAACAGCACAATCGGCAGTTGTAGATAGAGGAGCTGTTAAACAGTTGACCATTGCACTTGTTCATACTTAATATGTAGTAAATAAATAAAAACAAAATCAGCCCGTCCTAAAATGATCCAGTTTCAACAGCTGTGCTGTCAATGGTTTGTTTCTCAAAAATCAGTTTTCGTCATAACGCTAGGTTGCGTGTACTATCCTGGTGTCGGAAGATGGCGCAGCCGCAACCCCGAATTGATGTTGACCATAGTCGGTCAGTAGCGCCAAACTAAATCCTCAAATTTCCCAAAACACTCAGTACAGAGAGGTACTCAGGTTTTTTCACTTTCTGGCTAAAACTTTGAGCTGGGTTATTGAAGCCAACCTGACTTTGCAAGCTGGTTTTACTGAGTGTTAAGTATGGATGTATTGTACAGACGCATCATCTTATTGCTGATCAACGCCTTCATTGTCCAACAAAGGAGCAAAGTTTTCAGAAACGGAACTGAGTAAGTAGCCGTTTCGATTGTTAAGCCATCATGTGCATCGTCGTCGGGCATATAAGCTAACACTATTTTCTGGTTGCGACTTACCGCGTTCCGCATGGATTTTAATGACTTGCTGTTAATTACTAAGGTGAATGACCATATACCACCTCAGACTGCTTACCTACAGTAGATCAATCCCTGAAGACACAAACCCACTCGGAATGTATAACTGATGTATGTTTAACATATGGAGCATTGGAACGCTGAAACGTTACGTCCGTCACTAAAGTTACTCGATCACAAACGATGTTTTTCGAGATGGTTGATACGGACGCAAGTAATTTGTTGGTTTGTTCAGATTAACGAAATAGGTTGCTAGAACTATTTTACTAGTTAGCACTGGGCCTGCAGTTGATCAAACAAAAATTCAAAAAGATTTTTTTACTGACCCAACCTTCATTTAGTTGTTCACAGAGTCAATAATAGCAGACAATTTTCGTAAGCATTATGAAACTCTAGCCAAAATGAAGATCAGAATACAAAAAACATGCTTTATTCATGGTAGTTAGTTTCCAAAAGGGTAGAATGTGTTCGTGCACAAAGATATGTGTTATTAAAAATGCTATACTTCTACGGCGCGTAAACAGAGGGCATCAGGACAAAGCCATATAGAAGTCGAAAAATAAAACTGAAAGGACCAAACAAAATCTCCGGACGTGACTAACGTTTGTTGGAATATGGATATGTGGGAGATCAATCACAGTTATTGGCACTATTGAAGGGCAAACGATGGTGTTTTGTATAGTATGAAAATGCGTTTACCAATCTTGAAACAAAATGAATAACCCGGCGCGTAGGAGTAGAAAGAAAAGTATTGTCCTCGGACTATCATACAATGCCAGAATTGCCCGTGCTCTTTGTCCATACGTTGCTTCAACCACTTCACAAGTGTCTGTTTAAATTGCAGATAAACAGAGATATTATTGAAGGTCACAATCTAATAGTATTCATCTAATTATAACCCTCATCCACAGTAGCGCAAGCGAACACTGTTATATTTCAGGCTAACAATCACATTGATACACAGCTGCATGGAAACTGTATGAGTGGAAACACGAATCTCTCAGAGAAATCCTTGAATGATCCCTCTCAAATACTTCCACCACAATGAACATAACTACTGCACACACTGTCATGACTACGAGCATGTATATGTTGCCAGTGGCTTAAAAAAATTCCAAAACTAACCGAGCATTAGTCTTGAGACACAGAACTATTAATAAAACAGCTTTAAGCTAACTGGCGATGAACTTTAATCATCTGAGACGAATTACTGACCTAGCCGGCAATTTTCTCTGCATAAGTGGTCACATCTAGGCGCGTCCGCTTGAATAAAACAGGCTCCATTGACTAAGCGGTCATCCTCACAACTGTGACTTCCTACTGGGCAGTTTACTAGGCTGGCAAAACTCCCAAATGGGCTCTGCTTACTGTGTAACGCACCGCATAATACTTTCGTCAAATCCCAACTCTTATTGATTGGTGCATAAGCAATGATCAGTGTGCCCTACATTTCACCCAATCGTCCTAGTAACGCGCATCCACAAATCATCAGACGTATGTAACTGACTGTGTGTTCTTTCGATGGTTGTGCACTGTCCACATGGTAATGTTATCCGGTTTTAGGTGATTCCGGCTTCAAAGTGTATCGAATTTTCATCACAGTGTATCAAATGCCATTGTTTTCTTTGAAGCTAGTTTGATTTTCGCGCGTATGTGAACAACTTCCGTCTACCTATCAGCCGTTCGATACATTTTCATAAATCGTAAATGGTTATTTTTTCTTTGTTGTAGTGAAGTGTGAACCTACTAGCGTATCAGTGGTAAGCTCTCACAAAATGACTCCCATCAATTGGTAACCCAACAATGTTGAGTATGTGTTGTAACCATGTACCAGTCTTCGGAAGGCGACTATACATACAGAACATGCAGGTTTACAAAAAATATATAGAACCGGCAGGTATATGTTGTCATGTGATATGATAATACCTTAAACTACGCCCGTGTTGATTGCATTGAAATGTTTGCTAACCTACCAATGAGTTGTCCAAACAAAGGAAAAAGTATCCACTCACCGAATCATCTTGATCATATTGTTTGATTCCTTCTTGCACTAGCTGGATGATATCATATTTCATGTCCTCACCGACATCTACAGCAATTTCTTCATAGTCCGCCGGTAGAGGTTGGCGCTTCACCGGTTCTGTTAGATCGTATCGTTCTCGTCTGTTTGAAACAAGAATGAGCCATGCTCAGAGTGTGAGACAAACATACCTATTCTATTAGTTACCGGTTTAGTTTCCACAATAGCATACCAGATAGATAGTAGGCTATTATACGTTTATTTTGAAGATAGGTAGTCAGTTTTAATACAGACAGCATTGTTGCGAGTTCCCAAGTGCATCGATCACACGAAAAAAAATCAAATGAAAGCCTTGGGAAGAAGATAATTTCAGGTTTAGGTAAAAATGTTCACCCAGTTGATAGGTTCTCCGGAAAACGGCGTGGTTAGTGGGCGGGTGACGAAGAGAAATTGGGAAATCAACAGGTTAGGTTTGAACAGGTAGAACCGTCAGGAACAACCTTTAATTTTGAGTATCGAGTCCTGTATAGCAGAGGTATTGAAAAAAGTGCTCATGGACAAGGAACAGGCGTATCGAGGGCTCACTCGTCATCTGCACACTACAGTTAGCGTATCCTTTATGCGCTAATGCAGAAATATTCAATCAAGGACCAGAGGGCGGTCATTCAGTATCTAGCTATTCATTTATCGTCTTGATAGCGCAGTAAACATTAATGCACCATGTATTCTTACTGTGCTTTTTATTTTGCAAAACTTACTGATCAAACTGACAATCTATGGGTCATTTCCCTAAAGTAAATGCAGCTCAGCAGTATGTGATGGATTTCTAAAAACTGCATGACAGTATCAATTGTTTATACACACAAATGTAGTCTCTGTTAGAGTTTGTCTGCTAGTTAAAGTGGCAATGTCACCTCGCAGTAGTTGGCACTATTGGGGAATATAAAGAATTACCAACTACACTAAGTTCACACAGCAAGAACCCTGAAGTGTAAGTTTTAATACTATTCTAACTACTCATTATCTGCGAGTAGGCCGAAGTATTTTAACCTCATGGTGGTATCATCCGGTGTGAAGCAATGCAGTTTCATGCTCGAAATTGCGACCTTGGTATAAAAAGGAAGCTTCGTCGGTACACAGTGCAATCGGATCAGCATGACTCTTTGGGATTCAAAAGTACTCAATTCCGGGGGTCACAGTTAAGTGGTAGTTATATAATACCTGATGTAAGTGTTAAAGTTAGCACATTGCCTGATTCATTATGGAAGTAAGCGTCGGCCCGAACATATGTCCCTGGTAGTCCAAGTTGTGCAGTCAGGTTCTAATGGCCTCAGCAGACGTTATTGTTTGGAATCTCAACATATTTGTCAGATCGGAATCCGAAGACTTGGCAACAGTCCTGAATATATAATCGACTACTCGGTAGGGTACAGACAAAACGACGTATGGCGTCCAAGATTTCTGGCTGGTTTAAGTAAAGCAGGGCGGACTGATGTCTACGGTTTTCGCGCCAGTGAGATGGGTGGCCACTTTGGGAGCAACCCCTGACTCGCACATTTATTAAATTATATTTTTTAAAGTGACTTGACGTGGAAGACCAATTGTGCCTTTGCCCATTGGTACCTATTCCACGTATGTAGAAAGAAAGTTATAGTGATTGTCATCGGTGCAAAGAAACATACACCAAATTAGCATTCATTGTATGCAAGTGCACATGCTTGCAATATTCTTCTTGTGTCAGCACTGCTGGAAGCTAATGTCTCCGTTTGCATTGTGAAACCCGAAGTTGGTAGTTCAAACATGTTTAAGCACGGAGCTACTTAGAACTGAAGAATTTATAGGATAATTATCAAGTTGACGTTCTACCGTACAACAGTGATATTGCAAAAGTAGATGTTTTTCCCAAAGGCTCCCATAGCTCAAAAATGAAATGGTACCCAAGAATAAGTAACAAGGAGGTTGAATATATGACACCGGGCGGAGTATACTAATACTAGCCGCTAGTTACTGGTGGTGAGTTGATTGCGCAGCCGTGACCCAATTAACTGTTGCTCGGTAACTTATTTTCGATTAATCGGGAAACTACCATCTCAGTGGGCAGAAATGGTAAGAACTCATGTTTAGACAGTCATTAGACAGCCCACCAAAATCGATGTGGTCTATTTCGGGAACATTCTACTAGCGTTGGTTAGCAGTTGAATGATCCAACTTGTTAGGTCATGTGAATGTCTATAGTGGTCAGATTACTTTTGCATGTATTGATTCACTCGTTTACTTTACGCTACTGCATTGCTCGAACATATTTTCCATGATGTAAGGTATATCCGCACCAGATTCCTTAGGTGTATTCTCCGCGTACGGCATGGCTGTTTTGTGACGGCTGAATCGAGTGCACATGTTTTAGCTATCCGTTTCAGCATGCAAATTTTATGGTATGTTATATTCTAACTAGTGTTTTCAGCCGAAACGTTTAGCGTTTGGTGACTTGACCTCAATCAAGCTTAAAGTAGTTTGCCAGTCATTTTTAATTAGATTATCTAGCTAGTTCAGGCAAACTGTATATGCAACAAGGCGATGCAATGTGACGTCCTATACGACGCATGGATGTTCTGAGCAGTGAGAGACAATTTTAAATTCAAGTCATGGCACAACAAATACCCCACAAATATCGCCTAGCACCGACTTCGAAGAACGATCTTTGAATAAACAAATCCAAAACCTCAGTCTTGATTCTGTTTGTGCACCTTCATGATCTAGAGAATACGCAGTTGTCTCACCTTTTGAAATGGGTTGAGTTACGTAAACAAAACATATGGAAAGTATATGAAGGGCCTGAAGTGATAGCCAAACAGGAACTAAATGAATGGCATAGTTTCCTTTTACAAGAGTAGGAAACAACATGAGTCAACTGTTACTCGTCATAAACAAGCCTCACCGTAATACAATATACAACATGGCGGACTCCAGTGTTTTATTTCATACACACCCGCATGCGCACAAGAGTTGTCTGAATTATCAAACGACACCAGACGATCTTGAATTAAATGTAGCAATACAAGTGGTTTACTGTGCGCCGTTTGTCGTTTTACTTCCGCATATACTTCTATCGTATTCCGTATAAGCCTGAAAGAATAGAAGCTAGAAACGTGTAGATGATGGCTTTTTTAATACAGCAGACCACGATAACTGATGACATGACAGACTAAAAAGTGAACCCTCTACCTGCTTGAAACAACGGTGCAAAGTTCAACATTAATAATTCAAAGCATAGGCAATTCTCTGTATTTACAAAACCGCCCATAAAGGCGACAATTATCTGCACCAGATGTAGTTTAGAACCAGATATTTCACAGATCAGGAATTCCTTATGCTGGAAAGTAATACATAGCAATTTTATTCTGTAGGATAGTTCATATAATTAGTGACTGAAGCGTTGCCTGGCTACTTCGTGGTTTTATTAAAATTTTGATGACGTCGATAAATACCGTTCTACTGGATAAGTTCTCAGTCTACACAAAAGTAGCGCGTCCCGAACACCGCAGATTGTGCAACCTGTCATTTATCGAGCTGATCAAGCATTCAATGCATTTCTTCAAAATCTTTGCGTATCCTGAATGACCATCAAAAACGAGGCTGTCCAGTTGATGAAAACCATTTATTGAGCAATAAATATCTCCTCGTCACAAGAAACCAAATTGGTGAACCATGCCGCATGATAAATAATCCAGTTCCTGAATGACGCGTTGCTTAACAAAACCTGAATTCAAATACAGACATCGACATACATTTATTACCCAAGTAATGTAATAAATCTAGCATTTTTCATTTGAAGCGAATTTATTCGTTATGTTGAATACTCATTAAAAATTGAAAAAATCCCCCCAAATCTGCTCCGCTTGAGGCATTTGTTTCAGTTTCAGTGAACACACTTAATCGCCGGCGGTTACTTACACAATAGTTTGACGACCTAAGAAATATGCAACTACTTTAGCTACACTGCTATTTTCACTAGTTTCTACACTGAGTTCGCAATTCACAAAATCCCAGCATTTTTGTTAATTTCACTTCACACTGGAGCAGTAGAATAAGAAGTGAAATATTATTACTATAGGTCTTTTGTATGTGTGGTCTCGATAGAGGAGGATGGGTGGTCCACAAGTCGATACATTCGGCCGCATAATCCAAGGTTGCCCACCGCCACCTTTCACGGGAAGGCTAATCCAGTGACCAGAGATCGTGTGGCTTCTCTAAGAAGTATGGTTGCAATCATGATTCTTCCGCTCAACTATTCAGAATACAACTTTGGGTGTTTGCTATAGGAGGACTGATACGAACTCAATGCCACGTTCTTCGGTGGTGTACCTAATTGCGCGTTGCGACTGCTCCTCCTTTTTTAATCACCCAGTATTCCATTCCTCATGATCGTCTCATGTGCATCTTTTTGTGCGTTGTTGAACGTAGTCAAAGTGTGCACACACTTTTCGTTTGGCATTTTTTTGAATACCATCGAGTTGGCTAGAGTCCAGTTCACACGTTTTCCACTCATCTGTCGGGTGCTGTCATTGGTCCGAGACTTGGCTAGATCTATATACTTATCATGGTTCTAAACATTGCTGAAACTATACGGTTTGTTTCCAAACCTTGTTATGTTCTTTTGGTTTGGTGAATGTTAGAACCACAGTCTGACGGTTCTTCGGGAAAGACATTCTAAAATCTTAATGGACGAGTGTCGAACGTATCCCCAATTGCTCACTGTAGGTGCGATCAATGTTTTCAGTCAGAGTTTCTCACTTGTATGAATTGATCATAAACTCGTGCATTACAGGCATTTTGCCTTTCGTCAAACAGCAACTGAATTCAACACGTTAAAGTCTAAAAAACATGTGTATTCATAAGACTTCCGTCAACAGCAGACAAAGACGTTTTAATGTTGGCAAGTGACTCCGAACGAAAAGTATTCTGGATGTTGTAAAATTGAAAGTTAGGGAATCAGAGTTCAAAAACGTAAATACCAGCGTTACTACCTAGCTCATTCAACGGAGTTTGTCTTGTTTTATTTTGTTGATTAAAACAAACACAAGTAGTATCTATTTATTTTTTTGAGGCACGTTATTTATTCAGTTTTGTTACTCGCTCTCTGTTAATCCCAGTATAGAAAGCGTTTTGAATTTATCGATTACAGTGCTGAAATCTAAAAGGAAATCTTCAAACAGAATTACTTGTGTCCAAGAAACATTAGTCACCACTAATGGACAAAATGATTTGATATAACCACATTTTCGGACGTGACTTGACTTGAGTCTGTACAAATCTTCGGGGTTATCTGGTTGAACTCAGCTTATTCACACAGCTGAGGGTAAAGCACCAAGTCGTGTATATGTTCAAGGACAATCCACACACCCACTTCCTTGACAGGCAGTCTAATTTGCACTCGACTAAAGGGCCTAGTCCGATGGTTATTCTTCAGCAATATTTTTGCTTAAAGTATCCAAATGAACGCCCATCAGCTGGTCGTTGGACTGTTTGAGCGACATTCGTCAAAACTGACGACTTGGAGCTGAGAGTTCACAGAGGATCTTCAAAATTCCGTTTTGTATTTTGGACACCTGAATTTAATGAGTCAGTTTATTTAGCTGTTATATGAGTTTTACAATCCGACTTTAAAATATATAAAGAAAAGAGCTATATTTGTCCAATTCTCTGAATAATTTTTGACAGTGAACTGCAACTAGATAAAACAGTGACTATTATAGTGTTCCGCCGGCCTGACGTTAATTGTTTGGACCATTGTTATATAACTTTTCCTAGAAGTGGGCAGCCCGACAGTATTACTACCCGCGTGTAATCGTAGTGTTTTGGGAGGACATTAGATGAACAACTTAACTCTAAATAGTTTGTCGACTGTGTTCGGAGAGGTGAGTAAATTGTATACTAGTTTGTCTATTTTTTTTCTTGTGGTCCTTTATCATTTCGTAATCGTTTTCGTATTCATCGAAATAATCTGTTAGTATAGATGATTTCTTACTATGTTCTCATCATAGGATCTTTTGAACAGTCCCTATGAGATCACGTTCGTAATCATGGCTTCATGTCTAGCTTAACAACCCTAACAAGGTAGAATTATAAACTCTTTGTGTCACGTTTGAATCGATCGCCCTCTGAACACAACTTAAATTACCAGTTATTCAGCAGGAAAGACTTTTAAAGTGTCTACGAGGTTACTGGTTCAATCACAAGTTCGCGGGTTATTTTGAGACTTTAAGACATAATTCTGATGTCTGTTGTAAATCCAATTTAATGGTGAATAGATTATTGAAAATTTTATTTCAACTTCTTCGTATGCCTATATGGAATTTCATATGTCCTGTTTGAAAAGTTGAATTACTGTAAATGAGATCAAATTAATCGAATGGGTATTAATCGATTTACTTTCATTCGCAAGCAATCATAAATGAAACTGAAACCATTATTGTGTATGAATGCAAAATAATAACCTCGTTGTTCAACAAATTATTTCATTTGTTGACAATAAACAACTCACACGTTATTCAACTCCAAACCGAGCACCTCACAGAAGGTCTTCAATGATATCACACCCGTGTTTACAGGATCGAAAAGTTCTTTCCAACGCTTTAAAGGTAAGTAAAAAAGCAGAACGATAGATATAGGTGAGTAAACAAGTTTAAAATTCGTATTATTTCATCAGATTTTTGGATTCATTTTATATGATTTAAACAACACAAATTATCGCAGTTGTCACATTCCTATAAACATCCATTCAGTCCCTTTTGATAAAAGGCATTTGAACCGATTTTCGCTCATGTTGGAGCGCATTAGTAGTGCATATCCCTGCCTCAGCCGGGACTATAACTCCGGCGACGCCTCCATGAGGCAATCGCGTTCATCACTGCACCATTGACCTCACATCAAGCACGACCACATTTTCATATGTGACCGCCCAGTCACAGTTTGGTAATTTTATTTCATCAAAACTTAACGTTCGTGGATTTCGTGCGTCCGTAAAAGTGATATATTGCTACGGGTTGATATTCAACCTAAGTTTGCTTCTGCTTACTGGAACTCAGGATTACGGCACAACAACACAATGAGACGCGGATTTTCGCAAATATTCATTCAAACCTACATTATTCCATTCCAACAGACTGCTCAAATATCACCAACGTTACTTATCTATAAACAATAGGAACGCCTATTCTATCGCGTAGCACATTAGTGTTTGTTCTATTAACGCTTCATTGTTACTTCACTCCAACAGTAAGTAGACTGACGTTGTCCTGACAGTAAAAATCCTATTGTAGCAGGACAACCAGGTTACTTAGATATCAAACATTTCATCTTGCGCTTAAATGACTTTAGGCCGGGTACCATACATGCAATTGAGTACCTTGATAAAAGCCGGATCCATATCATTTTTCACCATGTAATCTTTCAGTTCTTCCGTTGTTATAGTTTCTGAAAATAGGGAAATAATTGCTTTGATGAGGTGAAAGTTCGGTGTGATCTAAGCATGGTGTGGTTTACTGATAAGTTATACTGCAGGAGATTGCATTTTCTGAGGAAAATTATTTTACGCAGAAAGTTCAATAGTTGGATATGCTTTATTCAATATGGTATTGGATCTTTGTAATCTTTTCAGTGTTGTGACCAAAATTCTTCAGAGCGCTGGGCATTGACAATTAAAATGTTATGTTGTAGGATAGAAATGGTAGCAAATTTTACTAATAATCATCCGTTGTTGGAAGGATTTTACTGGAACATTGATGTCACCTTTGGAGATAGTCCATCAACTCAAACATTACAAACACGTAATTATGTAGAGTAGTTAATAGTTATCCTTTAATCATGTGTTACACAATTTGTTTCAGCGCGTAGATTCTACCAACAACAGTACCAGAGTAAACCTCCGTTTGTTAAATGTTGACCATTTAAAAAACTTACCCGAATTTCACATATGTAAATACATTGTTTCAATATTACGTTTAGCGTGGCCATAAATGGTCAGTTAGATTAACATTTGAAACGGTGATGTTGTTTTAACGTACACTGTTAGATTTGTCATATATCGGCTGAGACTAATAGGTTTGAGCTTCTAGTACACAGTCATATTCCTGAGTCACTACTACATTACGTCAGGCTTCCATTATAAAGAATAAGAAGGTCATACGTAAACATTAAGATTTTTTCTGCAGAATGCTAATAAGCTTTTTGTTTTCTGTTAAGATAACTCTCTTTTTATCATTTTATAATGTGATGGTGTTAGACAGCTTTCTGATAAAAACTGCGCTCAAATTTCGATCGACCAAAAATTGCAGTCCATCGTGCTTGTCATCAGTCAGATGTAGGTCATATCTTTAAGCCAACTTCAATAAGGAATTCGGTTTTTGCCGTTTTAGGGAATCGAATAATGGATCTATCAGTCGATATAACGTTGTATATCTCGTGATATAGCACTAAGTCCACTTCCTTTTCGGTATGGCTTGTGTTTGCAAAACATCTTTTAAAAATCATTATTTGTAGTTTGATCAAGAAAATCCGTTTTCGTTTTCCTATTTCTGGACACTTTTACTCATGCATAGATGTACCCTATGTTTTCCTGAATATACATTCACATTACTTCAAAAACTACCGTACATCCGTATTGTTGTTTTATTACCTGATGCTGCTGCATGAATTAAACTACTTTAAAGTCTCACAGAAACAGCCACTGCTTGCTCAAAGTTAATATTACTTACAGTTTAATTACATACTATTCAATCTTAGTTGGCGTGCACTGAGCGTTTGAATTTTCTATCTAGTATTTTGTCTGGTTTTATGTTTGCCCACCTGATGCAGAAGACCGTTACTTCTTGTAGGCTCACAAATTCCTTCTCGAAAAGTTTTCCCGCATAAAGTTTTTTAAATATACGATTAAATGCAAGGTACATCTTGGAAAAAAACAGTATGTTACCGGCACAACAACAGAGGTTGACTAAAAGACAAGACACTTTTGCAGAATGTAAACATACGAGGACGACAATCTAGGTTTACTAAACGAAGAGTAATGTAATTCATAACTTTTTGATTACTCATGCATACAAAATCTACCCAGCCGAATCCTGCTCACACTGGTTGTTAACGTTCTTTGCCAATACGATCGATCGATCAGGCTGGCTCAGGTGAGATGAGCAAATGGTAGTAAAAAGTTTACATGTAAGTTCTTGATTGATGAGTGCACTGATGATGCATAATCTGTGGATAGTTTTTATTGTGACTGATACACAGGCGCCGCAACCAAGCAGTGTTATTCTTCAGTTGTAAAATGCATTCAAAATTTTTTAAAATGTTATGCTAAACCTGATAAAAAGACGTAGAAATTCATATATCTATTGGATGACTACGTTGTGAGAAACAAAAAGATGATGATTGAACTCGTACGATTGTTAACTTTTTAGGTAAAAACAACAAAAAGCGAAACGTCAGAGTCAGCTTACATTTTTTCTCAGAAATGCACCAGCTAATCTGCCAGTCAACCCAGCTCTACAATGTGGCTTGTAGTTGCGATACGGTAAAGAAGACAACTATTATGTTTTTCCCAACTACCTTCTTCAGAGTATTCTTAAAACAGTATGTTAAATAGCATCAACGTGTGCTAAGCATAATACGGAGATTGAATGTAGCCACTTTTTTCTCTGGATTTGACACGACTTATCTAATGCATGCCAGAGTTTTGCATCAATCAAAATGTTTTATCAACTATCACTGAAGACTCCTCTTGTGTGCAGAACTCTATTTAAGCAGAAGGCTTCATTATGGAAATTTTATACGATAAGCAACAGTTTTTATTTTTACAGTTGTATACCTTGCTCATTAATTCGTATGTAACATGTAAAATAGAGATATGGACCTTAGGGTACAAAAGGGATAGGAGTGATTTTCAAACGGAGCATTTGCACTCATGATGTGTTAAACGACGTTGTGCTGGGCTATTCCTCTACATTCCTCGATGGTTTTTCTCAAATTTAAATTGCATACAGAAGGTTGTCTTGGTAGAAATACCTAATCATCTAGTATTCCTTTCCAATGCATTAACCGAACCAATCTACCCCACTAAGTGTATCGACGAAAAATGGAAACTACTCGAGTGAGCGAAGCTTAGCCTGACATTCTAGATCTGCACAACGATGATTTTATTTCTGGTCGATTTCCATATTTTATTTTCCGCCTATAGGCCGCTGACCGCCGGTTTTTGTCGCTCAGATTATCAACCTTCCTCCCGTTCAAACAAGGATGTCACACCGGTATTTTAGCGCTTCCTTGTAAAGGTTTTTGACTGTTCAACTGCTACTGTTTTGAGTACACTGTGTTCAGACTTGTAACCAACACTCGATGGTCCAGCTTGTCAGACCTCGGACAACTTTTTGTATAAATAAAGAATGTGCATACATTCACTTCCTAGGGTAACCATAACAATAAAATTCAAATGTTTGATTAGACAGAATTCCACTAGACAGATATGCACAAATACAATCAAACAAACCTGAAACCGTTCGTAGAATATAAGTTATGGTATAACTTAAGTCCACTACATACTTCACTGTTTACTGCGCAATCAAAATTAAAAAAATACCAATTACCATTATTTATCAAGTGCAATTGATACAAGAGACCTGCTTACCATAGCTTTTCAGAAAGCGTAGGAACTTTATCCGACAACATGCTTACCGACGTGCCCAATTTGTGGTGTTCCAGACAGTCATTGATTTATTTATTATACTATTTCAACTGAGAGTCGGTAGTGGAAAATTAATTTGTTTTTCGGTTACATTAGTTTACACACCAAGAGTAACTAGTGATTATCTTTGTTTGAGGTAAATAATGCACCGTATCGAAGTAAAAATGAGTTGTTTGCTCATGGGCAATATCTAAACGATTATAGCACTCCATAGATTTTCGTCTTTAACCAACAGTACAATACGTAACTAGAGTTTGTGTCAACTTATTAAATTCTTTTTATCAGTTCAGTGTGATTATTGTCGCTAGTCATCTGAGTTTACGCACGGTGAAAAACTGGTATATGGTTAATCATACTGTGCTATTTACGCATCAACAACTTCAACTAGTTCGTATGTCAATCCAGGCAAATCTGTTCAGAAGCTACCATATATCCCGGGCGTAAACTGGCAAACGGAGTGGATTTGCTAGGGATTCTGAACAACCAGTCAAATAGAATGGGACACAGATTCATCCACTATCCTATGTGTCGGGCAGACACATAGCGATACATGAAAATCTGATCATCCGTTAATCGTACGCTTTTCACAAGTGAAGGTCTTGTGAGCTGAAGGTTAACATGAACTACCACTCTTTTATAAACTCTTGCGTTTAATCTAGTGTAGATGTATCAGCGTTCCTCCATTTGGAGTGCAGTAGTGATAAGGTATGAAATTTTCTGATAGGTGGATATCGAACAACCACTTGCCGAGATTCCCGACTTTTACACACTTCTCCAGAACAATACGAGAGCACAACAATAATTTCTCAATAAAAACCGATGCAACACAAATGGCTTTTTCGTTCCTGGTTCGACTTCCTCGTCGAATTAATGGAGTACACAATCGCAGTGTATGATACGGTAACCTTGGCGAATGACCAATTGCTATAAGTCAATTTCAAAGTCCGCTATGGCACACCAACCTAATGTCTGTATTTGTGTGTACGTTAACACAGTATCACAGTGACCACAGGCTACCGTCAATCAATCGAGTGCTGTATGTCAACAAATTTTACAAGCTGCTAAATAGTGTATGCTCGCATTGTGCACCTATAGTCTGTATTCTCATAAAATGTTGACCAACTGTCTATTGTATGCTCATTGAATTCACAAGCACTTATCTCCAACCATCTGGGTTACACATGGCGTTCAAACGCAAGTTCGATGTGTGACTCAGTGACTATTTAAAAACCTGCGCCCTCAAAACAGATCTTATTGTAAACCATAAAGTCATGTATTTTGACGGTGATGGTTTTCGTTTGGAAACTTGTATCGCTCATTTGTATTCGTAACCAAACCCAAATATTAACAAGTAAACATTCCTTACTAAACCGAAAAAACCTATGTTACAAAATATGATTGACATTATTTCAAACTTATCCGTTGCTATCATCTTTAATCACGCATCTTGTTCACTACTAACAAGGCTAGCGGTAAATGAAACTGTTTTGTCAATGTGAATAATAAAACCTTAAACTTGCATTCAAGTTGGAGTATACTGCTTCAAGTTGGTGAAACCTGAAGGATTGTGTAAATCTCTCTATTTTATGCATCGTGAAATATAACGTTAATGTACTTGAACGTCAGATACGCTGGAATAGTGAAACTTCCAAGTAAAATCATCATTTTCATGCTAAAAAATTGAAAGAACCTGTACTGTCTTCATAGAAGTAAGTTTTTTTAATCATTTTCGGGGCTGAAGATGAAGAATTCTAAATAAGTTAAGAAATATGTGCCAGTAAGGCGGAAATCAACCATCAATTTGCTTTTAGTTGAAGATTTACTTCACAGACAGACCTTTTTATTTGGGAGCCGTTTGGAATGATCTGTGATAATTAGGTAAGAGGAACTAAAGATGAACCAGTAATTATTTAGCATACAATAAGGTTTAACAAACAGTGAGATGTTGAAAATCCATTAAAGGATATACACCTGATGGCATTACAAACAATGACGCGTTTATTCAAACAGTGGATTAAGCATCTATAATTTAGTTACTGTAACCTTGACAAACATGACAATATAATTCAAGGTGATGAGCCATTTCATATTCCGCAAATGTAAGTTTCTTGATTTGGTTGTTGTGTTCCTTGTTTCTGATTTTAAAATTGACTTTTCAAATTCTTGTGGGATAAATGCACAAACTTTTTCCAACCGCCAAGAGATGTCTTGATACTTAAAATTATTGTTGAAGCACAACAAGTTGAATTGATGGAACATGCACACAGGCTAAACAACAAACCCGATCATTTATTGGTTTGCCTCATGCAATATCCCGAAGCTGTAACTTAAGATGCCAATCATTTGTCATTATTCTGCAATCCTTGTTAGAAAAATCGCTGTTGAATATCATTTAAAACACTTATCTGCAAGATATATTTTTATGACACTCATCATCATCACCAACAGCATTATATCATATGTTTACACTGATGCTTAACTAGCACACAATCGTAAACGAGAAAAAATAGCTTACTGTATAGAAAGAGAGAAAAAAACAAGAAGGGGACAGGAAAATACCTAACTACTAAAACAGCTACGCGTATATTCAAACGTTCACCATCAAGTTGCCTGCACCTTGGGAACAGACAACTGAGCTGTAAGTGAATGCAAGACGTCATCAATAGGACAGCTTCCTTATGGCTTTCACTTCTCCAAGTCATTAAATGCTAGGATATTGTGATAGATATAATCATTTTAAGATTTCCAGAAGACTTAATATAAACAAGAAATGGCAACTACGCATATTATCCAACAAAGCACAGCCAGAAGGTTCTAGAACCTTTCGTTTAGCGGTGTTCAGTTTAACACACAGTTGCATGAGCAATTTACTACTGTGACTACTTACTTCCACTGGTTGGACGAGCCACCGTATTGAAACAACTATGCTGACTTTGTTACATAAACTAGGCAAAATATTCCGTGAAACTCTCAATCAACCCCACCCTTTTTATGATCAACTTGCGTACCGTTTTAGAATTATACATATTACAAATGACAGCATCAAACTTCCTAATTGTTAAATATTTCTATCAATCGTACTGCGTCGTTGAATATCAGGTTAACTTCGAAGTGTAACTTTAGCACGTGATAAATATTGCTAACTTCTTTGTTGTTAAACATATTTACGTAATTTGGTGATCTAATGATATCAACCAACAGGTGAATTGTATCCATTTCAAATAATACACCTCATCCAGTTCATAGGAAAATCGTGTAGGTACACATATAATGTTGTGCCAAAAGTTAGACATCAATAAATGCGTCGTTTAAAGTTATATTTTACCTTCAATTTAGATTGTATACTCGGTGGTTTAATTTAGTTTCAGGACATTTAGTTTTCGCAAGCTGTTTGCTGCTCTTCATTTTGTTCAAAATATTGGTTACGTTTAATAGAATTACTTCTATTTCAACCTCATTTTTGGCGGTTTCGAAAGTGCAACCGAAAATGGCCTAGCATCGAGCAATTCTTAGCGAGTCGGACATCACTGTGACAAAATCAACGTGACTGACCCTGATGAAGGAACAAAGAGGTACGGAACCTCACCAGGGGCTGCCAGTCATGATCTAATGGGAAACATATTTCCTGGGCACGACAAGCAAGCATTTATAGGTTTTGCTTGTGCTTTCCATGGGACAAACCTTTTGTGAAATTCCACCTATTTTCTTATAGCATGGTTCAATCTTTAGAACACTTTCATTGATGATGTCTAGTAGCGCAAACCATGTGCACCCTCAATCATCGGGTGCGTTTGCTTGTAAATATTGGTCGTCTATTTAAACAGATATCAATAAGACGTGGGAAGCCATCCACCACCCACTGTCCGCCATTTGCCGGAAGAAAATGAGGGCGAAATGACCAATACATAAGTGGAACACATCGGTTTCAGCTTATTGTTATATTCAAGCCTGACCATCCCAATCTCTAACCAACCAAGCGCTTCAGATTGCACTGCAGTGATTCTCATGCAACTTCAACTTTCGTGCTTAGTTCCAGTAATAAACTGTAGGCCTACCGCAATATCTCGTTACTCTAATATTTCAAAGCTCCTATCATCTGAAGTTTCTTTGAAATCCACAAACAGATACTTCTTAAATAAATCGCAGCTAACACTCACTCTTTTGCTTAACATTGAATCAAACGCACATCAAAACATCTGAAAAATGAATTATAGAATGCTTGCATCGTTCAATAGCTCCACCGAAGTTCACAAGCAGGTTCTTCATTGTTAATTGATAAATATTTTTGTCTGTCTTGTGTAAAAGTGGTTGATTTTAGTTCATTCCAGATTGTGGTCCAACCACAAAGGCGGCTGCTTGAATTTTACTTATGAGCATGAAGAAGCGTCACAGCTAAGAAAGACAATTCATGTACCTTCCTGTGACACGAAGAACTGCTACCCCATGATCCAGTGAATGAATGTTTAGACTGCAATCTGTTGCCCATTTTCTAAGTCTTGGGTTAGATCCTCGGACATGTATGACGCCGACGAGACTCAACCAGGTCGAAATAGCTGCCCACCATTTTGTTAGTTGTTTTTGAGACAAACTGTTTGACTACCGATCCACATTTGCAGGAGTGTTGTGAAATATTTCGACAGATGTGCTTCACGAATTTGGCCACGTAATAATGGCATATAATTTGAAAATCGACACAGAATTAGGTTGCTTTCAGCCTCTGTCTTCCCGGAGTTTTTGCATTCATACGATACCTCGAATGACCTACAGAGGAGTCAGAGCACGGTGCCATAGATTTTATTTAAGTGCTTGACATATACTTAATTTTCCAAGATTATCATGATTAAACCTGACACAGAAAATAAAAACGGCCACACAGCTCGTGTCATTTTCAACGCTATCGTTGGATTACCCAAAGGAGTACTGTAATATGATGTATATCAATGTCGGTTAAATAGTTAATCAAGATTAACATTCCTTGAATTAAAAATATGATGACGTTTTGAAGAATAAGACATAAATTTAAACTAAATTAAAATAGTTTTCTAATGAACAAACAAAAAAGGCGTCGTTTTTACTCTATCAGTTGAGTTTTGAAAATATTCCAGTGAAATCAGGAAGCACATTCACTAACATGAGAAAAACTGTAAAATGAAAGGGCAACAACATCTGGAATTATCGGATCGCTATTGAAACTTATTAGTTGAACAGTTTTTATTGACTCTGTACATGTCAATAAGTTCTTCTATATCCTTCAACATAATGTGAAAAAAACCTTGCTGTTGAATATTCGGAGATTTCCTCAATGTCAAGTTCAGTATCGTTTATGCTGAGTAGTAGATTGCACGCTCAAGCTAACTCTACAGTCAGACGTTTTTGGGAACATGCAGTAAACTCACGCGTTGAACGTGTTAGATTTCCTAATTTGTAAGTATGCCTGTGGAAGACTACGCCAACGGTCTTGCGCTAGACACAATCGGATTATATTGGCTAAAACACAACCAAATTTGTATGGATGTCCATTACTGACGGTCTCTAGCTACAGCGAAACGCGAATATAGTGCTTCTTTTCATAAAAAGTTGAATAAAAAGCTTAGCTAAGTGTAGAAAATGTAAGAAAAAAATGTTCCGTTTCCAAAGACTTTCAACAGGCTGACAATTTTGTGTGCGGTCCCCTCCAGATAGCAATTGAACCAACTTGACTATGAAGTACACTTGTAAATAACAGTTCATAAAGACACATTAGTTGTTGGCATGGCAACTGTTTGTTCACAAAACAAGTAATTAGAAAACAGGACGCGAACCTAATTTACATTATGCTGTAGACCAGACGGTGATTCTAGTAAACAACAAAAATGCAAACTGACCACGTAGGAACTGCACACACGGATGGAAAGAAGCATATGTTCATAAAATATGCAGGGTATTGCATTCCTCCAGCGCGCACTGACAACTTAAAACACTTCGTTCCCTACGAAACTTCTCCGTTACAAAGGAGTTTGATAAAATATGTAAATTCCATTCATATTGCATTACTTGGTGCTAGTCAAGTGCACTTCAGGATTTACTGACCTTAAAAAAATGTAACAGAGGGGTGGTTACTTATGTCTTCGGTTCTGTTGGTAGACTTAAAAACAGAGGTGACATTTCGGTGCTTCAGACCAAAAAACCGGTGCATTCTTTCATTACACTATTCATACAACCAAAATACCGATAATTCGGACCATCAGTGTATTTGATAATCATATAGACATATTTGCTCAGTCTAGGTGGGTGAAAAACTTGGAGAGTTCACTTCAATTCTTGGCAGAGTATTTCAACTTAATCACTATAACGTTTTGGATTGTGTGTTTTTGATTTTGATGTTAAAAAGTCGGATAAAATGGTCTAGGTTCAGTATAGAGGACAAACATCAATTTTGTGAAGTATGCTGAAAATTTATTCAGGAGTTTAGTACAATTAAGCACATTTTGTAAGCACTAATGGCCAATGGCACCACCCATTCGATGTCAGTCATATGAATAGTTGCAGCAAATATCGCTAAAATCAGCGCAAGTCAATTTTAAGCCCTGTTTTCTAATATAATGTTCACGTTTACTTATGATCACTTACCTCTGTTGTCATTTTATCATGCTGATTAATTGATTACTTTAATAAAGTTGTGGGTGATTGATTAATCATGTACTATATGTTGTAATCACATACGGTAGCTGTCGGTCATTCGACAATTTGGACAAAAATCTCGTCAACTTTTTTACATTCTTATAACAAGTTATGAAAACTTAAAAATAACAATGTTCATCAGAGAGTATATAGGTGTCAACAAAAACATTTTATCATAAACTTAGTCAAACATAATTGGGGGTGCCAGTCACAAAAATTGATCGAATATTATCTGAAAGTAAATTTGAAATGATTGGAAATTTATCACAGTTTGATGATTTTTATCAGTGTACTCCGCATGATATAAAACTGATGAAAAAGCACGGATAATATGTTGGAATTTACAGGCAGTGAAAATAATTCAATTGAATCTAAGCGATTTTGTTAATCAGCAATGCTACACAAAACAACAAGTGTTGCTTACGCACTGCCAAACATATAATTCAACGGACAATGAATACCGACAAGTTCTCTTAAGGTCGGTTCGCCTTTAAGGTAGTTTTAGCTCAAACGATTCGCAGCAATTCATGGTTTCGAATTTAATGAGCGGTGGCTAGCATGTGAATTGTGTGGCGGCGTTTTCAGTTCTGTACTGTCTAAGTGTCTATTGTTTTGGGTGTAGTACATTTCGCCATGGACTTGTGTCGACATTATGATGCCCTAAACCGATTACGAACTGGTGCCAGTAAGACATAACTCATTGTTGTCAAACAACACTCCACACTTCTATTTGGTTGTTCGAGGTCGCTTGTGGCCAATACCAGTTGAATTAATAAGGTCTTTCTCATGCTCTACATAATTCTTGCAGTCTTTAACGTAAAACGTTCTACTCGTTATCGTAACTCACTTATATTATGTGCTAACAAAACATGATTGCAAATCCGTAAATTGTTGTTCTGCAAAATGTCGCATATCCATTCTTGACTGAGTGCCTATCCTTGAACAAACTCCATTCTACTGATGAGTAGTAGAGGATTTTGGTTTTCATATAGATTGAACATCACCCGAAATTGATCCCAGCTGTCGCATTTCCATAGAACTTTCAGTCGACCCCTTTTGAACATCAGAAGCACTAGACTCGAGTTTCGCTCTCATTAGAGCTCATCAGCAGTGCATATCCTTGCCATTTCCAGGACTAGAACTCCGGCCACGCTTTTCATAAAGCAGCCTGGTTTACCACTGTGCCATTGACTTCATTTTGTTGGACGCATGAACAAAGCACAAGACGCAATGGAAAAGACAGCTTCAAAGCTATTGTGGCATTTAGCAGAAAGGCCCTGTACGGATTAGAAATTAAACGATGGTCAACCGTTAACAATTAGCCTCGAGCCTAGAGCTCTTATTGCGAATGGATAATTTGATACTCTATTTGTGAACGAAAGATCATCGAACAGAGATGACCATCAAACTAATAAGGTCAGGATATCCACTAATGACAAACTGTAGCAAAAACGAAACTCGAGTATATTTCTCTCTTTTGTGAGATCTGACTGGAATATCTATAAACGTGTACAAGCGGAAGTCGGTTGTGTGTAATGTTGTAGCTTATCCAGACAGTTATCACTTGTCGATGTTCAGTAGGGTTGTAGCGTTTATCTTAGCGTGCTAGCAGTGACAACATATGGTCAACTTTCTTCCAACACCATCATGTGGACGGAGTTTCAATTCCACCCAGAACAAGAACATGCGACAATAGTGAACGCTGAAAAAGGCAAGCTCCGGTTTAACTCCCAATTTCGAAGAAACCGAAACTTCTATTCGAAATCAACATTTCAGATGGATTTTCGGTGTCGATCTACTCGTAACTGATGTATTTCCTGAGAACTCATCAATGAGTTAGAATCATTAGTTCCGTTGGCCCAGATTACAAATAACAAAATATCATGAGATGTCAATAAATCATTTGCCATTTTAAGTCAAGGCCGGACAACGTTAACGTATACGGAAAATGCGATTATCAGTAGCAGCAGTATGGACGCATAACTAATGAGTTATGCAATAAAGAAAGAACTGTTAACAATTCCACTTCAGATATAACGTTTGTTTCAACCGTCTGTGCGCGCATATGACCTAATGGAAGTTCTGAGTGATTGAAAGAAAGTGGTTGACTTCTTTTCATCTCATACTATGTTTCTGTTTTCGTTTTTGTGCTACTGAATATTCAAAGTTAGCACGTCCAAAAAATGCCATTGTCATTGGCATTATTCTTAAGACAACCATCCTTAGACTGAACTTTGCCTACATCCATGAGATGACCATATACTGAATGGTATGAGAATATTTAAAGCATTACAGGAATTATTTAGCATTATTAGTTGACCGACACAATTTATGTAAATCAATAATCCATTTAATACTTTGTTAGTTCGGACAGTTGACAACATTATTTAAGACTACAGTACATTCCAAACAGTCCGTAGGTTATTTTTCTGACTAAAACTTTATGGTAACATTCATCCCTGAAAACAGCAAGGCTAGTACAATTTAAACGTTGCCGTAATGGACCATTAAATAAGTCTACTTTTCTAAACAGCGTAAGATGTTGGGTGTTGTTTGATTCATCTGAATGTGAGCTATAATGTGCTAAGACATATGGCGAAACATTCTCATCGTACATGTTTAAAAAGGAAACGTTTTCTGTCAAATTAAGTCAATTGCTTATCTAGAACTAGTTCTATACACGTAATTCCCGTTAAAAGTTCTCAAGTGACTGCTCATTTTTACGCTTGACTTGTCTGAGTTATGTTGCTTGTTGACCATGTGTTTCTTAAGAAGTACATACGGTTGAAATAACACTGTGATCAGAAGAGAATCGATTACAACTATCCTGCTGCCCTCGGATGTGTGGCACGTACAAATACGTTCACTTTGTTTAGTACATTCAACGTTGGACCAGTTAGGTGAAAGTTAACAGAAGTATATCCTAGGCTAATTGATTAAAAGGTGTAAATACCTAAAGCGTTGCACGTTTACTAAAATATTTCATGTGTCCATAGAATCCATTCTGATATTCACAGCACTATAAGTAAAGCCCCATTGTAATCTTCACTTACTTGTATACTTCAAAACAGTTATATAATGGAGGATGAACTTTCTTCCGTTTTGTTGGCGAAATATTAAAAACCACCTTGCCTCAATTATTCACAGGTGATAATCTGAGTTCTTAACTCGGAAGTCCACGGAATAAATTGAGACTGCCACTTATCCAGTTATTCTCAGCAAGAGATATCAGTATTGTGGATTTGCATTTCTAGTTATACGCATTCATATATGTACAGATGAATAATCATCTTTTTTTCGCCAGACGAAATTAATGATAACTTGTGATGTAGAATTAATCAATTGAGTGTGTCCACAATTATTTGCACTCGTTTCCCTTGTGTGGCTAATCAGGACTAACACTATTATTTTGAACTTACAGAAGAGATACTTTGAATTTCACCTCCGGTATCACGGTTGTGCCTGTCATATATTGGTTCGTAGTTATGCATGAGCTACGCTTTCTGCATTCGACTGTAGTGTACTAATCAATCTCTAGAACTAATTTCGGATATATCTTGTTCACTTTAAGTAATGTTCCAATTTATTCTTGATAAGATTATTAAAGTTAGACGCCTCTGGTACTGATGACAGACGTACATTCCGTTCTACAATTTAACAAACAATCAATGCTATATTGTGCTCTATACATTTGTTGAGATAAATAATCAGTGACATATAATATCGAAAATTACTTTCGTACTTCTCAAACAAACGATACGCACTACCAGGCTGCTCACATTTTGTCAAACGCAAATCCGCCCGCTAGGTCGAATCTCACTTTATGCACACACACAAAACTGTCGTGCGCACTTACAAAATCCGTTAGTTTACGACTATCGCACTTGTGCTCGATTCCAGATAGCCTTTAGTCACCTCGTCACACTCTTGCAAACCAGCTGTCATTGGTTGTACGACATCGTGGTTTGGATCAAATGTGTTGCCAAAAACATTCATATGTACCTACGCACACTAGATTTTAGGACTGTACATGTTAGCTCGGTTCGAACTGATCGATTCGACGCTTACCGAATAGCTCATCGACCACTTGATGGCCGATTCACTGTTGTTTCACAGTGAATCCACAGGCACACATCTGTTTTCACTCAGCCGTAGTGAAGCAAATAAGATATTTCATTAAATTTCGATTCTCACTTGTTTGAGATTTCCTGTGATCTGTTTTCATCTGCGTTCTATGTATAGGCACATATCGGAAATTATTTTGTAAGCTTGGATGTGCGATCGATTGCTTTAGAAAATCGGATTTGCAGTTTAACGCGATATTTATTCAAACTCCCCATGTCGTTCTAATGCCAACGCCGCTGCAAATATTTGTCAACTGGTGTTTATTAAAAAAATATACAGTTTGAACTATTGCGTTTTCCCTCCAGGTAGTTATTTTTCATCATAAGTTGATTAAGAATGTTTCCTAGAGTGTTTCCAAATTGGATTTTGGATAGAACGGGAAATACATATGACTTACTTTCAAAATGGAAGATTATATCTTGACCGAACGGATGCTTTTTGCATGACAAGCAGTCAGTTTTAGTCCAATATTTATACTTCAGTTATCAGTATGCAAGATTATAGCTTAAGCCCGGATATACTCGGAAGGAAGGTTCAATATTCTTACTGTTCAATGTCATTTAATAACGGCAAGTAACGTGCCTTGAATACATGGTGTCTGATGAGAGAAATAAAATATATTGAGCTGGAGTATAACAATTTATTTGGTAATTTGCTACCCAAGGCTCAACACAGATTGTTTTTAAGGCAGAAATCTAACTGTAAGCCTCTGACTGGGCCCGTCTCAATGAGACAAAGCAGGTGTTGAGTGGTAAATTCCAGATGGTTTTGTGCAGATTAAATGGACTGTCCACAGCCAGTATGCATACAACAAACAGAATTCAAAATGAACAAACAGCCGTACACAGTTTGCTGGCTGTTAGACAGTTCGGAAGTGTTTTTCACATCCGGAAGACAAGGTTTTCGTTTCCCTTATGAAAGACCAATTAATGATACCAGTTTTTCTTTACTGATTTGGTCTGGTTTTGCGTAGATGTGTTAGAAAATGTTTACTATCTTAGCAATATGGATTATCTACTTCAGGGGTAAACTTTCGGACAGCTGTAAAGTAGAGTGAAATTTGTGTGTTAGATAAAGAGATTGTAAAATTAACCATACTGTGTTGAAACGGATCAGATACTAACTGATCAACATCAAACATTTTTGTGCATAAATTGTCAATAGGTTACAAACTGGTTATTACAACAGTCGACTGCTTACTCCGAACTATTTTTGTGAAGTAGGCTCAGCCAGTTGTTTGTAAGTCATGACGGAGTATCACAAGTTGTCTTATGGACCACATGTTTCTAATAACCAGATACTGCTGGTCTTTTACTTAAGCTTCACAAGACACTTTCAAACAATTACCAAAAACCTTTACTTGGGCGCTCGAATGTAAACGTAAGTCATCAAATAATCAAATTACTTTTGCAGACGGTTAATTGAAGTGTAAGTCACATCAAAGTATGCTGGGTAATATTGCTGAATTGATGAAATGATCATGATTCGTATCTATGTCTGAAATCAACTTGAATTCGAGCGATTAATTTTGTAATTGTCACTCCGTTAACTTGGTTGATCGTCCAGGGTTGTTAAAAAAACATATCCTGGCACAATTAAAAAATAGCCTAAACATGTCTGAAGTTATACATCCCTCACATTTAATCGTAGACTCGAGCCTCGCTTTTGTGTTTCCTATCGAGAGGATTTGGTAACCTGATTATTATTCACACCCGGAAGTGTTTGAGCGTTGAGATGTGATAACTCGGTCGTGCCTAGTGTGAAATCATTGGCGCAGTGGACAAACATGGTCGCCTTAGGAAAGCGTGGCCAGAGTTCCTGTCCCGGCCGTAGAAGGATATGCACTACTGACGATCTCTAATGAGAGCAAAACTGGAGTCTAGTGCTTCTTTGCGAAAGAGGCTGGCTGGAAAGTCTATCTGAATACAACAGCTGCAATCAAGGTTTAATTGTTGGAACTGTTGGCGCAGTTAGTGTTTCAGGTTGGTAGTTTGGTTGTTCCATTATTCACCTACCCATGTACTTTAGTTGTTGACTTTTTATCACCTGACGAAGTGACATCATCACCGCGTAGGTTTTTGAGTGTATAGACTTGACCGTAGGGGTCGATATAGAACGCTGTAACATCAAATGAAATTATTGATTTCTCTTCACTTACTTTATCTGCAAGAATCCAGTAACAACAGTACACCATGCTAGCGTGCAAATAAAAAACCTTACAAAAAAGTACTCTCAAAGCCAAACAGCAACAAAACCAGTCGTTAAGATGACCTTTGCACACAAAGTCAAATGCAGTGACTGCAGAAAACGTTGAGTGGGACAGTTGAAACGACGTATGACCACATGAAGATATGTACACGAACTGGTCATCACGACACACGTTCAAATTGTTTTCATCCTCATGGACGAGGATCAAATCGGACAGACACAACCGGGATGCTACAAAAACAATCAGTCAGCCAAACGAGATAGCGTCAGTAGAGTTTTACGAAGCTTGTTATTCATCAGTCGGTTCAATAAACATATATAGTGAATTGGACAAAATCTGTGAATCAATGCGAGCCAAAAGGTTGCAAATACATAGTCATACGTGTCTTGTCTAAACATTGGCACAGTATAACGAAACAACTTGAACCGATCGATAGATAGTCACTGCTAGGTATGGGATACCCAATCGGTCGTAAGTTCAAGAAAAACCAACCGACCCGATTAACAAAAATAAATAGACCGATAACATATCAGGTCAAAGTTCAATAATAGTGTGAAGCGATCAACCAGACCGCAAGTCAAAATTTCAACAACAAAAAAGTCAGAAAAAATGAAAAAGAATTCTACTTTAATGACCAATGTCAAAGGGTCAAGTCATGCTTGTTCATAACAGCAAGTGTTTATCGTACTCCGTCAACCTCTATGCTAAAGCCTGTATACTTACGCAGTTTCACACCTATGCTATCACCATGTCGAGCGATGGGTAGTCTGCAATCTATGTTCGGCTTGACGAATGACCAGTTACCGTTTTAAAATTATTGACATCAAATAAGAAAGTGTACGTTTCACGCAATTCAAAGGAATCTGAACAGCTGCTAACATGCTCATATATTCAAGGGGAGGAGCAGGATCTGTCATATAAGTTGAATGTCATGAATACAAAGTAGTGAATAGCCTACTTCACGTTTACGGTCATTGACTGTTTGGACATATGCCCCATCTTTGGCAATTCATCCAAGGGCATGGTGTTTCTGTTGCTGGTCCCATTTCAGCCGAAGTCCATACTTTTCGCAAATGGATCTCTTCCAATAGAAAATATAGGTTCGAAGAGAGGCGAGTACGATCTGAAGAAGGACTTACAGAGAGGACAAAGGAGATCACGTTTTCACGTGGAACCGTTTTGTTTTGCGAGCGCACTTCAGCTGTCCTTTTATCTAACAGTTTGTTTGGTAGCCGTCGGAATTGGATAGATTGGTACGGACTTTCCGATTGGTTAGTTACCAGACTGGTCACACTTGCGATTAATATAATATTCGTTTTAACCCTGTGCTGTGTAGAAAATTTCTCCCCACACTTTCATCAGTCATGTTTTGATTGTGCACTTTGGGTTAGGTTATAACAGTAGCTAATTTATGAGTACAAATTCTTTGAAAACAATAAACAGAAGATTTCTCACGCCGTTGAAAGAATGCTTGCCACTGGGTTACCATACATTCAGAATCACTAAAATCAGTAGACTTCCTAGAAGGGATTCAGTTGCTACAAGATAAATCCGATAGATCTAGATAAAATGACTGGGAAAACAAGGGGTCCACCGAAGGGCAAAATTACACGAACAGCACACAGTGAAGACGGACGTTGTCATGTTGTAGCATTTACATACCTAGAAGTCTAGCTTTCGTTCGTAATTCATAGCATTTTCACCGTTCAGAAGCGTAACATGAGACCTGACAGTCTGGTTTCGAACCAAAACCAAGTAAAATTGCGTTGGCGACTGTTAAATTTCTCAGGTAATGAGCATCTCCAGCCACCCATAAAAGTCCATCTGATCATGTAATTGCCAGTTTGGATCAGTCAAATCAATTCATTCTAACCACTACCACCCTACACTCGATAGTCTTCTTACAATCAAACGCTCTCGTGTATATATGAGTCCTCGTCGAATTCTATCACATTTACTCGAATTAACCGTCGACCACTAAATTTGTATTCCTGTCATGATATCCAGTACTGACTTCACAGGCTACGTTCACCCTCTTGTTTTTGTGGGTAATAATCCTTTGTGGTCCGACTAAATTTATCATGCAATGGGGCCTAGGATCGCTTGTTACATGCACGAAACTGTAGGGTGTGTTAATGGTAAAATGCCATCCTAGTAACAACCATTTACAACAGCTCTTGAAAATCAGTTTGGTTGTCAGTATCCACTAAAATATTGCGCTTAGTTTCCGACCCTGCTTCTTTCAGAAAATAAAGTAGGTGTACATGTTTATTCCCAGAGATTTGAACTTATTTTGTTATCCGTTAAAACATTACGGGTAAAAGGTAGCCAACTAACGTTATTTATGAGTACAACCGAAATGTTTTCAACTGTGTACACTTTTATGTCAGATACCACCTTAACAGAAAGTATTAGAATGAGGTATTTGTAAAATAAATTACGGGAACTGTTAATTTTCCATCCCGTGTGTCCTATCATCTGGTTCGATCGTTTTTTCATAGTTATTCTATATAACGCAAATTTAAATGCTTGTTGAATAGGTTCTGGGTTTGAAAAGTTGATAGGACAGGAGAGTGGAACAAAACCAGAACCCTATATAATTTCAAATATGCCTCTCATTTTAGTGATTAGAATTAGATATGAAACTTCTCGCTTTTCCTCCATCCATACGGTGTTTGACATCAGATTTATGGGAAATCTCTTAACAAACTTGAGTTCATCCTCCTCTTTAGCAGTCACGCTTCCTCTCCTCATAGGATTATGGGTTCCGTTTCCAGCAAGAACGAATTCCAAAATGATTGGCGAATAATGTATATCGACCGATTGCATGGGTTGATGAGCAGTCCACTAAAATGTTTATCCATTAGTTGATAAGCATTTATCAAGTATGGAATATTGCGCGGCTTCAAAATAACCCATCAGTGTAGTTCAAAGTAGCGAAAATGAACAATTATACACCAGCAAGGAGGTCGCGTGGACTGGTTAGCACTCTTTAGTATTTCGTGGGCGTTGACCGTGACGGTGGGACTTCCGCCGGAATAATAAACACGTGGGCATTGCAGGCTTGTGTTTTGTTTATCAGTTATTTGTATTTTTGTATCAGCAGTCTGTAATGTTTGTCACACGTTGTGCAATTGATGGGAACGTGAGAAATGGATCCATGTAACAAAACATTCGATAATTTTATAACAACAGTGGTTATACAAGAAGCCAGCAAAAATATTGATTCCACAGTCAAACTAATCATTATCTACATTCTCCTTCAAATGTGACTTTTGAATATTTACCCGATAAAAACAAAAACGCTAAATCGATCAGAGGTAAGATAGTTCTAACGGGAACAAAAATCAATCCTTATGGCTATTTTTGAAGTTATTCATCAAATGACTGTTGGATATCGCATGTAATACATCCGTCCTAATAATCTATTCCATGCAAGCACATCTGAATTATTCAAAAGCACTATATGTTCTTGATAAATGGATTGAGAATAACACAACGTTATGAGCAAGTTTTGATACTCT
>JTDE01000241.1:201931-215556 GCA_014338405.1 Paragonimus skrjabini miyazakii
CTGCCACTCTAATCATGACATAAAATACATTTTAACATAAAGAGCCTTAATGAATTCATTAAATCCATACTTTACCTTACGGCCCAGAGGCATAACTAGCACTAATGAGGGTAATTAACTATAGTGAGCTGCCCGGATACTCACAGGAGACAGAATCATCGAAATCTCTTCCAGATGTGCCGAAAATGAACCCTACTCTCAAACAGACCAGAGGGTAACTTGAGTTTGCTTTTTCACACAAATATGCAGCAGAAGCTTTCCCTGGTAGTGACTCCATCTGACTGCTGTGTCACGCTGAACTATAGGCATTGTGACTCTGTGACGTTTCATTCCGAATAGGGTCTCTTCTATGTTCGATATTACGGTTTTCACAGACTGAAACTTTACTCAATCTCCGTTATGCCTCGCTGGATTGAACTGCATTGACTGCAAATGGTTGCCGAAACCGTGCTCCGCAAAGTGGCCTCAAGAACATATGGACCAGAGCTGAACCGTATGTCAGGACACTTATGGACATCAGTGTTGAGCCTTACCAAAAGTCAGATTGGAGATTTGTGCTTAATCTTGAAGTGGGTTTACCAACACTGAACTTTACTTCAAAGTATGCTACTAAACGTAAGTGTTTCTCAGTTAGCAGAGTTTGCTGTTCAAAATTTTTGTTATCCTATGGCTTCATAATAAACAGCCTAGAAAGAAAGTGAACAATACGCAAGCTGCTTGTGGACACTGACGATATGATTGTAATCACACTTATTGGTCTGGTCTCTGGTATACCACCCAAGAATAATATGGGAAAAGAGACAGTCATTGGCCTATGTTGAGATAGTAAATTAGTCAGAAGTCACAAATTGCAATGCATTCAATTACCATCACCTCATCTGCTGTATACGTGGAAATAAAAACAACTGTTCTTAAATGAGGTGATCTAAAGTAGTGATCAATCTGGATCATGAATGATACAAGAATTGTCACTGACCAATATGTTAACGTGAAGATTTCCGTTTTGTTTGTATTGTATACAAATCAACAGCTACATATCCTGCCATTTATCCCATAAAAAATATGGAAAAAGTTCTATTTCAATGCTTCATCTGAACTGAATGTGAATTGTTGTGATATGACGAGTTGTATGGACTTGTTTATGGAGATTGATTGCAAACTTGCCTGGGCAGTCACTTTCCCGGAGAACTTAGTGGATTCTGTATGACACTGTGAAATGTGTGAATAACTGAGTCCAGCCATGAGACGTGTGAGTTTCCTGCTTAGTGGCGCTGCTTAAAAAGCGTTCGACAGCGAATTCTCTCCCGATGTTTAGAGATGAATGAAGGCCTAGAACGTGGGACTTTTCAAAAATTTTGGGAGCAAGTAATCCACATACACTAATAATAATTTTTAAATGACTACATTGAAATCGTAATTGCATGGGACTTTCACAGACCAAGCAAAAAGTATGAGACTACCGTTGAAAACAACTGAAAACCATCAAAGACAGAGGCAATCATTCGAAATTATGCATGTATTCAGAAAAGAGTTGAAAATAGACTGAAAACTATTGAACCTTAAACCCCAAATTTATCTTCAGGTTGTTGTGAAGGGATATTCCCGATATATGTTGCTAAAGAAAATAAATATGGCTTGTGTTTTAAGAACATTCAGTGTAAAAAAAACCTCCAAGGGTAACTTTGAAACCACCATTACATTTTATTGTTCAAAAAGACTTTGAAGACATCAATCCAGAATAGTTGCATTCTATTTCAAGAAGTCAACTTCAGTGTCTATAATAGTAAGCTTTCAAATTTCATTGACTGTACGAGAGCTCTGTTTATTTTATTGATTTTATCTTTTTCTGATTTGTCGGCATTCTCTGGTTTTCACAAAAATGGCTTAAAAATGTATTATGGACTGTATTACTTCATCACGTCCAGTGCAACAGAAGGATACGATCAACTGGATAAAATATCTCGGATCTCTACGCTCCCATCAGTGAGTGTTAATTCTGGAGGTAAGTAAGTACGTTTGATATAAATACATGCCTCAGTTTTATAAATTCGTCACACTGTCGGCGAACATCTTAGTCGGTAGGAGTGTTCAACAGATCAAGGTTTGCTTGCTATCAGGTGTGCACACCGAAACATACAGTTGTGTTCATTGCTGCTTGAAGCGTTCAAAAATGCTGCACCCTGATCGTATTGCTCGACTTGACGTCAAATACAGTCGATTTCACCTTCGACTCCTTACGCGTTTAGCATTCCAATAAAAATCCGATGGTAACAGATATCGGGGATGGAAGGCTGCATTTATCCAACAGCCAAACAACACTGTATCTGTTAAACCTAGTTGTCACTTATATAGAAGTGCTGGTCGTGAAGAGGAATTATTGAAATGAACAGGATTCTTCTCGCAAACGTCTGAACTGTGATCGGGCTCAGAATTGTGTGTTTACGTTGACCAGTGTTCTACAGTCGGTAACCGTTATTCCTTATCAACTGGGTGTTCTACCTAGCATAGTTTTAAAGCTCCAGATAATCTTAAAGAAAATGATCGCTGTCTAGATGTTGCCATCTCATGTGGTGAGAACCTGTGTCCTACATGGTGAAATAGCCTCATCTACGCAACCAGCTGAATGATAGTTGAACTCTTTGTAAATGTTAACATGGCGAAAGCGGATGAAGTCAATGAAATACAGATCATGTCGGAAAAGTCGGTCTGGGAATTAAAGGATGCTAGGTTGAACAACAAGAAAAAGATTCACAGCAGCATATACTGTAGACTGACGAAAGCTTAACGCTAGTGCCGAGTATGCTGTTTATTAAAGAAAAAGGCAGTATTCAAACGATGCCTTCACTGACTGCTTTTATTTTTAACGGAAAATCTTTTAACAGATGTGTTAAAAGGTTCAGCAATTTGATCCAAAGCGGAAGTAACGGTATCATGTTTATAGGGACCATCATTTGATCGATTAAACCGAGACCAGTAAGAACCCTTCAATTTTACGCATCAATTGTTCAAACAGTTCAACCCAAAAATGGATAGCCTATTGAAATGCGAAGGTAGAATCGATGGACTTGTGACTTCACTGTGTTTCATCATTCTGCCCGATGGACGTCGGATTAGAAGCAGACTTTTCAGACCATGTTACTGATACGATGGATATTAAGCACGACGAAGGTGTAACGAAGCAAGGTAGGGCTTTACCAATGAAAATATGTATAAATCAGTTTGAGTGGCCTGCAACGAACGCATTTAAGCATAATCAAAACAGTGATGGCCAGCTGTTGAATGATGTGATTCACGAGTTTCCGGAAGTGTTCACTAATGACCAATATCCATACAACTATTGTGACTGTCTGACCATATAATTTCTAATGATCCTGAACAGTTTCATTCACTTTCAACTTTAATGCAACTGCAATCGATAACTGCATGGCAACGTTCGCAATAATAGCAGATGATAGTCAATCAATTCGTTACAGGTAAAACAGTATTCATTGTTGGGAAAGCATCATGCATGTTGGGTTGTCAAATGCTCATTGTCATGCAGGTAACTGATCGTCGGACATCTGGATAGGTTACCAAATACTATTGCTAACAGAAACGACGTTGCAAACAGCAGTTTCGGTCACATTGCAAAGGGTAGGGCAGTAGGTCATGCATACCAAAAGTCCACATCCAAGGAGTAAACAGTCATGAATTTGTAAGAGTTGCTGAGGTTGGATTTAATCATAGCCAAACATACTGAAGGTTACTAATATGAGGCTTAAGCAAGTTCTTGTTCGCGTTGACTTTTACAGCCCCTGCGTCAAAAACCTGAGAGAATTTCGGGTTTTTCAGTCGAACTACTGAAGAGTTAACAATTTCAACTTTGACGAAGAATTAGTCAAGCCTTATCAAAAATCAACAGTGATTGCAGAAGGACAACCAACTCTGAAATTGTCAGTTGATGAACATAGTGTCGCTTTCACAGTAGTGATATCATTGACGCAAAAGTGACTTATAACTAGAGGGTAGTAACGTCAACAAAAATACATATAGAGAACATGTAACTAGCAGTGTACTTAATATAAGCGAATAGCAAACACAACAAAATGTTTGCACCTAGAAAAGTCCTGATAGCCCAATGGAAGTGATTTTGAAGGTTGTGAATTACCAGTTGAAACCGTGGAATCTTGCGGGGTATGACGGATGGGTGGGTTGATGTGAGAATATTCCTCGACTTGTAGTTCCTTTGCTGGGTGAGGTTAGGCAGGTCTGGAAGATGTAAACCCTCTCAATGCAACCATGTACCGCTTAGAATGTGTATCTGAGTCGGAGAACGATATGTCATGTCATTCCTGTTTCACAGTTCTAGTAGCGTGAACACATGTAACAGGGGCCTGATTACGTTTTGAGTTGACGGTTTTTGTGATCAATGGCAGTCCCAAAACGTGAGCGGGATTAATGTGTGTTTGGAAAGGAAGGTTGCTGGGGAGGATGGTGTCGACAATAGCTGCGCTGGACGGGCTGGACTTGCCAACCGTGTCGGGCACACACTGCGTGAACATGGTTGTTTATCTAGGTCCCGTTGTCGTTTGGAATGTAAGGTAAAAGGTCATAAAACGTTGAACCGCGTTGAGGGATCAAATACGGCGTGTCATATCGGTCATTAGTGTGGACGTGGACAGGATGAGATTAAAAGGTGGATTCTGGCAAATATGTCAGCTGTAAGTTTCCGAGCAACCGGACACCTACGACGTGTAGAGTGAAGGGGGCATTGTTGTCAATCCAAATCGGGTTTCAGCGCCTATTAAAAGAGACGAATCAAGGAGAGAAGAGAAAAGGTAGTTGGCAGTTTGACTTAGGAAATGTGGAAGTATTATGTTGAACCAAGAGTCTCATGTATAGACAGGCCACGAAACACTGAACGAAATAAACTCAACGAGGGACCCCCGAAGAAAGATGGTTTCTTGTGTCTTGCTGTCGCGGCGACAAAAATTAAAAAATTGGACATCGGTAAAATGAAAGTATTTTTGTTCCTTACTCACTCAACTGCAACGCATAGATGAGTTCCTTTCCGTTGCTGTTATGGCTTGCAGCATTGAACGGGGGTATGATCTCATAAGGCTATGAACAACACATAGGAATGGTACTGCGATCTTGGAAGCAACTGAAAAACTTTTGGTGAAAGAACAACCTCCTGAAAACGAAAGACATTTGAAAAAGAAAACATTCAGAACACACACGCCTGAGCAGTGATGAGGTTCAATACCTCAGGTTCGGGAATGAACAAACCAGCCGGCAATACCGCTAAAGATGAAGGACCAACATCCAGCGATTCATACGGAGTGTCAGCGAACTCATGAAATGTTGTAGCGCAGAGTAAAGCGGCCGAGAATAAAAGATGTCGTCACCAGTTTACGCAACAACTTACCAACAACGTCAACTCCTGAAGGGTAGTAACCACTCGAATCGTTACTTCGAAGAGACAGTCCCAGTCAGCGAAACTGGGACAGTAGCTATTCGGTTGATGGATGTGGCGGTCTCCCTCCCAGTAACCACTTGCAATAACCAGTGCACGGTCAAAGTGGATAAGAATTCCATAAAACAGGTAAAGGCATCGGCGACTGTGGTCGGTGTAGAATCCTGGGAATTGACGGAATCCTACGAAGCATCCTGACTAATCTAAGGCTTCTGTTTCATAAGCGGAAAAATCTGAAACAGTTTATAGCACACATTCATGGCAATCCCAACCAGGCGGCTCGACAGAATAAACAAACAAGTGTCTGTAGAGTGGCTGTTGACTAAACTTTGGAGCATGGGAGAGACGATGTCAATGATCCCGCTGCCTAACGTCTCCTGAACACAAACCACAAATGTATCACCATTATGACCTATGTTAGGGTAACTTTTGCGACCACCGGTCGTGTAGAAGCTTTGTTTTTGGAGGTAACAGCGAATAGATAAAGGTGATTTGCTGGAAGTGGAAAGTTGCTCAATCAAATGCTCAAACTCTTCAAGACTGTCTATTTGGTACAATGGACTTCGGTGCACTGTGCTCACTGTTCTGTGTTCGATCCTGATTCTTCAAAAATACCCAGGTACTAAGGTGTCTTGGTGCAACATACCTAAGGGGTGAGGAGTGTACTTCATGCAGAGGGCACCCAATGTGGGGCTAGGCTCTTCGGCTTATTGCGATCGAGCATGAAAGTGGTGTATGGGGATCATGTCCACCCCAATCAGACACTCGAGCGGTGGAATCCATTGAGTAGAAGAGAGTGTACGCCAGTCCCATCAGTCTTATCACTACCGACAAGCAAACCATAGGAGGACCGAAAAGACACTGAAGGACTGTTGTCGCAGTTGAAACAAGGTTTGAGGAATAGGGAGGGCCTTATTTATATTTTAGTTTAAATATACTACTCATGAGTAGTCAGGTGAATGCGGTTATGAATTACCGAGTTAATAAGAAATTAAGATAAACCTATGGGGTTCTGTCACATGCGTAGTCGAGATTGATAGCAACTTCGCTGCGGGATTACTGTTATGTAAAAAAAAGTTCATGTTAATGTTTCGCCAATGTTTATAGTGCTGGAAGCAATTCACCGAATAGAACATGCTTATGGCATGTGTTTGATCACAGTGGTAGCTTTTATTTGGCGATAACCAACAAGTGATAAGCTGGTTACATCAGCCTAAAATGTGACGGTAACTGCAGGCTTTCCGGGCTGGTGATTTATCTTTTAGCGTTCTGTTCATACAACCGAAGGATGATAGATGGGTTGGATAATGTCAGGCTGCTCACTTCCAGGAAGGTTTTAAGTGGGGGTTATTCAAACTTCGGTTTCTTATAACACAATTGGAGCCACCTCGAACGCTTCTACTCGTTGAATCGACATGATAACAGGATCCGCCAATTTTATTTATTTGCATTGGCTTTGCTTTATCATCGAATGATAAAACATCTGTCATTCGAAGCCAAGTTGCACAATATTGTTTATGTATTAGGGTTGTAAATGGTGTTTTCACATATGACGTCACTGAAGTGTAACGCTTGCACATCAAGGCGGAAGTTTGGTGCGCGCTGGGTTAAGATATAATTGATCCACTTGAAGGACATAATCAATGCCAATCTATCATTCTATATCCATCCACCGTGGTTAGTGTAGCGGTCGCTTGGTTGATGAACAACCTTCAACTGAACAGTGCTCATGTTTCAAAGTGTGCGATATTAAGTTCTTGTGCCTGTTTCAAACGAAATTTTATTTTATCAGAACGTTTTATGAAAATTTTTCACGAACGACTCAATGTACTGTTTCTTGCTACGACCGGTAGGTGAATAAAGTGCGTTTTAATGTGACATTGAGAAGACTCAGATCATGGTGTTCTTTGAAGTAACACAAACAATTTATTTTTGACGAAGGACATACATTTCTCAGATTTGGAATTTACACGATTCATCAAGTTATATAATATCCCAGCGTTTTGATATTGTGATTCACGTATTATATGGCGCATATATGGTTGTGTCGCAAGTATACATGATACATTTCATATATGAATAGACTATTTTGAAGAAATCTTGAATAGAAGCTACATGAACTTCCGAGATATCACATTCTGAGAGACCCATTTGCTAGAACAGGTTTTATGGTGATAGATGTATGAATTTTTCATTATCAATAATGAAGGGGCTTTGCGATATTGTGAGTAGAAGGCGGTTCCAAAAATGGGAAGGATGGAAGTGTATTGAATGATTTTTGAGGAACTGTATTTACTTTACTTCAATTTAAAGGTGGCTTCCATTCTGCATAAGTCGCAAATAGCCACACATCGACAACGCAGTTTACACCACCTTCGAATATGGGAACTTCAGTTCTAATATGCGAGTTGGCCGTGAGAATATGGCATTAAAAATTATTAAAACTTCTTTGTTTCTAAATTTACGAATTACTAATGCAACCACAATGTTGTCTTCTACATCTTTCAGAATGAATAGGGGGGCATAGTTGAAGAATGTTAGACAAACTTTCATGGCTGATACCACATCGGCATTTTAATTCCATCGGTGATTTCGGACAGCCATGTAAACAATAGGGCTTCGTGAGCAGCATGTCAGGTCTAAGTTGTATCGCTCTGATGTACAAGCGATGAGTAATCATCGGTGCCGTAACTAGTTTTGCGACGTGACCGTTGTTGGGGAATGCTGCAAACAGGCATTATCGTGTATATTATAGACAGTCTCAGGCCACGGTAACTTCGCTTATTCTTTAGAAGTAATAATCGGTTCATCGTCCCATCGGTATGACGGCAAAACATGGAAACGGATGAGATGAGGGATCACGCGCAACCTATTGTAGAGGTGAATTTCTTGATGACGTGTTTTTTGATGCAAGATATATTCAGAGGCACATGAGATTGAATATGAGGTATCTTGAGGCCGCCGAAATCGAGATCAGATTAAAAGAAAGCGTTGAATGTCTTTGACCACCCGCAGCCATTTCTTAATTGTCATCCTCATTGCTCGGTCTAAGTACTTAAATGTCCTTCTCAGGAATGATGCTGCGACACAGTAAATTGGTTAACCTAGGTAGTAGATGCATCCACAAGATTTTGATTATTTGCTGGAGTTTTATAGGCACTGTCCTCACCTCAGTTAACATTTCGATGAATCGGAATCTACGATTGTTTGTAAGATTTTCTTCCAGTTGAACGGTGCACCTAAAACTTTGAATATTGTTATAAGGAAAGCGGATACGATGGTGATTCCGTTTCTTTCCAGCAGTTTATCGTCAAGACCAGTGATACATATCTTTCTACCTGCATTTATGTGGGTGCATTGAGTTTTCAAGTGGTTCACGGTCAAACCGGTGTCATGCAAACTGTAATGCATATGTTCCAATCTGATTACCAGGATTTAGGTTCGTACAATATCATCCGCATATATCAGATAATTTGACTGGCTGTAAGATGTATTTATTGTGAAGGTAAAACCCAAAAGGGGATGAGACAGATCCATTTAAGTGCGTTATAAACAATAGGGGGACATAAGTTCTCCTTGGCTAACTCTTATTTGTGAGAAAATCTCGCAACTTCCAAAATAGGATTTACCAAACATAAAGTGAACTTAGGTGGTTGCTCAAAGTGGTAGGTGTGCCCTGGACAGTAGCTGCTCATATCAGACAGTCATGGGATATGAGGTCAAAAGTAGTGGATATGTCGATGTTTGAAAGCGAACAATCGCGGTGCTTTCTGTGAAAATAACGAGATCAGCCATAGAAAATAGTTATCATCTAAAATGTTCCACTACGTTGTAGAAAGCCAAACTATCGTCACTAGAGTGGAACGAAGAGCCTCAATGATTGGGTAATATCTCATGAAAGCACCTTGTGGCTACCGAACAAACAGAAATCGTACAGAAGTAAAATGGCGTAAGCGGGATGAAGGTCTTAGATAAATGTGTTAACTGAGTAGTGTTAAGTTATGAAAGGAGTTGTTCAGTAATCAGTAGTGAATTAAAAAACGCTGTCAGTGATTTAACTCAAAAATGAGCTACATCAATGGGTGTGGGGCGATCAGGTCCTGGGGTAGATCATTCTAGTGAACGGATTGGTTATGTGACTTCAGCTTTGGAAATTGCAGCAACGAGGTTGTGATCACATGGAGTCATACTCTGTAGAGGATGTTTGTCGCAGACCCATGGGCCATCAAGCACCGTACTCTAGTAGTCAGCAGATCATGGAAACTTGTTTATTTTAAGCAAAAGCATCCCTTCATTAGCCGTCAGGTATTTTTGCTGCTGCGTCCTTCTTTCACCGTCTGTAGAGATTTTGTATATGTCCATACTTATCTCGCTGTCTGATCCTCATGATGCTATAATGCTGTCGTCTTCATGATTTACCTGTAAATGGGAGGCGTTTTTCGCAGGTTTAGTTGGTTGTCTCTTTCAATATAGGTTGGGACAAGTTGGTAATTATTCGGGAATGTTGCCAGGAATATGAACAACAGTTGAAATGGATCCATCTCAGTAATCCTTAGAGCTGATCTATTGCTGGTCTGCTGAGCATAATTTGTTCAGATTCGTTGTCTAACGGATCTAATCCATTATAAACAGGCCAGTCGCTGATGTCCAGAATCGTAGTTGCTGAGGTTTCTAAGACAGCGCCTGAGGATGTCGTAATTAGTAGCACCGTGGGAGGAACGATAACCATCACAACCTCGACAACGAGAGATACGGTGCACATGGATGTCCAGGATGTAAGACTTCTACGCTTGCTCTCTGTGTGGTAGATGTGCCCGTAATCAAGTAAGAGACCTCTAGTTCTTTGGGTAGTTCACTGGAAGCTTCTTGCGATGGATTAAATAGATTAGTATCCAGTTGGGTTGTATCAATCTAACAATCCAGTCGATCCAAGCAGGGTGAAGTATTGGGTCTCGGATCCTGTCAAATGTTACTCGTCCTGATTGGTGTTCCGACGTCTATGATAATTTCTGTACGAGTAACTGAGCTTCGTTTGAAAAGCTGTAGAATAGAGGTGGTTGGTTGACCAGTCCCAGTTAGAAATCCGCGTTTTTCAGTTGACCACCGGAATCACTTATGGGTGGTTCGTGACTCAAGACTGGTGACAGAGCTGCCTACATAAAAACTGGGATCCAAGTACCTCGGCTGTGTCGACCTGTTTGGTAGAACTGGCCCAGAATTTAGTAGGTTTGGTTTTGACATACAGAACTGCTTGACAGAATGATGAAGGTTGGAAAAGCATATGCCCATTTGGGAACGTTTATATCGGTTATCTCTTGAGAGTCAGTTGAGTGCAGCCAACTGGGGTAATGGTTTCTACATTGTTGCACTTGTCGGTGACGCCGGCCCATTGTCCGGGATTATGGAAAAAGATGGACTTGCGCGGGAGCCTCAGATGTCTTGGTATGTTGTGTCTGTACCAGGAAATGTCAAACTATTAGGTGCGCCAGACTGTTGTGTTCGCTGTGTACTTGGGAATTTTCACAGCAACAGGTGCAGTTGGCTTTTGGTGTGTTGAGTGTTCAGGTCATTCACGTAGCGAATCGGCATAGCATTTTGCAAGGTTGACTAATAAAACCTGGCGGTAAACAAGCGGAACAAATGGTGTTTTATACTCCCGAGATGTTTTCCTCTTTCACGTTCCAAAAAGCCACGCTGGGAGGTAAATTCAGTGTGGCACGAAAATCACCTAGATCCGAAGGCTCCGTATAATAATGGTAGGTGGCATGACTGAGTTCGGGCGTGTGCTACTAATTGTTTATGTAGGCCTGAACACTTGATAATCTTTGCATAACATTGAGGGCAGTTCTGATGGGCTGACTGGTTCGAGCTGGAATTCGCACTGGCAGGAGCTAATGTTTCATCAGTATTGCCAAAGAGCCAGCGACGTTTCCATCCGGAGGCTCCTGGGTGAGAGCCATACGAGAAGGAGAACACTGATGGAGAATGCTTCACAAACTTTGACTCTGTGTCCTGTTCGGGTTAGGTGTTTTGTTACTCATGCAGCTGGGTGCCGTTCGCCGACCTCTATGCATGCGCCTGACGTTCCTAATAGTGTTTCTAGCCGCTTAGCAAACTACTTCTTGATACGCGAAGCTAGGACATAGTCAACTTTTGTGACGCGGTTTTTACGATTTTCCAAGCAACTGAAAACGCATCCTACGGTTTACTGAGACTTTGTTTATCAGGCTTCAAAATCACCCCTGTTTGTTCAAAAACAACTTGTATTGACGTTGCGGCTACCCCGGTAGTCAACACCCTCATATTTTTAACTCTCATTTCCGTCCCTGTCTGTCTAATCCCTCAACTCAAGACTTCTGTCCTTATGATAATGTTTGAAATGAATTACACGTCCGTGTGTGATCAGAATGTACAAATTTCCTCTAGAGAACAAAATGATTTAAATCTTTTCATTGTCCTATTCAAACTCATCAAGCGTGCGAAATGTTTTAAACTGTGTTTGGTCAGGCGAGACTGTCCTTTCTTTGCCTTCTGAGGGAGCCGTAATTAGTTTAGTTTTTAAAAAGTAGATGTCTACGCTCCTGTGCATTTTCGTGCTACAAAAATGATTGTAAGTAACAAAAATGTTTCTCAAACGGGAAGATTTAACCAAGAGAATTTCTTTCTGTAATAGAACTGAATTCAACTTCTTCATCCTAATGGAAGGAGTGGTTAAGAAATGAAAACAAAACATGCATATCCCGAATTCTATCAAAGACCTGAAAGGATTTGCGTTAAACTGTATGGAACACTGCATGTGATTGATCGGTTCATTTTAGCTCCGTCAGAACGACCCGATGTTTTTTATGATATGGAGTCTGATAATCTGGGTACTGAAAAATTGATGTTACCAATTTGTTATCCTGTTTGTCAGCCGGAAGTTAACAAGGTTTTACATATATTCGATAAAAATGTTCATTACTTTCATACAATTCTCTAACTCTTCCAACAGGATTCCACCTGGCTAATACCTTGCGAAATATGGCAGCATACGCACGTATGGTTTCTTGACTAATGTGAGCTGTTAACTAGTGATACATTTTCTTGTTCGCCTGAGAGGTATTTTATCACGTTATCAAGTAAACGTTTCATTAGTATGGGTTTACGATACTAATTCTTATGCCGTAATAACTGACTCAATGGGGCTGAATAGTGGTTGGTCCAGGAGTACAGGCTGCTGCCATCTGTTACCTCTTTCACATAATCTGCAATCCAAAGAACTTATAGGACAATTTAGAAAATTACGAGAACTATCATCACCTCCAGTGAACCTTCTACTCTGAGAGTCTTAAGAAAAACGTTGCCAAGTTTTCAGTGCAATTTCGATGTGTTCATCTGGCTGCAAATTTTAGATGGACAATAACGATATTTAAACTGTTTGAACATGGAAAACATGCTTTTTCAGAAAGTGCCGAGGTGGTTATAAAACGATGAGAATGGTTTGTCGACAACAGGGCTTAGATACAGTCGAAACCCAGAACTTAAAAATGGCCAAGTAATGGCAAGTCAACTTAGGCAACAAATAACAGTAGCCAAAAAGGCTTATCCAAACATAATGCTTAAATAGCAGCTCACCTACATTTAAGGCTGCAATACTCGTTTAAACTAGCGTTTACAGGCACCTGAAGAACATACGAAATATACAGTAAAGACGTAGCTGTATCAAATCACTCTTCTATAGGTTGGCAGCGAAACTAAAAATCGATACTGTGAAGTCACGTGAACATCTCACCCCGCGGATCAGGGTGTAACATGGATTGGTTATCAGTAAAAGAAGGTTATAAAAACCTGTCATTAGCACTAATGGCGTCTCGCGGACAAGTAAAGGTGTAAAGCCATTGAATAAACAAGCCTGGTTACTCGCTATACACACAGAAGCATGCTTCTGGCAGACTTTCGATGATTGGCCGCGACGACATTTTGGGAAACAAGGTTTTTCCCAAGTCTTAAGTTTCTAAATATTTTAGTATTATATCGACCTAAAATCGGGGGTGGTCTTTTTAAGTTTATCTACTTCTTACCAAGTGAAGGAACACGTTTTCTGTTTTACGTTAAAGGTCGTTTACAACACGATGCAACTTTTATTTTCATTTTACAAATACAAGTGTACTCGCTCATCGACCGTACTACA
>JTDE01000241.1:216548-226712 GCA_014338405.1 Paragonimus skrjabini miyazakii
TACACACAATTCTACTTCTTTTTTAATGTCACTTACCTCCACTAGTTCTTTGTTTTAGTCTCTTTCGGAACTGAATAACAATCAAGAAGAATGGACCGCACATAACCTTTTAGTAGTTGAGAAAAGCTTAAGTATTAAGAATAAAGGAGAAATAACTACGTTAATGTTGATTTAACCATTATCTCAACTTCGCCGGGTGTGATAGTTTTAATAAAATATTTTCAACAGTCGTGGTTGTTGCTTGGCTTGTTATTTGTCCTCTTATACCACTCCGTCTGTCCGCACTCAAAGCATGTTTGTATAGTCATTTAACAGGTGTTGTACACCCGAATACACGATAACGAAGCAATTATTCAAAAACAAATGGCAGAGCATTTACCCGCCTGGTTAATAAATGAAATAAGATAGTCCACAGCAAGGGTGATTTTCGCTTATCCGGCAGACACACAAATCAAACAGTTAATCTGATGAAGTTCTTTAAAGATCGTCCACGGAATAATGTTTGTCTAATTGAGGTCACCCTACCAAGGCTGTATGTCAACGCCAAAATGACAATGATTCCGTTAAATAATCTACCTTTGTGTACACCAAGAAACTCATTCGTGTTTTGAACTTCTCAACTTCAGTGTTCAATTCATCTTGTCCCCAAATTTACCAATCACAGATTATCCAAGTTGTTTACGGTGCATCTAATTAAAAACGATGGTATACACTACCAAACTACAGAGAATTCGTATATAATATTTTATCCTCTAGACCTGCTGCTGAACTGGCGACAACGTGTTTGTCACTTTGTCTTTTTGGTAAACACTTTTATTATTTTAACTTATGATCGCACCATTTACATATTTTGGACGTCATTACCATAAAGTGTAATGTCGTTATTCGCCATTATGTTTTCACTACAGTGCCAAACCCAACATCAATTTTGCTCCGCCTAACCGCTTTATAAGGTCACGGTGACTTAGACAACTAATCGTTGCAAGCAAACGTATTCATATCATATATACAATTGAAATGATAACACATAAGTATGTTTCAAATGAACGAGTATAAAAATTAAACCTTAGAATATCACGTTAAGCAATCCGTTCTGTTTGAAAGACTCGGTGATTGCAACAGGAAGCAAACGAACATAAGTCAATTACTATCACCCCAACACATACGCGTTCACTTAAGCGTGTGATTGATTATATCGAAATTATTGAAACTCGCTGTCTATTCATCAGCTTCAGAAAACTAGTGTAACTCCTAATAAGATGAATGAATGAGCTGGAAGCGAATGCCAAACATTTTTGTCTTGTTGCTGGAACGTACAGTAAACCCTGGTGCAATTCATTTGTGTTGGTCCCGATCATGCTGAATTTCGGCTCTTCTAATATAATCAAAATGCTCGTTATCGACGGAGTCCTTGACAGAATTATTTAGATAGGAATGTTACGTACGAATGCTATTGACCAAACCAGCTGCTTACACAACAGTTGACATATCTGTTCGCTGATCTGGTTTGTACAACCAAAAGATTAAACCATTTGAGCCATAGGGAGTGGATCGTTTTGGAGTTCATGCTAAAATGAATAAAGTTAAAAAGAGTGATTGACGATTGTTGCAAGTTGATGAACTTGGACAAGACTGTGGAGTGGGTGTAGAGTGTCCCAATATAATGATCGTCACAGTACTTTAGTCTGGATATAGTCGGCTACTTAATGGACGGATGGCGTAACCAAATCAACGCGTCATGATATTTCAGAAGGTAGTTTGTAAGATCAGTTGAGTCTCGCAACCAAAAGACAAAGTGCTAGCGGCGAGCACAACGGTAAAATATACGCAGAAGCACAAATTAACATGTGTATCGATGGTCTTTATTAAACAATCTATTCAGGCTTTCATCAGACAATCTTGCTAACCCATATTTCATTGGCCTCATATATGGCAGGATTGAACTATCACTGTCAGTCACATTCTCTTACCAGCGGAGCTTAGATTACCAAGTCGCCTTTACGGGAGACACAGAAACCATCATGCTAATGCTAACTGATGATCACAAGATTGGGACTTCTTTCCAAGTTGGGATCACAGAAATCATTCAATTGCTCAAGCAATATGTCCACAACCGAAAAGAGGCCGGGAACTTAGTTGTTATGAGTTGAATGGCACTGGAAATTGATCACAACAGTCGCATTCCTATAGGCTTTCCGGTCAGCCATTTTTGAAAAGATGCTCTAGTCTCGCGTACAGTTCTTGTTAGAGCTCGCTAGTAGTGCATATCCTGTCAGATATTCAGACTAGAACTGTGATCACGCCTTCATGAAACAACTATCTTGACCATTGCGCGCCTGACCTCACATTGAGCAGGGTCGAATTCTCATGTGCAAACGCTCAGTCACATCATCTACTGCTTAACAGTACTCAAAATGTAGCACAACCAACTTACTTATTTCCTGGTTCCAGTATGAGCAGAAATCTCAGTAGAGGGGTCAATGACTGTAATAAACAGGACAATTAATGTCTCCTCACGATACGACAACATAAGCTGACCGTTGCTGACAGGAGAATGTGACAGCATTTGCATGTGATATTTCACTCGTGAATGATGTGCGGTCAATGCGGCAATGATCAACACGGTTGGCGAGTGAATGAGTGGTCGGAGTTCACAGCCCGGACGAGTTGTTACAAGAGTGAAATTCGTATCTGTCACTACCTTCCGAAAGAGAGTGACTGAAATGTCTACTAAACTGCGACAATGCACAGCAATTATAGATGGTTTTCAAGTAGCAGTAAGCAAAATACTTCTCCGCCACGTACCCATAATCACTCGGTTGTTTAAGCGAGTCAATACGAAACGATGCACACACACAGAGATGCTACAGGAGGAAAATTGTTCGCTTGGACGGCAAGCTTGTGTGCGGCCGCGCATGCGTATGCGCACTCACGTACACGTTTAACCGATGGATCCTAGTATAGTGGATTACCAAACGGGAGGTGCCAGTATTCCAACTCTCGACGAGATACCTAAACGCGGCGACAAGGTTTGTCTAAAAAGCCACAGCGACCGGATCGCGGACAACACGTGCGACCGGATGAGCTATCATCCAACGAGATCGGACCAACGGACGAGGAATAGTGGGCGGGATACTCCCCGACAGAAGGCGTCGGTCACACATACAAACCGGGCAGAAGTACGCACGACGTGTAAGCGGAAACCAGGGTTGTTTTGTGGACCAGAGTTCTGATCCATAAACGTTAGTGCGCGCGTGGCATGACAACCAGCCATTTGGACAGTAGAGATTGCGCTTTAGTGAAGGCCTTTTCGCTAAACTAGGTTTCCACCTAAACAATGTATGTCAATCACATCTCCTTAACGCACTATTCGAAGCTAGTGTCAGGCTGGCAATAGCGTTTTTGTAAATAGTATGAAGTAAGAACGATTAGCACTTGTTAACGGCTGTCGCACAGAATGCTCAGTCAGTTACACCACAACTGACAAACATGATCGCATCCCACAGGCACATTTCCTTTGAATCTTTATTATGTTGTGGAGGTCACATTAGAACTGTTAAAGCAAAAAAAGAGAAGCGAAAGTCCTCATTGCTGGAAAGGGATATCATAAATTGCCATTCTAGTTCACAGCCTTACTTTGTTGTGTCGCTTTTAACATGATCTTCTCTTTCACATAGAATAATTTTTCTTGCAAATAACTATTTTATTTTCAGCATCATAACTTAGACATTGCTGTTTCTTGTTAGGAACATGAGCGATCTTTTGTTGAGATGAATTGACGATGTTCGCCAATTTTTATATTGTGACACTTCCAGGTCTAGTTCGATGACCTTACCTGGCTCTGGACTACATTAGCCAATGCAGAAAGTAGCAAAAAAGCTAATCAAACTAAATCGTTAATCACCTAATTTTCTGACAGAAAGTGAAGTTGGGAAAAATTGTAATTAGGAAACGAAAATGTTGTCAACAACATATACTTTTAGGCTTATAACGAAAATTCCAGATCCCAGCTATACAGAATAGCCGATGGGCGGTTTACTGGATCTTTCAAATTGGGATAGATAACCGTAGAACTCAATCAATTTTGTTTGCAAATCTATTTGCATAATCGTACAGAGATCGACTTATCGGATAGATTTGATGCTATCTGACTGTTTTAAGGTTACTAAAGATGGTATTAACCGAATCATGTTAGTGATGACTTTTGACGCCTCCCCGCGAGGTAAATCCATTTTTACAGCCAGGAGAAAGTTGCAAGACGTACAATTAGCAGAAGTCAATTGAGTTTCACGATAAACAACGTACAAAAGCGAATTAGTGAGTGGATTTTTCTAGAACTGGATTTTGTACTGGCATACAGATGATTTTGCCATGTTTTGACGGTTAACGGAAAATTACTATCTAGAAGTAACCTCATGAATATTCACAATCCGAGTAAACTATAACAAAACTCCAACGTAAATTTACAAAACTGTGACCATCACTTAGTTTCAAGTTTCAATTCATAGACAAAAAGGATACCTGTGTTGACCCTGAAATATGCGCTTTATTTTGAGCGTCACTGAAATCGAACTGACCGCCAGTTGCATTTTTGCTCAAGCTCTACAATCGGTTTGTTATTTGCATTTTAGATTGAGCCATTCTTTGTTGGTGATAATCCTACTGATAAGCCGATACATTCATCAGCATCTATCACCATTCGTCTGTTAACTACGCTTAACATGTGTGTAAGTGAATCACAGATGGTCCAGCACAAGCCGCTTGTCGTAATGTAACCGGGCCGGCATACTTCAGCCTCAGTCACTGTGACAGGCTAATCCGCACTTGTATACCACAAGTGCATATGTTCTAGTCTGTTTGCAAACTCACAATTGGCAACAAGCGCCTAAAGTGTCCACATATGAATCAAATCTGTTGTGACGACGTTAATCCCAGGTTTCAAGAGCAAGTAGTTTCAGGTACCACAACTGAGGGACAGCAAAATTCTTATCGTCGACAAAGAGGCTTTATGTACTTATAAAATCGAGCTGTTGTGTAAATGGAAAACTGAGCAATTCGTTTGTAATTGACAATAATCGCGTACAGTGCGTGTTTTCTTTTTAGAGAATGTACTCAGAGAGGAGAGTGATACAAGGTCGAAATAAGTATACCGTCTGTTTGCTAGATAATAGTGTTAACAATTTGTTTTTTAGTAAATAAATTGCAAATAAGAGAGTCCCCCTTGCTGAAAACACCCATCAGAAATGACAGAAGTGTTACTTTAGTAGAAATATATAATCTATGAAGAAAGAACATTCCATCACCAAAACAATTTTCCCGAATCACTGTGACAGAATGAACAGGACAACAACAATTGTTCAGAACCGGCAACATATTCACCAGCTCTGAATTCACACGGGACTTTATTAAGTTTTCCTTTGTTTATTAAGCCATTACAGACTCTTTAAAAGAATGTGATCTACAGGATGTCCCTGTGGTGTAGAATTTAGGATTGCACAATCATAAAACAATAATCAAAGAGCTCACTTCCAGGTAAAGAACAATTCTATTTACACATTGCGCGGACTAGAAGGAAAAGAAAAAACCAATCGACGTTATGCTTCCTTGTACCTGTTGCTGTGTAACAATATTATCACATACACAGACCGTGAGATTTCTAAATTTTGTACCAAGATTCAAGGTGCGATTTTTTAACACCAGAAGCCACCACAAAACAACATTAAAACCGATGTTTTTCAGTGCATGGAAATAATTTGGGAGAATGAATATCAAAAATTATTCTATTTCAATGAGCGTAATTCAATTGCTACTTTAAAAAGCCCAAACAATTCACCAATAATGTTTTGTCCTTTCCATCTTTCTGCAAAACAGTCTTTTTCAGTTAATAGTGCAACTGCGTCCAGTCACATTTGCAGAAGGTCACACACAAAGAGCATTGCTCATGTGTCTCAGTGATCATGTAGAAGATGTTGCTTTGATATGTTTCAACGAAGAAAACTACTGCGATGTAAACCTCATTCGAGGCTTATTAGTGGAGTGCATATCAGAGTTCAGATTGCCAGAGTGGTATATGTGAGATTGTAAACCTTGGTTATCCGCTCGTTAATCAGTGAGAAACTGAGGGGAGTTTCGTCCGACGTCACTTCTGTACTGTTTCGTTTCGGAAAGAACCACACTAATTCATGTCCCCCCCCCAATTGTTTTCCATGGTTCTCGTTTTTTCCATTGAGAAGGGTTCTGTAGTTATAGATTATTTCTTGAATTTTTGACATGTTATTATAAATTGCTTATCCAAAACGTCGAGGGATCTGCGTCACATCCCGCGTAATTTCTTCGTTGTTTGATAATTTTATAGGAGCATCACTTCAATCTTTGACAAACCGCACACGTTACCTTCATTTGTGTAGTTCCTCGTGTTTTGCGTAAAGGGACCATGCCGCTGCTCTTTAACAATGCAGTCTACTTTTCCCCAATCGTAAATCAAATGAGGTATGAAATGTCAGCCAGTATTCTAACTCTGTCAAATTCCAAAATCCTTTCGTTCATCAAAGTTTTAAAATCATTTCCCTACTCTCGTATAGATTAAGGTAGATTACATTAGCGTGACAATTGTGCTGATGCGTTTCCAGATTTCGGAGCATATCCTAGGTTGGATGAGAAGGCAGTTGTAGCAAGTACACAGCGGCAAACACGTGTTCACATAGCAAGCACTAAACAAACCACCGGTGACAGCAGTCACCCTTCTCTCGAACTACCATTACCAAGTGGATCCCACGCAGGCATCCACAGTTGTTTCGCCACAGATAAGCTCTGATTTTTGTGATATCTTTAGTCAGTTATCCTGATACGTTTTGGCGAGAACATCGATGTATGCACAAAAGCCTATCTGTCTGTTGTTAACAGCCATAACGAATTATTGGCGCACAGCACAGATGCACGCCTACCTAGTACGCTCAGTTTCACATTTGACAATGTTTATATTTCTATATCTCCTTCTGCAGTACACACCTGGTAATATGCAGAGAAAATTGTCAGGTCATAACTCGTGTTTTTCTGAAAAATGCTGCGTTTTATACCCTTAAATGTGTTAAATTGAAAAACCACTATAGTTGAAGAATTGACTTTCACACGTACAATATTCATACAGAATGGCTACCCGGAAAGGTTCATAGACAGATCTATGCAACAAGAGAGTGAAAGGGAACAGCTGCATCAAGTGAAAAAAAACTGTACACATCGGATTACCCGTCAAGGATGACACACCAGCTGAAACTATCACACGTAGACTCGCAAGGGCAGTTAGTGAAACATTTTATGCCGCTAACTTACGTGTCCAGTTCACATCCAATCCGGTTTTGTGTCCACGCCTAAAAGATAAAATGCCTTTTTTCTGCAGCCTTACTTTGTGTATATTCATTCACTTGTTCCTGTGGTACCAGTTATGTTGACCGCCCGACCAGACGCTTGTCTGAACGGGTTCGAGAACACCATTCAGCTTGGCTCAACAGTGGAATAACGAAATCTGTCAATGGTGCCATACTATCGCACCTGGTGGGTTCGAATCACTCTGTCAATGTGACGGACGCATTTCGCCCAATCTACCGAGTTAAAGCCACCCAGTCGAGAGCAGTGAAGCGTAGGATTCTGTCCACAGCTGAAGCTATTGGAATTCGCCTGTACAACCCAGTCCTGTGCGCACGGAAACGTTTTGTTCAGGCGTTGGATCTGCCATGGCCAACCCCACACCATGTTAGCATGTCAAGACCCACGGTTCAGTTAGGTACTTGATTACAGCGTGATACTTAACTGACTGACCTCATTAACCACCCGTTCCCCGTTGACCCCCTTCAATGATTCCCCTGTAAAAGTCGTGATATAAATGTGACCTAATGAATCACTGAAAACGAGCATGTTCGCTACATAGTATTTGTCATGACTACATTGGTAATTTTCGCCCGATTTAAGCAAGCCAAATAAACTACTTAAGCCACCATACTACAATCTTGCCCAAAGAAACTTGTTCCACTTCGTTCTTTATTCGGGCGATAGGATGGGCTTCTTTTGAAAACGGTGATCCGTTACCAGCAGTTTGAACAATTGTGTTTACATCATAAACGGGCGAAAAATTATTTTATCTAGAGCGATTCCAAGCATTAAAACTACTTGTGAATGGAAGTATTCCGAGGGAAGTGAATATACTAAGCGCCATTTGATAGCAATATCCCGCCCCTTCAAAAATGAACCAGATGTTGCTTCCCAGAAAGAAGGTGCTCTGGCAAACAGTACGTGTTTTGTTTATATTTGGACTGATTACATAACTCCAAGTTGAACATCACTCACACTTGGTCACAAATTTCGCATTCTGATAGACGTTTTAATCAGCTTCTGTCTAGAAGAAGCATAAGACTCGAGTTTCTTTCTCATTAGAACTCGTCGGTAGTGCATATCCCTGCCATTGCCAGGACTAAAACTTCGGCCACGCTTTCGTGAGGCAACCGTGTTTGAACACTGTCCGCATGATCTCACATTAGGCAACACTGAATTATCATATGTGAATGCTCGATCACTTTCGCTTATGATTACTAATAAGATAAACTTCGATATTCCAGCTGAACATCAAAAGTAAGTTTTTAAACTGTTTTAAGGGTATACGACGCTTAGATACACGCACTGGCTTCCAACGTTGTCGTCTTCTGACCACAGGCCAATATGGATGTGATTCCTGAAGAATGTATTGAACAATGGGTTGTGTACTAAAATGTTGCACACCCATATGTTGAACACAATATAAGAATTACTTCTGAATCGTTATCCTTGATCATAAATTGATTTTCGGCGAGCCTCGGCGCCTTAAGTCAAGAGAGTGTTCGAAGGTTACACATGGATTGGTGTTACTGTCTCCGTGCTCAGTGATGTGAAATGGCATTAACGTTTCCGCCGGAGAAGTCGCCGAGTCGAGCAACCTAGGTAACTTGCCCAACAGATATCTGCGTGATTGAGCACATTTAGGCAACATATAAGTTATTTTTCAAGCAAAATACCAGCATGAGTCGAAATGGAAACTTCAGTTAGTTACCTGCGTACATAATCACTCATGATTGTTTATTGGCTTTCTAGACTAGCAACCGACACTTTTTAAAGTTTATTAAGACAGCAAGAAGATACACATTGCAAGATGCAAGCATTTCGTTTATTCTCATCAGCCGATTAAATAAAACATTCAGTCACATAGATTGATGGCATGTCGACAAAACAATGAAATGAACGAACATCACATGGAAGTAATCAGGGTTCACTGTCTTGGTAACGAAATTGATTGCGTCAGCACCTTTTGCCAACAAAGGGCTGGTGAGTGATACTTGATCGACAATGCCTCGGAGAACGCCAACAGCCTGGGGTTGCGATTGCGCAATCGGACCATGAACAAAGTGACGGGATCAACCATATGATCTGTTGCGATTAGGTGTTTCGCGATCAAAGACGCCGGATTTCTGTTCGAATGTTGGCAAACTGACCTACGTTGAGTCATTGTTTGCACTAGCCACTTGGGGATGTGCTCCGCATTCCTCGTCGTAAGTTTCGGTCCGTTCTGCCAATGTATGAGTCACCGCAACTTCAAGTGAACTGGTAGATAACACGAGAGGTAGAGTTTTTCGAGAAAGAACGATCGGGGCAGTGGAGACTCATCCTGCGGGTGGAAAACAATAAGTGCAATTCCGCTGCAGGATATGCGCAATCAATGGCTGACTTCAACTTTTGAGTTACATCGGTGATATTGTGATCACCTGTTTAAGGAAGAGTGATAAAATCCTGCTTCTTTGGCGCTGATTGTAGTTAGCGGGTAGCCATTCGTTCTTTGCAATGAATTTCAATAAATTTGGCGGGATATCCATTCGCCAGCAAAACACTTCGTAAGCTCCTCTTCAGACTGTAGGTGATCGGCTGTGTATATTTTCAAGTTGAACATCACCCACAATTGATCGCAGCTGTCGCATCCCCATAGAATTTCCAGTCGGCCCCTTTCGAAAAGAAGCACTAGACTCTAGCTTCGCTCTCATTAGAGCTCGTCAGTAGTGCATATCATCGCCACTACCGGGACTAGAACCCCGGACACGCTGTTCATGAGGCAACCGTGTTTACCACTGCGCCAATGACCTCCCGTTA
>JTDE01000241.1:227137-239808 GCA_014338405.1 Paragonimus skrjabini miyazakii
GGTAACTCCTTAGCGCCTAGTGTGGAGTCAACGGTACGGTTTTCAACACCTCACAGGCACGCAAACCGGATTTCCACCCCGATTGCGACAGTAATAAAACGACACGTCCTAGACCCAAGACGAGTAAAACTTGAGTTCTTTGCAGCTTTCGGAAAATGGTTGAAACTCCAGCTTAGTCTGAAGAGCTTGAGTCAACGTGTGTAGTAATAAATCCTAAGTTCTTAACAGCTGTAGTTGTGGAGTAGACAAGGGAGGCGATAGGACATGAACAATCGGAAACGAGAAGTGTGGAGACGACGACCGACTAGCTTTTGACGCAGCTTTGGCGTGCTTTCGTCTTCAACACAGGAGGATTATGACCTACGGGTTTCATCCAACTGAAAGAGGTGGCTCTCGTTACTCTAGAACACCATAAAACTTTCGAGTCACAAGGGTTACACCCAGTCTGACTTGTTTAGTTTAGTTTGGGTCAAACCAACGTGGACACAGTTGGATCCTTCAAATGAAGTTCCACCTTCTGTGCAGTCAAAAAACACTTCGAGTTATTTCCAACCCTGTTAGAAAGAATCCTATTGATGCAAAAATGTTATCTATAGGGTCGTCTCCTGGCAACCTATTACTGTGTGAACACAGAGTAAGATGTGACGGACGAGTGGTTATTCGTAATCCAGGTGACCATTAATATTGTAGTGCCCGATGCCACACACGTGGGCTGAAATTATGGCGTTTCAACAACATCGATCACAATTATCCACTCAGAAATGAAGTCCATTAGTAAAAAGCACTCTTGGGTGCTATTGTGAACAGTGTTGTGGTAGGAGCACAACAGATACAATTTCGTAACAAACTTTTAGAGTATCCGTTGGTAATAAGCTATTCTCCAACACGATTAAGTCAAATTTTCGTATACACTGCGCTGTATGAATAGTGTTCCCCACCCGCTTTGGTAGACACTGTACAAGACAACTCATGTTTTGAACGCATCTTTCTCTTCTTGTGGATGATTTCGTTTTATCTTTTCTTTGTCTGGTGAGAAGCAAAATGTCATCACAATGTGAATACAAATACCTAAGGTTTAATATATCTCACTGTAGTACCGCGGTTCGTTAATTTTTTAATGGGTTCATTCGTGTAATTTTTGCACTTCACAGTCTAATGTGTATTTTATAGCGAAACATATCTGTGCTTCAAACTGACAGCACGTTGTACACTTTGAAGACTGTGTTAAACCGTTATGATATTGAACCACATACATTTTGATTGATAGGATTAAACAACACCTCGATCGTAGGTGTGCTTAAAACTGACAGGTTATCGACTGATTGCCAGTTGTTCCACATCACGTGCCAACCTGTTCAGTCAGGTGTGACTGTTTTCAAACAGCAAAGCACCCGGAATCTGTGTATGCCCCAAGCCATAGCAGTAATCGAATGGTAATCAACACAGAAATAAACAGATGATATCAATTATTTATAAATCTACAAAAACCGACTGCACGCACCTTTGACATGCTCAACGATTGCTGGCACTTGGTGACATATTGTACAATAAGAATTAGTGGAATAGAATCGTAGATGAATAATCTGTTGACCAATGGACTGTTTAAGTTATTTAAATAGAACCTATAAAGTAAAATGTCGCTGGTTGAATTCGTTGTTTGAACTTTAACATAATTTGTATAAATACTAGGAAAATTTCGAAGCCTATTGCGTGTCTGATAATCAGTTTACAGTGAAAGACAAAGTTCATTATCAAAGACACACGTGAGTTTCTACTTGTAAACGAGAAGCGAATCCTGAGTATGTCACAGCAGTAAGAAAAAAATTGGAGTAACCGGTAATAAAACTCTCTTAATCTTTTTGAAGTTATGTTTTAACACGTCTAATCACAAACGGAACATCAAGACGACAAGAAGACATACATTGTTAGATGCAGGCATTTTGCTTATTCTCATAAGTCAATTGCAGAGAACATTTGTTTATATAATTTTATGGCATGGCAACAAAACAATGAAATGAACGAACAGGGTTGCCTAAACGGTTTCACTGACACGGTAACAAAATTGATTGCATCAGCACCTTTTGCCAACAGATGGCCGAGGCTTGACGTTGGATTAACAACGCCTTGCAGAACGTCAACAATTTAGGGTTGCGGCTGCGTAACTGAATAAAACGTTAACCTTTGTACAACATAACCACAAAATTCATTAAATTGGCCACAAGACACCCACCATGGTAAAAATGTCGAATTACTGATAAGAAGAGCTAGACAGTGGTTCTAGCACTATCGCAATTGGATCAAAATTAGAGAATGTGCGTGACTACTCCCATTAATGAACAAAGACTAGTGACTATTAAAGTCATAGCCTTTGTGGAAGAAACACACGCTGTTGTACCCTGGTGATTGTGTCGAAACGGTGGTTTGTGCATGCACTGCCCACAGACCTCGATCAAGTGGCCTTCTGTGTATATGTGTAACCTACACCGTCCCCTATAAACACATTTAAGCGGTTCTTGATTTTTCCACCCACGGTGATGTTTTGGTTGCATCCCTACTGTGCATCATTTGGAAGTACAACTTGCCTACCCTACCGGCTGTTCTTTTACTCGAATGAGTGAAGTTTACTAATCAGCACGTTGATTCCACCACAAGCGACTTGCCAATGTCTTCGTCGTTAACTTTCATTGTGGATGATGATTATTTCGACGACTATGCCTATCCATTATAGTGGATATATAATGTTAACGAGTCACATCATGTTATTTCAGTGACAGCGCTGGTTCAACTGCTTGAATGTTACTTGGTTGGACCACATTTTATTCAGCATTAGTATTTTCTATTTCAGACTATTTACCATTTACACCAGAAAATATTTTTCATTCAAATAGACTTGAATTTAGGGGATTTAGGTTATTTCAGATTGAACACTATCAACATTCGATCATGGTCTTTGCATCCCAGATAAGGTTCTTGCCCGGCCTACGTTGTAATGAGGCACTAGACTCCAGTCTCGCTTTTAATCAAGCTTATCATTAGCGCATATCCTCACCCTAAGCTGAATTTACACCCCGCCACTTGCGTCTGTGAGACTAGTGTGTTAACGACACTTCCGGTAACCATGCAATATGCACGGTCCATCAGTCGTTTCTGAAAGCCCTGTCACAAATTTGTGTGAACAGTGTTCAGCTTCCCGACCATTTCTGATGCAGAAGATACGGGGACGCTCTGTTCATTTCAAATGACGACTATGTAATCATGAACTATTTGGTGAGATCGAAGTCACGGACTTCAATTAACCGATTAGGCAATATATACATATATATATATATTAATGCTTGAATTTTGGAGACATTATTTCAACTAATGATACGCTCCACCGAATGCGGAACTTGAATATAATGCTTCTTCACGAAGTGATCCGGTCGAGAGGCTTATCCGAAATGCAGTAGCTAGGGTCGAATGGAGATGCCATATTTAAATAATTCTTCGGTAGTCTCTAGCATTCTGATAAGATTTCAGCGAGGTTAAAACCACGGTATAAATTATAAAGTGAGAATGAGTTTTCTCAGGTTTCATTCTTGTTAACTCTCAAGCTTATTCGACATATTGAATGACTTCCATTTTTATTGCATAAATATCTGTCACACCGCCTTTAGTCTATACATATTTCATAAATGGTGTTATAAGGTCAAATGAAATAAATCAACAGCATTCCGACGTTACTTCTTTTAACTCTGTAAAACCGCTTTGTAATGAAACTGTACAATTCGAAAATTATGATCATCTTAGTAATCTGTAGACTAAAGATTTTCCAAGTTCTAAACCAACAAAACAACCCAACCGAGTTTTAGCAACGCTGAGGAGCTCTTTGAGTTCATTGAATAGGAAGACGCAAAGTAAATACGAGACCAGAATTCTAAAAGAAATAGTTTTTAAGTAGTTTAAAACCAGAATTAACAAGACATGATTTCTCCATAACTCTGGTACCAATTTAGCTTAGTACAAAGGTTGTTTATATTTGATGTGGTTGACTAAAAGGCCCAGAGCTTCTGTCGATACTCAGATGACTGCGTTTTTCAGTCGCAACATCTACCTTAATTTCTGGTAGAAGTGGGTCGCGGGTTTTAGTGGATAAATCAGTCATTCAGTCATTCGACCTGCAGTTAAATTCAAAGCCAGTGGAGAGGTAGTTAGATAGAGGTTATAATATTATAGTTGACAACTTTTTCACCAGTCTGAAATTAATCGTGGGTGCTCAGCAAATGGCGCCCGACGCTAATTGGGATGTCACACATGAACCATAAGAGAGAGTCCGCAGAACCAGAAAGATAAATCCTTAATTTTTGTGGAAGTTCTTTCCAGTGCAACATGTAAGATGGTCAACTTTAAAACATATCGAAAGAAGATCAAATTCATCGCCTTCCCTTCACTCTTATATCAAAAGTCATTATCATCATTATTTTCAGCTTTGACTTGTGACGGTCTCAGTAACTGTTCATAAATTCGCAGGGTCATAAATGAGTACAAATGTACAGTGAGGAAAAACGAAGAAAAAGAAAGAAACAACTAAATGATGGAGCTTGGTAAAGTGGAAGAAGGAAAGCCAACAACCTTGAGGTCACAGAGTCACCAGTGACTGTAACGCACTGCCATGTCAGAGAGTGTTTTCAAGCAGTGGAGTGGAGATTAACAAAAAGACAATGCCACCTAATTCTTCGTGGGGAACAAGTGTGGTGTCACGATTACTGGCAACATATTGCTGTTTTTCAGCAACCGACACATATCCAAACGGTGGTTGATAGCTGTTTTGGGAAAATCACTCTACGTGGCAGCTCTGAACGCATGCATTTGTTATCAAGCGATATTGGGTTTTAGAGCCAGTCGGAATGAGTTCACACTCGATCTAATGACGCAGTTGTGTAAACTCCAGAGAGGAACAAGCACTCTACCTTAATTTCACGCTTTGACTTATCCACCAAACGAGAGCTAAAAGGAGACAATTTCTCATATCCGAAAGACGAAGTGAAACTTACGTTAGTTGTTATACCTGCAAACAAGCAGTTTGCACAACACAATTGTTGCACAGCGCAAGCTATGCATTAATTGTTGTACACTATAATTACCCAGAATAAGTATACTTCTACAATATTTTGTTCTTCTGTGAAGCTGCAGATCAGTAACAAAGTTGACATTAAGCTCCTTGATTGATTCACTTAAGTTGAGGACGTAATTCACGTCCTTTTCACCTCTCCAAATTCCTAAAACATACAAAGCCGCACGAGAGTTTAAGCATAAATTCGATGTTCGCTGAACAGAGGAATCCCAAAAACACTATGGCCAATTCGTTAAAACACACAAAATCTGTAGACCTGCAAATCTAAGCAGTGTAATTTAGTTTCCAGATGTTACTGCTGGTCTCTAAATCCAAATTACTAGTTTATTCGTGGCTTTGCACGGTTACGTAATACTTGCAGACCAATTAGCAGCTGACTGAACATTGAACTTCGGATCACTGATCAGAGAAAATTCTGAATATAGCATGAGTCATATATGACAACTCAGGTTGTTCACGTCAATCATAGTTTTACTGAAGATTATATTTTTCCTCAGTTCAGTTGGCTGGATGTTACGTCACACGGCGAAGGTCGCACATATGCATGTATATATATATATATATATTTGAAGTTATATGTAGGTATGTATGTCCAGGTCTAACCGAGTATCTGGAATCCAGCAGTCGTTTTTGAGGTCACTTTTGGACAATCACGTCTTCGATTTTGAGGTTTGTCTCATTACGTATTTTGAGGAAATATCTACGTTCGAGAAAAAGCCACCAACAACAATTGTTCGTCATGGTGTTACTTCTATCTGATGGGGATTTTCAGGTAGATTTATCCTTCCCCGCTTCGCTACAGAACTCACAATAAATCACTTCCGAAAACAGCTTGTTCATTTTCAACAGATTTTTACATACTGTACTGTCCGTATGATAATAAAGACAGCAGAAACAATACGTCAGAACTGATCCAACTGCGAAGATTAGATTTTCACTGGAAATACCGGAAAAATATGCAGAACCCCTTTATCACTAAATACCGGCTATCAGTGTGCACTCAGTTAGAATAAAATGTAGCTTTTCAAATACACTTTGAATAGCTCAAACCAAGACGGCTTAAAATGTTGTATGCTGACTGATAATGCAAGAAAATACCAATTATCCACCCGGACTGTGGATAGGGGTTTGTATAACTTCTGTGATCATACTCATCATTGCTGAGCTTGCTGTGAGCGATCTCATTACTTAGCTTAGTGTCAATAGAAAACAGGTTTTTCCTGTAGGAAATTTGAAGACATAAGTCAATAACAGCAAACCGCGTGATTTGTTCCCGGCGAACTTCGCTGTTTAAGTTGGGCTTCTCTAACAATCATCACGCAACAGTCTGTTTTTCGTAAGACGTCTGCAGATACTCTCATAGGCCAAGTTGAGCGTGCTCACACGACCACGTCGGATGAGCATGGTAGGCGTACACACGTGTACACCACACGGGAGGATGGTACGGGTGCTCTTGGAAGCTAGATGGCGTTTGTCATCAGTTATGAACACATCGAGTGATCGATCAATCAAATTAACGATATCGATCGTTAAGTTGACCACTTTGACATCGACAGTCCCACAATACCTGCTAGGAGTCAGAAGATGGTTTCGAATAGCATGAATCGCATTGTTGAGCTTTTTTAGTGTTGTCAGTCAACAACGCGCATGACGCAATGATTGTTGATTCAGAAAATCATCACACGCGGTATATGCATAACACCACTTCAAACAAAAAACACTCGTTTGCACATAACACTCTTCATGGAAAGTCACGGTTGTCAGCTCCAAGTTCATGCATAGAAAGGACCCATTCTTTCCGGAGTGCACTTCAGTGTTTCTTCCTGTATTTTCCCCCGGTTACATAAATACCCAAATACGTGCCTCCGCCCAACTAATGATCAGCCGTGTAATGTGATCGTTCACTTCCACTACACCTGGCCAGACTGGCTACCTAGTTTCTCAGGTCAGCACTCCGTTCCGGTGTTCAGTTAGTCTGGGCTGGCTGTCCCCGTGTGGTTTAATTCAACCGTCTCGACTGTAAACGGGAAATTTAAATCGCCTCATGAACAACCATGGCATCAACTTGAGTGACCGGGATTATTGTTAGCTTGGACTGCCACAACATGTGTGTGTAGTGCCGCGGACCAATAAGAGGAACGTTGAGGTGGTGACATTAACCGACTCTGCAGCACATACTGTTAGTAAAGTACTGACATATAACAAACTGTCACACAGAGCTCTGTTGGTTGAAGGCTTGGTAGAGTCACGATAGTTAAACCGTAAGCTTGAAACCGAGCCGGTAAATTTTCAGCAACTGATAAGGATGGTGACCGTTAGCTAACTTCTCTGCAAAGTTCATGACTATTAGCAGTGTTGTGTAACTGACGAACGCAGTAAAATGTCCTCAAGTTGCTGAATGTAAACATAATCTGAAAATCCCTCTCTCGAGTGGCACGGGACCTGATCTGACAAAAAAGTTCAACAATGTAGTCACTATTAAGTTATTCCTAACTGGACGGTCTTTTCATTTCTCGTACATCAATATCGACATTTGGTGAACACTGAAATAATCGAATGAAAGTCAGATGTGGGAACGAATGGGAAATGCTGACATGATTAATATCTGCTATTCATCATTGATCACGTGGGTAACCGCGGCTTAGAGGCGATCAATTACGAATTCGTTTATTCGAGTCCAGTGGGTTAATGGTACAACCAAACCGCCTTTCACCGAAGCGTAAAAAAATAACGGTCACCAAAATCAAAACAAGATTTGATCGAAGAATCTACACCACTATCTGACGAGCAATAAAATGTGCACAGTAAACAGCTGCATATTTCAACCGTAACAGTCAGTACCGGTAGTAAAATTATGCTGTAAATACTCACATCGACTGCTTGAAGTTGAATAAATATTATAAAATGAATGTATTAAATTACCCCACAAATCCCTTTGATAAATCAAACAGAAGTGGAAGAGTTCCTCTGTAGTGAAGCAAGCCGAATGAAAGCAAATAGGTTACATAACGACCTTCAAACCAATAAACCTGTGTGTAACGGTAAGTGTGTCTGATTAATTTGTGAACTTAAAGAGGATTTATATATACAAGGGCCAACTATAAAAACTGAGCAACAGAAACATCTGTGAAGAACTGTTAACCAGTTGGGCAACCGCGTGATAAACAGTCCGCCATAATTCTTCCCAAATATTCGCGCCCTGTGAATGACACTGTCTAGCTCTCCTGCTGTTTGGCTTTTTGTAAGTACTCACAACATCGCCTTTTGCTCGGATTCAGCGCAGATGGCTGCTATGCACCGAGGGCCCTGTTGAAAATAAAACACACTCACGATGCTTCCCACCTTTGTCTCCGAGTCGAGCGACGTCAAAGTTGTCGCGGATGAAAGTCGCCACTGATGACTCTAATCCTGACCTCCGACTCGGCCCAAACGCCTAACAGTCGCTCCAAGCATCAGCGTTCTGTGGACCACCCCGAGGCGACGATAGACGAAAATTGTGAGGTGCCTACTGACCCATACCGTTCCCTTTACTTAGCTCATCATTCACAATACCGTCCAGAAGGCATAAGCGACGCACATCATACTTTAACTTCCTCGCTTTGGTCTTCACACAAAGCGTACGGATTGAACCATTACAATCGGAGAAACACTGCGCAATCAAGCCGACTGGCCAATATTCAACTCGACCTTGGGTAAACCAGCGGAATTTAGTGAAAGTGTAGAGGCTGATTTTACCACAAAATCTTACTGGGGAATTTAAGGCTTACAGAGAGGATGACAAACTTGATTTTGATAATCCGGCATACAGTGATTGACACGCAGGCCTGCAGAATTCTGTGTTTAAGCCAATGACCGTTCCTGACGTGGTTAGCTGAGTCCTTCAATAGATACTTCTCACGAATATTGGTGGAACGAAGGGGACAAATGGTTACATCAAATAGCTCGTTTCTATTTGGACTGGTTTTACTGGCTCGTTATAAGCTACCGGTTAACCCTTATTCATATCTAATCAACCGCTCCCGTTGTTCACCCCCACCTGGGCCAGTCATATGACTAGCATGGAACTGATTGTGGCTAATCTGTCGTCAGTGTTGTTGCTCCGTTAGCACAGTAGCCATCAGATCCCTACGCCGTGATGCTGTTTGTTTTGGTTAAACCATTCGTAGATAACTTAAATTTTGAGTGTATCTTCAATAGTTCATCACTCACCTTGAATATTATTTTCCTGGACCTTGAGACAGTAATCGATTACTCTTCGTGGTTCTTGCACGTTGGTGGCTGTCATGGCATCCGTCTGTATGGTACGCTTGTGTGGTACTCTAAAGGCTACGAATATAGCACGGTTTACTTGACGTATTTCATTGCTCTAACGACCACCAAGAGAAAACCGAATCTTATGTCAGTCTGATCGAATCGTTCATATGCCAATAGACAGATGACTGGTTTGCCAAAGATGTTATCAGTATGTGTTCTACTTCGTACGACCACATTCACGCGGTCAGTGCTCAATACGTACGCGCTGATCTCTGCATCAGTGCACATGCATTTGAGCTTTGTTAACTCCCTGCCGCTGACACATCTGCATACTGTCACTCCTTGGGGACCAAACAAACCAAATGTCGGTCGGCAAACCCATGCGTGCGTTATCTATGAAACCTCTTTCGCCTCTGAAGCCTAGGCATTCTTCTTTGGACATATTAAACTGATATTGAAACACACGAAAGTGGTATCGAGACAACTTAACCTGAGAAAGGCATAAAAGACTAGTAAGCAAAATATGACCCAGATTACAGCTCTAGCCAGTGGACGCCATGAGGTCCAGTACGAGTGCATTTGGACCTGACAAAAACAGTGATCGAAATTTGTCTTGCTTAAATTAGGGAAGTGGACACAGTTCTCACAGTGGCGGCAAGCAAGCTAATCGATAAAATGATTTCAGGCAATCGTTTGCGTGCAACTTTGATGATTACATTGACACGGTTTTCAATCCTGTCAAAGCAAGGAAAGATGACGACATGACCAGTTCATCAAACAACAGTAAATCAGCTACTGCCGCCAGAGTTTAAAATTTACTAACAAGATCAATAAACTGGGTTCAGCAGAAGTTAAACATGGGACAGGGGAAATTATGTAACGGTCAAACACACGCAGTAAACGTATTGACTGTAACTCCCGGTCTAAAAAGTAAGTACAACCGCCCGATGCACATAGTGCACATGATACGCTTTTGTCTTTTATTGGTGAACCTATGTTCCGATTTATTAGCAATCCTTCCACGTATTTTTGTTTGACAATCATTTCCCAGGAACTGCAAGCGACTGTTTGCTTACAGATTTTTCGAGGACTGTAGGTAAGAAGCGATTTATTCGGATGCATTTGGATAAGAAAATTTGACAGTCTGATGGCCTGAAAAACTACTTTCCGTAATTGATGGCGATTTCATATAGAGTCAACGAGAAAGAACTGTTGACGGCTGCGGATTTGTTGATGGGTAGCCAGGGATTTGGTTAGTTTCAAGCTAAAGATCATTCATACTTGGTTACAACTTTCAAATTCAGATATATTTTCTGCTGAGCCTCTTTCAGAAACAAAAACTAGGCTCGAGTTTCGCTTTCGTTATAGCTCTTCTTTAGTGCCTATTGTAGCAACCTTATTTGTTTATGGCTAACCATGTTAGAGCTACGATTGCCCTTTGTACTATTTTTTGTCTGCAACTTTTGTATGTGCTTGAACGTTTGTTTTAAGGGGTAACAAGTTCAAATGTTCCGCGCGTTGCACGCTCGCTTGGTGTTCTGCCGTATTATCTTTACTTCTTTTTATTCGCTCGCTAACGTCGACTTCACATGACGACAATGAACACTGCGTTATTCACAGCCGGCCGCTTTCTGTACATCTGATTTTACACTATCCCTGTAAACTGCCAGGGCTAGCTCTGCGACCGAACATTTATGGCGTAACCATGTTGACCACTGTCATTGACCTCAGAGACTAGAACTCCCTATCACCAGACAGGATGTCAACACTCTACACACCACGCCGATGGACTTAATGTGAATTGTATTTGGTTTATATTCAGCAACTGGAACTTCACATTGCACCGAAAGATAGGACGGAAAAATTGTGGTCGTAATCTGATGGAGAGGTGAAAATAACCAGGTGGAATGTGTCGTCCTTGGTCGATCAACAATAAAATCAGCGTTAAATTTCAGTCTCTAAGTTTCATTCGTTAACTGACCCCGATGACCATTTGTGCTGAACTATCCAGCGAAGTTGTGGCGCGCAATTAAACGTTCAGTCATATGTGGATTTTTTGCCATATCAAACTTTCAACATTAACCAGATGGATTCAGTTATGAGAACGCGTATTAAATATTGAAAAAAATCGAGAATGATCAATGAATATGAAAAATTATCCAGTGTTTGTATGGGCTACCCGAAAACTATGAAATAAGTCTACTGATGGCTTTCTGATCTACCTGACGTTTGTCCGAAGTTCTGTATCTATCGACGGCTTTAGCTAAGTAGATGAAAACGTGCTCCATCGCTTTAAAGCAGCCGAACTGCTAATTCGATTTAAATCACACTATTTGTTATGAAATACTGTCTGACAGCTGCCCATACCGGTACAATCTAAGTGGATTGAATTAGCCACCAAGATTGTGCGACATAAGTGAGAACCTTCTTCTGCTGATTAGACTCGGTCTATAAGGAGGGAGGCAGATATTGTCAAAGAGAGGCTTCAGTATCTCGCTATTGGACCTTCGAACAGCTACAACCAAGCGAATGCTTAGACTATCACGACCCAACCTATAGGCGGGGAGCATAGAATTTCTGCTCAAAATGATAATATACCTGACCACCTGCTTGGAACCCCAATCAATGTCCGTAAATACCAGTACGAAGTAGCTCACTCTGTAAGCCACTGTTCGCAGTTTGGCGCCGCTGAATGAAAACAGTCATTGTGAAACCGTCAAGGTGTTTAGACTTTGTCTCCTGCACCTTCTGACATCCATCTTTGCCCCAAAAATAACAGACTAAAATCCATTTTCTTCAAATGGTTCATTTGTTTGATATTTTTACTTGGTAGAAAAACATTCACAATGTATCTCAGTCTTAATGTGATCTTTAGGCCGACAAGTGAAAGTTAAGTTGACAGGATCCATTACGTTCAAGTTACATACGATTTTGCGTATGATGGAAAACATTCAGCCATAACCGATTTTCTATGTATCACAGTTCATTTATCATGATAGCCAATGGTAAGAATAACAGCAAGTTGTGAATGTATGAATCACTACAAATCATTATCCAGACCCCACGCCGGAAGTCATAGTAATCAACCAACTTATTTAATCGATCCCAAACGTATTGTAGCGAACAGGCGTCCCATAGAGCACAACCTATATTGTCCAACATGCTAGTTACCATGCCACACGCGCGCTCGCGATCGTGAATCACAATTCCAGTCCACAACACCCTCGGCTTCCGCTCACACATCGTGTGCACTTCTGCCTGGTTTAGGTGTGTGATCGGTGCCTGCTATCCGGGGCTTTTCCGC
>JTDE01000241.1:247165-258148 GCA_014338405.1 Paragonimus skrjabini miyazakii
AAGGTTATCTTCAGAAATTCGTGAGTTTAAACGTCAAACTAATTAAACATCACGTGTTACAATCAGTTACACTGAACGCAGTTTATGTCACTGTAATGTTTTAACATCTGTGTCGCTGAAATAACCGAGAAACAATTTACGATACAGCGATTGTGTCACACAGATCGCTTTGTTTATATTTTCTGAAATTTTATAACTGACAGCTCGTAATTATCCATTTCGCATAAACGCAATTTACTGGACCCAATAAACGGAAGGTTGTTTAGCTGGATAACTGGGACCTTTTTTGACTGTTACAATCTTTGTAAACAATCGTCTCCTCCAGTTCAGAACCATATTATTTGCACCTCTGGCTATTCGGTACATATAGCACGCCGAACAATAGTTGACTGTTAAGTAGTGTAGTGCCACATTCACATTGCTAGTTGTATTCCCTCTATAATAGTTCACTGAAAACAACGCTGATAAATACGTTTTTCACACTTACACCGAGAGTTTAAAAAAGCTTTGCGTGTTGAATAAACAATGACGAAAGTTTGAATTAGGATAGATAGCTTGATCAAAAGTTGGCGAAAACGACGAGTTTAAGCCAACATGTGTGCTTTTTCTTATTGGTGTACATCTGTACAGTAGATGACTTTCTCCATAATAACCTTAGGCACTAAAAGCTAGAAGTCTTTGGCCACAACCGCACTTTTTCGGAACGTAGTACAGATAATGCTGTTTGCGTGGTGGTGTTCATCGATAATTGTCATGCTGTCTTACGTAGTACATCATCGAGTTACTGCTCAGTATACTTGGTGTTTATTAAGATAACGTCAACCAGGTCATTTTTCTTCATTTTCAGTCCACTGGATCAAAGATTACCGAACGCGAAGAAAATCTTTAGGTCATGATGCCTTTGTTCTACCTGAACTTCACTAACATTCACAAACAATCTGTTTCAAATGATTTTGTAATCATAACAATGGTGACACCATACTTGACTCTACCAGTTTATGTTTACTTTTTATAATGTCCTCAAAAGCACTGTCGAATCAGTCAAATTGTATGAAAACTGACAACTTGATGACATATTTCGTGAGTTTTGATGGGTATCGGGTGCCCAAAATGAAACAAAACAACACAGGCTAGCAGATATCAGTATTGGGTTTGTTCACTGTTACTCAGTGGAACTGGTCTGAAGCAACATACTTCCGTTTGGAAAGCATCATTGTTGATTATTTGACAACTCTTCACAATCCGGTGTTTTGTAGACGATAAATATTCGTTCGTTCTTTTTGAATGTGAAATTATATCCCATTTCATAGGTGTAGAAAGTGTAATACCGTCCGTAGACTGTAACCACATGCCACAAGCGACCGAATGTGTTGTCCAATTCTTTTTTCAAGAAGTTCACCAGACCCTGTTTTACAACAAAAGAAGCAAGAAAAATAGCTATCTGAATCATAAACGTTTTCTGTCAAACTACAGTTCTATTCGTCAAAGATGGATTTAACAACTGACCGTAAACTTAGACGCACTATATATAGACGGCTCAAGTTAACTGAACTCTATGATACTGCGGACACTTTGTTGAACAGTAAGTACAAAGATATTAATAAACCGCCATACATAAAGTGGTGACATACCAGGTTATATCATTAATGACCTCCAGGTTACTTACGGCTTCGTCTTTTTCGTGTGTTTTCATTCCTTCGTCTATCATCTTACATACTTTGACACGCATAGCTTCTGGCATATCAGTCTCGATAATTTCCACATCAGCTAATTCGGGTGGTGGTGTTCCATATTGCTTCCGACTAAATTGTATATGCTCATTTAAATCGTGTTTATCAGAAAAACTTACGCTTCTTTGATATCCACATTCTGTACTTTACATATTTCGGAAAGAGTTATCTTTCCCGTATTATTTTTGTCAAACTTTGATTTCCATTCCTGAAATTTATTTTTAACAATTCATTAAGAGGATGAGAAGTAATCGTCATAAGTAATACGAAAATCTGAAATCAATTCGGTATGTATGATAGTATGTGGTGTAGTATACGTGAAACACAATTGAAATGGTTTTCAGTACAGTTGAACACATCACCGACGATGCGGTTCTGATTTACTTACTGTGACAACGTTTTCCTTCATTTTCTTCTCCTTCTGCAGATTGTCCAGATCATCAGTAAGAAGATATTCTGGAATGGTATGCGATATGTGCTTATAAAAGTATATTCATTCAGCTTATAAAATTTACAGGCACAAGTGCAAGGCTTTCCATAAATTGTGGCTAGAGGCATCCATTCGTTTACTTTGTTCAAAAACACCCACTACATTCATGAGAACAACAATGTAGCGAACAAAACTTGTTTTCGTGCTTGATCATCATGTTAGTTACAACGCTATAGCTATGAAAACAGTAACCAGGGTGGTTTTCTTACTCACCTTGATTGCTTTCTTCCCACTTGTAATGTTGTAAGTAACATGGTGATCAAGCACGAAAAACAAGTCTTGATCACTGCTTTGTCGTTTTCATTTATTTTGGTCTTGGTTTCATTCTGACAGATATATAATATCCGTTCAAGTAAACAGAATATTTCTTACGCAATTTTATGCATCTGATTGCATGTGACCGCTGGTTGGTCAAAAAACTCAGGGGCATTTAGGCCTACAAGACAACCTTTCCCAAAGTCTATAGGTGTACACATATTAAGACAGTATGCATGTATAGCACAATAATATATAATGAACGTACCCTTGTGTTCTGTATCTAGTTCAATAAACTGTTTTACACTGGCATCCATTTTTTGATTGCCTTTGGTTTGAATTAGAAATGTTACAGTTGAGACCCAATGATCGTATCAGTGTCTTTTTATTGTCCCACTTGTAACCACGTGCGTGCAAGCAACCGTGTGATTATGTGCGTTAACGCATGTGCACAATCAAACCTCCGGATGGCTTTAAATGAATTGTGTACGTATTGCCAACAGTTTACAAGCATCCAGACGTGTCAGATGTTCCTGTGAGATTCTTGCAGAAGTAAACGCACGCCGATTTGATGTGGTCACAAGAAATCGATAATTGAACAATGAGTATAGATTTACCAACTGGGTGGCACACGAACACCTCAATATGCTGTGGTAGGCAGTTTGTATAGACAAATCAAAGCGGCTTGTGATGCCACATCGGATCAATAATGTGTTGGCACTAAACTGGAGCGAATACTAATGCTTTTAATGGTAATTCACATTTTTTACTCTACTTTAGCGATCGATGGTGCTTAAAGCCTGATAGACTTATGATTGTCATGGCGATTTATTTGGAGACAACTTCCATAATTACGAACAAGTGTAATGCAAAGACAGGAAAGTAGCGTCCGTGACCTACATTTACTTTGATCTAGTCCGCATGTTGTTTTAGTGAATCAAATGGCAAGCGAGCCTACAAGTCCTTCGAGGCCTTGGCTTAACTAAACGGTATTACGGCCATTCTAGCCGGACCCTATCAAAATGGTAAACTTTCTCACAGTGAAGCTATAAAACAAAAGTGGAATGCTTTGAAAATTCCAATGCACTGTACCCTGATGATCAGACAGCCTCTAGTTTATGAGCACAACGACGGTAATTTTGCATAATATTCAAATTCTTGAAACCTATTTGTGAGGTATAAGTCCACCTTCGAAATTCCAGTCAGTAGTCAAGTGCACCTAACTCCTTCAAAAATCACCATCCTGAGAGGGATCAAAATGGACGGTAATTAGAACTGTGATATTTGGATGACAAGGATGATTGCGAACGTTACGAAGTAGTATATTCTCACCGAAAAAAATTCAGCGAACTACAGTGATTTTGATCTTCTTATAGGGTGGTCTATATGATGACTTTACTTTCAAACGTTAGAACGACTGGAAGTTTCCACTGTTTGAAATGTTGGGAGGTTCGGCATTTCACGGCATCGTAACACTAGTCGCGATTATCATTCATATACAGTACTGCAACACAATGGTTTTTTTAAACTGGAACCTGATTGTGAACTATCGAAAACAAATACTCATCAGTCTCTTTTCGATTGTATAATTCACCCTTTCAAAAGGTCATAATCACGCATGGACAGTCGGTTGTTCAGTATGCTAAGTCGACGCTTGAGTTTCAATACCAGGCCAATGAAGACTGATAATCTGATCGGTTTTCATAATAATTTCCTTCTGCAAATTAATTATACTAGGATAGCTTGAATAGGGCATCGTGGAAACCGTATTTCTCAGAAGTGGATGGTTGCCAAATGTCACCTTTGGGTCACTGTCCTTTCAAAAGAAACTAGATTCTTATAAAGTTCAAGTCAGTTACGATACCTTGTGATAAAACTGACAGAGCAGATGTGTGTTAATTTTAATGTTGACACCCGGAAAATTCTTAACAACCAAGTTTTCAAAAGATAATCAAGAGGGATAGTTAATTTCCTTAACGAGAAATCTCGATCCCAGCTTCCATTCAATCGAGAATGCTATGTGCATAACAGGTCGGACATTAGCTAAACGATACTCTGATTACAGCATTAGCTCTCGGACTAAAGGTTCGTCGTCCATATCCTAACGATACACAGTTGTGGATTAAAGCCAAATTCGGAACTTTCACAAAACCGAACAATTACCCCATGCTTTCAGAAGTTACTCTAAATCAATTTAGATCGTTCCTATTAAGTTATCATTGGTTTTAATCTCAGATTGTGCTTCGATTTCAATGCCCAGATAAGGGTGCAGGAACAGTGGTTATGATAAGTAAAGTTTGTGGCAAAGCCATAGTATGGCCGTGGAAAGGTTACGCACTATCGATTTCGATAGCCGCGACCACTTGTGAGTGGAGCTCAATCTATATAATAGTGTGTACCATCAAAGTTTCAGATACATTTTCAGCGGGTCTAAAAATAGCATACCTGAACTAGGGCAGCATAAACGGTCCAATCGAGGGTCATATCATATGGAGATCTGGGTGATCCTATATTGAAAAATGACTCGATGGACGCATTTGAGTAAATAAACTCTACCATGCCTAGTATCCATGGTCTTCATAAGAGTTATGAAGGCAGTCAAACCGTTAAAAACCTTCAGATAGCATAGTAGTTAGCAGAGTAAGTTGAAACTGTTCACCAGCAAACGCATCCAGTGGCTCATGTGACAATTTTAGCCTCACAACCAGGACAGCGTATTCAGATGTCAAACACCGATACAGACATCTGGGTAGGTTGCAAATGTTTGTAAGAATGGACATACCATTTCATAGTCATTTAATGGAAAGATTACAGAGACCCGTAACGTCCAGGACTTAAACGAGCAAAACAGCCTTGATCAATTAGCAACGATTTTCAGTTTGTGATAGCTAAAATACCCCACTGCTTTCTAAGAATTGAGGACCGTTTTTTTGCCACTCCTGTTACAATCGGATAGCACAAGCTTTCCTCTTCATATCTTCTACTTAGATGTCGATATGTGGTTTGCGTCGACTGTATTTTCCGTTATATTTTGATAGAACAAGTCAGCTTTGTCAGCTCTGATAACTTCTTTGTTCAACTAGTCACAAAGGTTTCATAGGACAGCAGCTAGAAAATATCCAGGTCTTCCTCTGATATGCCTCCGCTTCCAGTATGACTGTACTGCAGTGGAGCAAAAATATTCTAAAACCAGCCTTCATTTGAAGAACTTAGGGCGTATCTGCTCTTTATGATCAAAGCAAAATATGAGACCACCTGATTATTTCTTCATGAAGCAGGCTGACAAAATACGTCACACTGTGGGAAATTGCACACTTCATACAAGGAAATCCGTTCACATGACAGTAAACTACAAAGGTGAGGCATTGGCTGGACCGTTGACTCGTAAAATAAGTAACGCCATTGAAGGGGCTACAGTGTGGCACAACTACGAACCTCGTTCAGATCCAACCCAGTGGTGCGCGTACAGCTCAAAGATACGTCAACTAAATGTATGACCTCATTTTGTGTTCGATCTTTCATAGGCACCTTTAGAGCAAGTTTCATCAGCCGCACAGCAAGGTATCTGTCTCAAAGGATACGTGTGCACCACCTTATATGGCTGACTAGAGGCAATGTGAAACCCATTTCGAGTGCAATTCTAGCGCACCTCGTTAACTCAGGGCACCAGGTCTAATCGAAAGTGGTTTTCCAGTCCATTTACCGCTTGCTCAGTCGTCAATCCAGAGGAGTCAAATTTCGTATTCTGACAACCGTGAAGGCAGATAGAATCCGATTGGGCTCAGAATAAATTAGTTCAAGCCCTGGCAACTCATCCAATTGAAACCTCCGAAGTTTAATTTAGTCACCTAATTGTCCTCCAATTCACAACCCCCTGACGTAATTATGTGACTGATTACTCTTGAATTTGTTCGTTTGACAACCATGATAAAAAGAAATTATGCAATTGTCCCGATAGTAAATAACCGAGAACAGGCTGTTCACCAAGACACCTTTCACAAGAAAGTTCATCACATATTTCATATATTTGCATGCGCAAGTTAGATGTATCACCGTTGACCATCTTGAGATAACATTTTTCAATAGTCTGCTGTTAAATTAATGATTAGCTCGCGATGGACGGACTTGAGAGGATAGACACACGACTTGGCGAAACAACTTTATGTGGTGCGCGACTCTAAATTTGTCTGAAGAATGACCACCTTGTTTTCAATTGACAACCTCTCGCAGTGGCAGTTAGACTACATTTTTGGCCTACCCACCAAGCCCATGTTCACTGTACATGTAATCGGTGCGCGGCAACTGGTGCAGAGGAAACAGTAATCAGAGATATTTCATGTTAGATGGTGAAGTTTGAGTGCAAATTTTATCACACGTTAAAAGTGTCCAAAAAAATCAACGAATTGCTTATAGAAAATTTTCATACCATGTGTTATAAGGATCAAGAAAAATGTACAAAATCCTACGACAACAAAATCAAGAAAACAACCGATCAATGCATCTTGTTGCACGAAGATAGATATACTGTTAAACCCATGGATGCGTGTTGGGGACAAACTGCAGGTGCCTGATACATAAACTTTAAACAAAGAGGGAACGCCGTTAATCAGGTATAATATCCAAATATTTGGTAGTTGTCAGCTCCTGCTCACTGTAGGTTCACTTGATGTACACACAGACTGGTTCTGGTCGTTGTTACATTTACCTAGTAGGGTTTACTGGTTGCATTTTCGTCATGTACGTTTACATGCGTGACAACCAAACACTAGATAGTGAAGCAAACCACAAAACTGATCAGTTCTGAACAGAGGACTTTAAATGTGATTACACAAGCTAGCTGTCTGTGTCTACTTGACTTGCTACTTCCGCAAGGGAATAGCTTCAAACAATGAGGTTACAATAAACAAGGTGTACAATAAACAGAAACCGGGACGTGTGAAAGAAGTTGTAACAAGGTACCCAACGACGTGCTAAATAAACACGGAATTTACAAGGTTTATAATGAGTGGAAGCTGAGCACTAGTTTTTCTGTGGTTATCTTAGACAAAAATGTCGGATAATCTTTTTTAACAGCACATTATGTGTTGAAAAAATTCATTCTATCTTATGGAAATAAATTAGGAGAATTCGATCAGGAAACCAAGGGTCACACTGCTTGCAGATGGTCGACGTTTATGGGAACAATATTTGCAACAAGATGTCTAACGGAACACATTACTGTGATAGTTGAGCTAGACAGTAAACGTCATTTCAAGAAAACTTATCATTATGACCTTCGTGGGCTCATCGAAACTTAATTTCTTCTCAGATTTCAAGACAGGTGACCTCTTGATTTCATACACTTGTGCCAGTTGCCGAACAATCAAGAACTCACACGTTTCTGTTGCTGTGTAGACCGGAAAACAAAATTTGTTGGAACATTCATAAATGCAAAGGAAACACTTCTAGATTTAAGGAGTGAATCGGGAGAAATGCGCCATCTTGTCAACGTCAGGCATTCGAACACACTGGGATAGCATATTCATACAAACAACAGAAACACAGACGGAGAGAAAACTTAAAGTAAAACAGGGCAAAATGCAGATAAACGTACACATTTTGTGATCTGGCGAAATAGGTTACGACGGAAACGAAGGGGTATATGGCATCAGTTGGCCATCAGTTAACTTTCAAACGAGTAGAGCCCTGAACAGTTTGACTCAATTAGCTATGATCATTGAATTAAGCAACGTATTCCAGAGTGAACAGATCATAATTAAGAATGTTCCATCTAAACAACAGTCAGCTTATTTCAATCTAGTTATTTGAAAGTGTCTGCTACTGGGTAACGAACGATGTGGATAATTTTGTAGGTTAGAAGTAATTCTCCCTGCAGATGTTTATAACTCAACAGGACTTGACATATTGCTATCAGTCTTTCCGGATGAGAATTATCTTAGGATCTCGAAACTCCAGTAAAAACCCATATTTCAGCCTATTTCAACAGAAACCGTATTGTTCTTTGGAAACGAGCAACAAGCCTGTCTTTGTGATTTTGTACGTTGAAATATAACAGAGTACTACTTTGTGAAGGCCTTAAGATGAAATTGACCACAGGTTGTGCCCAAGAGATTCAGTGTACTTTAAGCTTTCTGTCATGGCTTCTCACTTTGTAGAAGGATTTAATTCGTCAGTCATTAATGCTTCTACGTCACTTCGCATTCTAGAATCTTTAACGTGCGATTTTCGGATAGTAATCAACAATACTGTTGTTAGAATCTGCACGCAGTTGTTTTCCTTTACGTCGGCTAGTAAGTGGTTATTTGTGTACTATTGATTTAGCAGTGTTAGGTCATTTGGAAGTGTGTTGACAATCTACGGGTTCTGTTCATACTGACCATACCAAAGTGTCATTGTTCTATTCCAGCACCAATGAGTTGAGAATGTTTAAGAATCTATGGACGAATAGAACGAACGACAAACAATCCAGAGTAGACCCTCAGGGAATACCGTCTTTGACAAAAATCATTGTGGCAACTGAATCAGGAATCCAACCTTCCTCTTGTTGGCACACCTCCCTGGTTTTGTAATACAATATGAAGAAAGACCCTTCCACATACTATTCATTGTTTTCAGCAACTTCGTTTTGGGACAAAGGCAACATAGCACAAAATCTGGTTTGAAGATTATGAATATTCCAAGGGTTTTGGTTATCGCAATCTATGGTCAAGGTAACGTAAAATTTTGCTAAAAACAATAAAGGTAAACACCGATAGTGAGAAATGTGACCCACAGTGATGATAACTTATCTACAAAACAAAATTTACGTTTCAAATTTTAGAAATGGGGTTGCTAACACTAGTTACGATGGAGTCAAAACTAACCTAGTTAGGGATTGGTTACTTCTACTAACGTTGTCCACTTATTTACCAGGTGTGCCCGAAACTAGGGAAGACTGACATTTCGGATACCGGATAGCTCACTAGTTTGAAGATGTTGTTACCTAATGAAAGGTTTTACAGTACGCGAGATCACAGTCATTCCTGGATTATTCAAAACCTTGGAGTATATCGTTTGTCCACACAAGTAGGTTAGGCAAAGATTCTCTTACGGAGTAGCTTCAACCACTATGATTAACGAACGCCTTTTATCTTCCGAAATGCTCATTTTCAACAACTCATGTTCTAACACATGAGGATCGAAGTAATACTGGAGTGTTCACCAGCAAATATCATAAAACGAGTTTGCAAGGTTTATCCGGTAACACTAAGTTTCATTTTCGTAAACGCATTTTGCTGTCGCCGTTGTTTGTCTAGCAAAACCAGACTGGTTACCGGTGGGCGGAAGAAATAAATATATTCCTCTTTTATTGTTTTAGATTTTTTCAAGAAGACAAGGCGCGGCATTTTGTGAATAGATTAGAAACTACGTTTTTCGATTATAATTGGATGCTTATCTGAAGGTTTGGAATTCAGGGCACAAACTGTTAGAAGGCTAATCAAGAGAAGTTGAAAGTAGGAATGAACATCTATTTTGAGTACAGTTTGAATCGTGTTATCGAAATGAACCCTGTCTTCGGTAATACTTCCAAACTGTCCCTGTAAGCTGTCTCAGTATACTTGCCTGGGTCGGTCATGTAGTTTCAGCATGTCCAATTGTGCGTGGCATGTTAGCACTCGGATGCTTAGTTAAGACGGTTGATATCATCCTATCAATTTTGTGCAGCATTTTTATGATGTTATATGTATTCAGCTGTACATCAACGTGTAAACCGATGGACGATCACGCCTCGGGTTTAGACAGGTAAAGTTTTCTCTGTACAGAGGAACTAACGCTGACATTTACGGAACCCAATAAATAAAACCAGAGAACAGTTTCTAACTGGCGCTATTACATCAATAACCGTCTCACTTGCATGACCTTTTCGGTTAAATTTTTCGAAAAGAGGTCATAACTTCATTCTTGCAGGTGTGCACCAATAAGTCATGTCCTTGGCACGACCACGGTGAGAACTCTGGTTCAAATTCGTATTGCAGTGAAAAGACGCTCAACAAAACAAGATCTTCACTGTCCAACTTGCAAGTCCTCAAGTGGCGCGCGCGATCATGTTTGTGATTCGGAATCCCATCCGAAAACATCACGCTGATATCCACTTAAACGTCGTGTGCACATCTGCCTGATTTGTGCATGTGGCTGATGCTTTCTGCTGCGTATTCTTACTTACAATTTCTAGAGCATCGACCCGATTTCGTTGAGCTATAACCTACCCGATCGCTCTCGTTGTCCGTAATCCATCTGTTACGAATCTTGGTCCTATCTTACCATCGCGTCGAGATATTCTACCGAGTTTTGAAATAATCGCGACTTCCACCTGAGTATTTATCACATTGTGAGTCAACCGTGCTGATCACTTTACTGCTGACCTCAATTTAGACACGACCAAAATTATTATATCTCCATATGGTTACTGATAAGTAGTGAACTGATCGAGAAATCCTGCTTGGGCAGCCAATCAGCTGGATCATTTGG
>JTDE01000241.1:258296-289575 GCA_014338405.1 Paragonimus skrjabini miyazakii
GCTGGTTCGAATCCAGCCGAAGTCCAGATTTTTCGCAAATGGATCTCTTCTAAAATATCTCCATATCCCGAACGTATAGCTTATGAGTAACGCTGAGGTCGCCGTTATAATATTTTTTGCTCTTTGGTTACTGTATTCGATATGTATCAGCAAACTATTAGCTTATTGGTCAGTAGTGAAATAAATTGTTTCTATAAATTAAGCATCATTCATGTTTGACCATATCATCATTCTCTGTATCACTTTCCTAACTGCCTCGATTACAAAGACAACATTGACAGTGACCTTTATTCTTGCGAAACTGTATATGCTGTGGCTGGAAAAGCTGTGGTTAAAAATGAGTAGTAGTCGTCTGATGAAAATCACATACTCTGGTCATGAACAGAACCAACGAAACTGCTCACTTCATTCTAAGTGAAAACTATTGACTGGGATTAACGCAAGAAAACGTGTTTTTTATCGTTCAGTGATTAGCCTAAAAGCCATGCACGAGTGGTTTTAGTTTTCATCTCTACTGTGAGTATGACCGATTAGTTAATCCTGGAAGTGTAATTATCATCGAGATCGCTAAAGATAGACTCCAGGAAACGTACTACTGATGAAGAACACACCAGGAGCAACAATCGTAAATTCCGATGAAGTGTTTGATGGAAATATAGATTTTGTATCTGAATGTAAATAGTACCAAACCTATAAAAAATCCGAACCTACCAATACTAGGCAAGTGTTTTTGATGGAAATCTGTACCGGTTAGTTCCAATAAAACTACTTCACCCACCGCCAGCATAATAATGTAAACCACGGTTTATGTGTACGCTTTTGTCTCTAACATTTTAGATGATGTAATTTAGTGTCGCGATTTTCTCTGTGCACTTATCACGTAACGTAAATTTACTTGGTTGGTTTTTCCGTAACTATGAACACAGAAAATTGTATCGTGAGTTATCGGTAATAAACTGAGGTGGTTCACATACACTAACGTTCCCAGGACTAAGTGTTTTTTCTTACCTGATAAATATTGGTGAATTTCATTGGATTGTTACCATTTCAGGAAGCACCGTGTTTCCTGCTCTACTCAGTTGTGTGCGAAATAGTGCTAGCAACACCATGCGTTATGTTGCGGTTTATTACCTAGAAACCGCCACTCAATCTGTATCAAACTCACGTGATTTGTTTGCTGTCAATTTTATTGCAACTCTGGAAGGTTTAGGCAGTTTCACAAGGTAGGCTTGTGTAAAATCCCCATTGATGTCCGCTTCTCGTGTCATAACATCTACATAATGTTTGTGCAAGTATAAATCTATAGTATTGCTTTAACATACTAATAAATTTAAGCAGTATGGTGTAAATTTGCTCCAACCATATAAGCACGCACGTAAATAAGAAATTTTGCTTGGTAGATCCATAGAGTATGGTGTAATCCGCCAACTGTCTTTCTCTGCAGGGTAGACAGCCCCATACATCAGATATATTTTTTGCAGCTGAAATGGTTATTATTTAAAATGATTATCACTCTCTTTCCACAATGTATATTTCACTTGTATCCACAATGTGACCGACTAGACGTAAAGGCTCAGCACGTCTTAACCAGAAAATTTTGACGAAAATAGGTTGGACTGTACAAGCCGGTAAAAGACATATAATCACAGCCTGTGTGTATGTCACGGAAATCAGTGGCGTGCGCGGCTACATATGTTCACCTGACCCGATTCCCACCTTCAAAACGTTAACCTTTTGTAATGTCAACTGCAAAATTGCTAAAGTTCTGAAAACCACGGATTATACAGATAAATGTTGTCATGTAAGACCAGAAGTATAGGCTACCGTGTGAAGAACGGAAAACTGAAGTCTAATTGTCAGATGTATTCACTGTTGTTGGGTTCAACAATATTGTAATGCATGAGGTAATAGTATGAATAACAGTAACAATGTGAAGGCCCACACTTTTAGCTGTGTCATGTATTTTACAGTAGAGCCATGATATGAAAAAGCCAGGCTAGCCAGGATAAGAGAATAGGAATACGTGATAATAGTGATGCAGTGCTCAATTGACACACGCGTGTACAGATTTGAGTTCACCTCATACTTCTCCGTCTTTCCACCAACATCGTCTGTGACTATTCTTCTCGACCGCCTCCAAATGGAATATTTTGTTCTAAACTTTGAGAAGGCACTAGACCTAAAATCTCGCACCTTCGTGATTTGCCGTTGGCACTTAAGATTTTCCAGAAAACCGATTATATGTTGTGATCAACCGGACTCTGGTATCGCCCGGTCTGCCACAATTATGGCCTTTCCGCTCCTTGCACAGTCCACTCAGAACCTTATGGCTTAGTATCGTATTGTCTGGCAACACCATCCCGTTACTCTCAAGGGTTTTCTCCAAAGTGCTCTCCTATTTTAGTATTGTTTCTGCTGTTTGTGAACGGGTTTCACTTTAATTCGGGCAACTTGCCGTGCGTGTAGAAGAATCTCCAAGAGATAATTTACATCCTTGGTAACAATGAAGTATGGAGATCGCACCAATAGCGGGCATTCACAAAGAAGGCTCTTTTTTGTCTGGTGTAGATACTGAAGATCTATAAACAAGTAGAAGTGTATTATTTCACCCCATTTTGCAATCTTTCAGTCTGTGAAAATAACAAGGAACATGTTCGTATAATCCTTGGTTAATTTCCCCGAGTCATTTTTTCGAAGATGTTACATTTTTAATGTGAACATATCTATTCGAAAAACTGCATGGCTGGTTCATGATGGAATTTTCGAAGTTGGATCTACGACCTTATAATATTGCTTCACGCCACCCGCAGAAAATTCCGGATGAACTAAAATGTATCGATCACCCTTCGGAGTTATGTAAAATGCTTTCATCATGTCCACTTCAACGGTTTTTGTGTAACCAATCGTCATATTTTACAGATGTGAGTTGTGAGTAGCGCTTAAGTTGTTGATCAGGTATAACGCCCCAAAACAAAGCATGTTTTGAGCATAGTTGCACAAGTATGGCCATCGAAATATCTGCTGGGCGACCGTCCCTCGTTTATTTACCTAGAGGCTTTTCAGCACATCATGTACATCTTCTAATAAGACTACAACCAAGATTTGAAACAGTAAAATCCTTCTCGTTTATTTCAGAACCTTAAGAGAAGGAAAGGACTATTTTTGGTAATCCTTTTCGGACTCAGAGCGTGCACACAAACGTTAAGTTTCAGGAATAACTGATGAATCGCTGATCTTGGAATTCACGTTACATGAGTTCCATCACCAATTAAGTGTATAGGCATGGGGTCGATTAAACTCACCCTTTAACTCTTAGTTGCCTTGACGAAAACGAATGACTGACGGTTCTCTTTTATTTACTCTGTATTTCAGGGGCTTATGCGCGTCACGGTAACGTCTTATAGAGCACTCTATGTTTCTTGATTGCTCCTCTCAATATCGTCTGAGGTTGATTCTTACAGTTTGATTCAGCCACTTCTGTTGAATGACTGATGGCTATCTCTGCACCAAACAGCATAGAGATTACAGCAAATATATAATCGTTACCACAAAGTCTGCACTTCTGGGGTTTTAGAAAACGCACACGTGACTGATACTCCAGTTCAGTGTCCTTTGCACCACGCTCTTAATGTGAAATACGGGGCAGATCCATTCTAACGATGTAATTAGTGTATCACTCCAATATGTAAGTAGCGTTTTATCGTTACAGGAATCGAGTCAAACCAACAAATTGTTTCATGTAACACAGAAGGCAAACATTCGGCATTCATATAACAACGTTTATGACACTCACGATACTTAAAAAGTTCTTAAATTAACGCAACAGTCTTTGACGTTGCAATGATGTCGAAACTGTTAGGAAACCTGCAAAGCATGAAATATGAGAAGAAACATGTGTATGAGAACAAATACAGACCGACTTGTAATCGATTCTCGTTGAAGGTATGAATATTCATTTAGAAATGTCAGAATGGAGTGTACTATCAGAATTAGACAAAATTGTTCAAGACAAGAACGTCTATGATCATGAAAAAAAATACATTTGAAGTGATTGAAAAAACATAGCACAAAATATGAGTCTTCACACATCACCGGAAGTATTGCCACTATGAAGAGTCCATGTCAAATTGTGGTACAATATAACATGTAACTATTCAACAGACTTGAATCCAGGAAGTATCTCGTCACCTAACTTTATTGAGAACAACCATCAAGAAGCGGCTGTTTGTACATCTTTCGGCTAGTGACAATAAAATAGGGTTATATTTTGACATGTTAAGAGGGACAGGGGAAGCGTATTAAATAAACTGGCCCGTTAAACGACGATATTCTACAAGGCAGGGGAGAGTGTACCCGACTGTTAAACGCTGAAAACGAGCCCATCTACCATCTTCAACAAAAACTACTCTAGACTGGGCGCAGAAATCGTGTAAACGAAGTTAGGAAGACGACAGAGGCTTTCGCTCTGGAGGTAGAGACAAGAAGGAAAACCGTTGACCATTGCAGTCCACAAACTTTGTCCCAACCACGTTACAACAATTAAACACCGGGTAATGTGCTTTTTATATTACAACGTTGAGCACACCCCTTATCGGTGGTCACTTTGTATGGATAGTACCGTGTTTAGATTGACCATGGTTCATACTCGGCTAGGTTTGCAAGGGAAGTAGTTCATTTATACTTTCAGACATCGCTGGTATCTTTCATAATTATATTATGCTACTGATAAACGACAGGTAGTACAGTTTTGATGAAGTTTGTTGGCATCAGATTGCCATAACGACAGTCGCTAATGGTCAATGATTACTTCTCTCTTTCCCAGAGTACTCACTGTGAAGGGGACCAAACTACTTTATTTAAGTACATTATACCACGATTATGTACATCTGCAAGTGAGTGATTAGAAAATAGCTGAGTTGAACAGACTTGCGGCAGAATATTGCAGAATCGCTTAACTCCCAGGATCAACGGTATAGTAATGCGTTACATTGGTCCATCGAGAAAGATAATTTCGGCGTATAATTGGCGAATTTTTAGATAGAATATATTAGGAATACTGAAATATATGTTGTTTAACTTATAAGAACCACACAGAGTTTACTTTTTCCTCCTTGTCGTCCATACGCATGATCATTTACGAGATACCAATCGCTCAGTCGGAGACATTGAAAACGCCTAACTGAGTGTAACAGCCGCTAGTTATCTGAACGACTGGCAGTTAGAGCAGGATGTATGTGAACGAAAGTGCATCAAATTAGGCAAGGTAACCATGCTCAGTTTGTTGGTGGCCCTTCGTGGAATCAGAATTTTGCTTCGGTCAAATCCACCGTAGTACAGAACAGATTTCCATTTGAAGTAAACATTCATTGATTGCAGGGTTCGTCTACTTTTAATGATCGATGGTTTGATCTTAATGAATCACTTGTTATTTGATAGCGGAGGTTGAGTTGTCGTGTTTGATAGGGCTGACCAATAAACCTCATCATTTTACGACCTCATCGCCTGACAATTGGTTAGTGTATCTGATTTTACTGATTAACCTGAGATTACGTCTGTTCAGGCTAATAATCAGCTTCAGCTACCAACACACTTTTTGTTTCTAGTTTTCTGGTGACCTGATGATAATATTCACACCATATTGCTTTATTGTTATTACGCTCAACAATAGGTGCATCTTTCGATGGTCTTCGCAAGTTTCCGTCCAATTAAGCTTTTCTTGGAGAACGGTGGTTCAACTGTATCTGGTTCCGGCAAATCAGTTTGTAGTGTAGCGTTTCAAACACTATTTTCTACTTCATAATTTTTACTGTTGTTCATGCCTTTTCATCCTCTTCAACCTCACATGTACACATGATGTGAACGAGGTTAATCGAACGTACACACGATGTAAACGAGGTTCATCGATCTTTTGTAACGTTTTGCATACTATTTTCTATTTCAAAATTCTGATTATTATTCACACGTTTCACTTTCCTCAACTTCACATATACAGCCAACGTTTAGACCAACTTAAGCGAACTAATCGATAATCAGTAAATACAACTCACTTTTCGGTTCGCGAGCCTTGCGTTCTGCCTGTGTTCGGGTCGCTGGTGCACGGAATTTTGGGGAGTTAAAATTCAGCGGAATTAACCATTTCGTTCGGCAAATTTATTTATCTGTCGTTGGAATCATCTTGGCCGTCGAATCGAGATTACTTGAAAGACACGGCAGATAGCATTGGTGGAAATCTTCATTTGGTGTAGTGGAACACTAAACCAACATTTCTCAACGGACTATTGTGAGCTATTTGTTTTCCTCTTCATTATATTTTGACCTCATATTCACACCTGAGTTCACATACTGTTTTGATCCACTACAGTAGCCAGATTCGACATCGTAGCTTCTTCATCTTTTCTTCTGTCGGTAGTCCCGTTCCTCCATTGTTAATGCAGTCCTAGCATAGGCTGCAACCATACCTTCTCTCGAATTTAATGTATCATCTACAAGTAGTGTGGCAAATTTCATAAATTGGATGAGGCCAAATTTTAAAAAATCTCATTTTTGGCTAAATTCTAAACAGCGACTGAAACAATATGCGTAAACCGCGGTAAATACTTTACCAGCGGGTCTAAGAAGCCATATCTGGAACTCAGTAATGTTACATTCAGACACAATTACACGTCCAATGCGACGTGTCATATGGAATTCACCAAGTGATACAACAGAATAGTTAAGCGTCCGCTGTCAACCCTGTCACTTTCCAGAAAGTCTCCTGTTGTTAGATGGGTTATGATGCAGATCATGTAACTGAAAACCCCGTTAAACTTGCTAACGGCTCTAGCATGTCCATGAATTCAACTTTCGTCTTTTGATCATCGACATTCTACTGCTTCAGCCTGATATATTTTCTGCATGCAACTCTCCAAAAATGGTGAACGTTTTAAGTATGCTCGTCTGATATTGCATCATAGGTGAACACATCGTACGTCACATTCACTATACCACGCGTGTCTGCAACAGCCGTTTTTGAAACGTTCACTTAGTAACTTTAGCCCAAACAGTAAGTAAGTGTCAATGATATTTTGTACTGTATCGGTGATATTGATTGATGTTTATTTGACACCAAGAGTTATTCTGTCTGTTGGTCCCACAAAGCTGTTTCCACGAGGAAACACAATTGTGGTCTGTTAAATTCATCTCGTCTACCACTTTCTTACTAAGTGTTGTACTGAACAACTATTTCACTGCTGTCCTCACCAACTGCTACCTAGACGAGTTGATTTGTTCGTGCCACTTAAGCCATTTGGCTTTAACCAATTATTCAGCAGATATTGATCATTCGCTCTCACTTCATCATGAAACGTGATTCATCGACCACACGTTATTTATCGATTCCGAGGTATTTCAGAATCAACACCAACTTTGTTCATTGTTCAAGAGGTGGGACAAATGACAGACCTAAGAGTAGTTGAAGTTGGTACTGAATAGCCTCCTGAAGATGAATCTTTCTGATTCTGACTAGCAATGAGAGTTTCGCCGTCCCAGTTTAAAACGTCACTAGTAAAGACACACCACGTTTTAGGTTAAGGTGTTTATCCAAAATAAAAAAATATAATTATGTTTATAATTTTGTAAAATGTTCGTAGGTGGCACTTTATGACCGCCGGTAGGTCCTAAACTCGTTCAGTAGTATTGACCACTAATATCACGTTCTGTCTGTCTCAAGGAACTGATTCAAGAAGGCTTCCGCGCTCAAGTGACTTGATGAGATTTGAAAAGAGCAGACAAAATGCATCTCAAATTATTTCGCATGGTTACACAATCATTTAGCTGTGGTCCAGTAGACAGATATGAAAGTTTACCTTTGATGTAGACAGTAGCAGTGAGAGTATACTCTCAGATGTCCGTATGTTTCAATTTACTTGGTCAGCATATATGTGCTTACACACTGTGAGGTTTTATTTTGTCACAAGACATATGAGTGAATAGTTAATTCATAAGACTAACAGAAAGGCCGTAGATTGGATTAAGCAAAATAATACTCATAAATACAACCGATTTTATGTTAAATGGTTCAAAAAGATCAATGGAAAGGTCAATGGAAAGTACAATAACTCCGGTAAAACAAAACAGAACACCAACCGATACATGATCGCGAGTGAACAAAATATGTGACAATGTAGAGGTAGCAGGATCTGAATTCCATTTTTTAATCTAATAGACAGAGCAAACAAAAGTCAGTACACAGCAGACAACAGTAGGCTAGGAATAATAGATAAAGGTCGAAAGTAGATTTCTTTTATCTGGATAATTATCATAGTCAAGTAAGCATAAGGCTTGACCAAACTTTCCAAACGAATGTGTACAGCTTGCCCTTAAAAGTCTCACTGGTTAACGGTAGCATGATGAAACCCAGTAAGATGGTGGGAAGTAAACAAACATCTGATGAGTGAGCGTTAGTTGTAAATCAAACGATCCATTCAATATCGTGGCTTCAGCGGGTTAACCGAGAAAGCGGTAATTTTCGTTGAGCAACAGCAAATTCAAAAAAATACGGTGAGGTGGCAAGGGATTATACATGCAAGTATTGAGCCACCTTCATTGTGTCCAAAATACAAGGAGACGTGATTCAGTTCATGGAACTTGAATTTGTTTGGTAGCAGACATTAAAGGTGTCGTCAACTATGTCCCTCATTGTTTTACCTTCCCAACAGATGACATATCTTTCCTCGAGTACGGGCTACAAGCCAAGATACTTGGCTTAGGATTAGGAAGGACCACCTAGTTGAGGTCAATGAAATATTGTCGGTGTGAAATGACTCAAGCAGTGTACTAAGAAACTTGTTCCGACGTCAAACTGAGCCCTTGTGATAACTTAGTTTGAACTCCCATTGGCAGGAAGTCGAGCCCGGTTTTTTCACTCTAAGGGCATCGTTACCAAGAGTACCCACAATTATTCGTGTAAAACCTATCCCACCAACGTAAATCGTTCTTGCCCCACTGCAGTTTCTCATTTTATGTTACACTGTCCGGTATTTGCTATATTTTAGGGACATCTGCATACACCATACGCTTCAAGACAGTAAGCTGTTTGCATATCTACTGTGTTACGATTAGCTTGATAGTCACAAACAGAAAACGAATCTTGTTTGTTTTGTTGTTCTTCTCGTGATTGCAATCAATTAATGTGTCTCCAGTTTGCTCACGATTACGTCATTTAATAGGGCAACCAGAGGCTAGTCCATTGCCACAATGTCTTTCTGTCGGTAGGCTGCATTGCCAAACAGTAACTCAGCATTACCAGTACAAAGCATCAGCATTTCCTTCAATTCATACTTTAGGATGCCCATGTGTTCACTGTTACTTTCAGCATAATCTTATAGGTAGGCGAAAATCTATTGTAGAGGCAAGTTCGTAAAAAGCAAAACGAATTTTACCACACTGTCTGTTTGTGGAAACTAACCTCGAACGACAGGCTCAACATTTAAAGCTGAAGTTAGTCAATCTAGGAATACAGTGACCCACATCTAGTCCAAGTGAGTAATATATTCACAGTCTAAAGCACGGGGCATTGCGGTAAAAATTAGCGATCAAATCACACTACTAGTTAGTAGTCACCGCCATACCCGTAATGATGCATCGGATTGATTGGAACCAAAAGAGTGGAAAGCGGAGGACGATCTGACAAGAAATGTTGTTTTCCGTACACGAACGTGTCACTGGCAGTTGATGTTCTAATGGATCCTCATTATGTGCAAGTGAGTCAATTTCCTTTGTATTGCTGATGCATATGTCATCTGTGTCGGTGTGTTGGATGAACTTTCCTTACCCCACTCGGCATCTTGTTTCACAATGGCTGTAGTAACTGATCAAAAAGGAAGATATCACACCAGCGACTGCTTGATAAGGATGACGTCCAGTGCATTTTGAAGAACGTTGAGGACTTAACCGGAGTGATCAGAGGCAAGATGATCGAGGTGAATTTGGATACCTATTTAACGTCTCTCAGCAGCAAGCCGAAGGTGCGAAGAAGTCGTGGAGAACCGAAAGCGGCCGCCACGAGGTCCTGCTGGCCACCAGATGATCATGGGTTCTCTCAACGCTTATTTTTTGGCCCCAAGGATAACTGTCCTTTACATCTTGTCACTGATGGTAGCGTTGTCAATAGCCTTGCGGATGTACCTTGAGGATTCGGAATAACACTTATGGATATACTGACTCGTAGTAGAAGCATCACTAACAGTACGAGGACAGCGCAGTAGTTCTCTCCTATCCGTATAACGTTGTTGAAGAAGTTGACTGACGCAGACCACCCATCACTGGTTAGAGACCTTCTGACTTTCAAGGAGGCTAGAACAAACGAAGCAAGTAAGGTGAACGAATTCTGAACGGCAGTGGGTGAGCTGATACGAGAAAACGTTGTGTTAGAAGTCGGAAAAAAGAAGTTTAGCAACACGTTGTAGAGGCAGCAGATTTGATCACTGATAGAAAGCGTACTTGGTGGACAAAACACTTGTGCTTGAATAAACGTCTCACAGTTCGTTGATACACATTAGTGGATTTTAATAATTATTAATTGAACATCATCAGCGCAGAAAGGAGATATATGTTGCCATATGTTAACATTCCGTTTACTCTCATCAGTCGCAGACGTAAAACATGTAAGTTATATATGACACACAAATATTGTTAAGTCAACAGAACCCGAAGCTACTGGCCCTTAACGAAACCCTGTTGGTTAGAACCAAACACTCCTTCTCTGTAGTTGTTCAGCAGGAGTTAGGATCCCATTGGCTTATTCCACAACGTCGAATTCCTGCTTCAGTACAGCTCCGATACCTACATCGCTCGCATCCGTTGCGACAACAAAGACCTGTCCAGCCACTGACAATTTAAGGGTCAGCTGTCCATTCTTCACTAACTGTTGGATCTCGACAAACTTCTGATTGACCTTTCCTGTCCAGTGGAATCGACAATTCTTCTTCAGAATTTCGTATAATGGGCTCGCAAGTCCGTTGAAATTTTTGATGAAACGGCTATAGAACCCGACGCGACCGAGAAACCGTCGCAACTTCCTCTTCAATGTTAGTACCGGAAAGGCTTCGATCGCCAGCAGTTTCTCGGGCAATGGCTGAACCTCACCTGTTCCATTGTCGTCGGATGCGCGATGAGAGTAACCCTGAGCTGACCCCACACTGTTGGTGGCATTCCTTCCAAGAACGTGTCTGTCAGCATGCGTTGGTCTGAATCCTGGTCCAAATGTGGCAAGGCTCTTGATGACGCTGTCCGCAGCGAGAGGGTGTTTCCTCCTGGTCCAAGCCGGGCGCCCTCGAATCGCCGCATTGCCTCCTGGCAGTCAGCAGGGCTGTTGAACTGGACGATCAGCGCCTCCGTGGCGGCACACTCTAGCTTCGCAGGGCCCTTCGTGCCGCCTCCAGCACCGCATTCGTTCTGCTCTTCAGCAGCATCCGCAGAGCTGCCAGCTTCGCCCTGTCAGTATTGACTCTGGCCGTCTCCGGCAGGTCCTCGAAATCCTCCAGGAAACTACGGACGTCCCCATCCTCAAGCGGCTGTAGCCACGGGATCTTCATCTTTCAGTCCTGGTCACGGCACCAATTTCTGCGAACCAAGAACACGGATGACAGGGGTTATTTATTCAGGAAAGCAACACATGGATTATGCGTTTCAGCATGACAACAATCAAAAGAACTTATCAGTCTTAGCGTTCGGACAAGCTTGTGATGAACTCTGCTGACAGTCGGACTCGAAATTAATGCTTCCTTCCGAGGCAGAATAGCCAAAAGGTTCCTGTTTCGAAAGTAAAGAATTCTCAAATTGTCTAGATCGTTCAGCAACCAGAAGATTTGGTACAATAGAAATATCAATCCTAGTTAAACGAATTAACCGAAAGAGACAGTTGCATAACCGAAAAGTAATTGACGGTTAAAGGAAGGAGTTGTCACTAGTACTGCTTGCTCATGTTTTATCACGACGAAAAAATACGAATGAATCGCTTCTCAAACTGATACATGAACTAGGGTCATGTGTGCTGGCTGACGAAGATCTTGGCTAGCGTGGTGACCAGTGAGTGAATGTGTGCATTGTTCAGAGATGCAAATGCTGACCAACCAAGACCTCATAATTGGATTGGATGTCCCCGAGACACTACCAAATACAAAGTTGCCTAGTCGGTGCATTGTGTTCAAACTCGGTCCGAAGGTCTAACACAAAGGCCAGCGAAGTTTGAGTATAATGGGGCTGAACTCAAACGTTTCACGAAAAGCATGTAGCATCTCAAGTCGTAATGGAACGCAGCGAGTTAAGAATATTAAACATCAACATCGAATTCGCGGGAACATGTCGTGCAAATAGCATGATCTCCGATGCGAACAGAACACACGCCACGTATGTCAGCGTCAACAATGTTGGAACACGAATAACTGGGCAAGCGAATAGAATCTGAAAGAAGTTTTCTGTCAGGAAAACATATTCTGCTAGAAGCGAATTCTGGTCAAGATGATCTGTTGAAGTAGGCTACTATTGAGTAGCAAGGCAGATGCTAGTAACGATGGTAAGTGATGGTGGTAATCGGCAGAAAATGCAGGAAATATTTATATCCAACCTGTTATTTTAGAAAATCCCACAGATGTTGATTTGCTGAATAAGCCATCCGTGTGACACTGACGTTACGGACGCACAAGTGAAGCAACAGAAGAGCACAGAAGACGGTTCTACCATCAAGGATTGATGAATGTCCGTTTGTTCTTTGAAAAATTACGAAAGCTTTGCGAATCAGACAGTTCTGATACCAGTATATTGCGGAGGTCTGTTAACAGGGGAAGTTGACAGAAGTCCGGAACTATGGTTTCGTTATATTTTAACAAGTTGGGCATAATGGGCAGCCCTGACTTGCGTGTTTTGAGAGCACAGTAACTGGACACTAGAATGTCATCTTTTTTGTTAATCGGTTCACGCAAAACGGGCTCTGCTTCACAATATTCACCCCGCTTATCAATTCGGCGAAGCTGATTGGATGGCGATGTGTACAATCGCACTAGCGCCCGATCGACGACTGACACGACAAGATAAAGAGCTTTTACCGTCTTTCTCCATCCTGTTACCGAATAGTCTTATGACAGCCTTTGGAAGGTCATGAACAATACTCTTGGAAGCTATTGTCTATTCAGGGCCAGAGAGAATATAACGAGACTTGTTTACAAGGTTCTTGGGTGTCACGGAACTGCATCTATTGTGCAACTTCGTAACTCAATTAGAACAACACATCTTCACAGTAATTATGAGTCTTTCTGTATTCCTTAAATTTTCTCGTTTCTTAATATTGTGGCCAGCTTCACCTCAGTAATGTTTCTTAAGTGTGTTTCATGGACTATTCAAACTAGAGGAAAACACTCTGAGTGCAGTTAAAAACTGTTCTGAACTACACAGTGTTTTCTCAGTAATGATAGTTTATGACCCCATTTGACTGCATCTACTTGTGCTGTGATTCCTCATTGATACTTTGTTCGCCCCAGACCCCGCTTAACCTGATTGGTTTGAACACGCTAGCTACTTCCTATTGTGGTTGGGGTTGGTTCCTCCTTTGTCCTAATTGCCGTTTATGGTCATCGACTATCGTATATACTCAGAGCCTATATAGTGCAGTTTTCATTTTGTTCCCGTTAAACCGTTTGGCATTCACATCTTCTTTTCGAGTTGAAAATCAAGCGGTTCGATCGAACGCATGATTGTAGTGAAGCCGATTCAATAAGTGTTCAGCACATATTTCTAAAACACATGGACCGCCAAGAAATACATCATGTAACTTACTTATAAGACTATTCATTTTTTAACGTATAATCTTTCAACATTAAACTGTAAAGTGAAAACCCGACAAAAGAAAGGAAAATTTAAAAAAAGCTGGTTATTCCATCCAACATAGTTGTAAAATTGTCAGTGACGATAATAGAAAACAATCTCACCCGTTCGGCCAGTAAATGTGACACACGAAGTTCGACTACGGTTTGTGTTACAAGCAGATTCCACCCGGATAAATGCATGTGGTAGTCCCCTCAAAAAAACTGACAGTACTTTCCTAATAAGTCTTCCCGGTGAATTCAGTTGGATGCAGACAGCCAAATGAAAACACTTACATTTTTGTCGTAGCAGGATGAACAACATTGGTCGAATGTGAAAAATCTTAGAATTGAAGTTTCAGGCAAATGACTCCGAGTCTATGCAAAGTCACCAAAAGGCCTCAGAAGTTAACACTTTCTGTTGTCTGAAAACGATTCCTGTTATCAAATAGTAAAAAATACAGTCTGCTGATTGGTATCCAGCAAGATAGCATACTTTGTTATAGTGAAGAAAATGCACTTGCACTAGGGTAGTTCAATATGAACTTATCAAGGTACACTGGAGTACTGTCCCAGGTTTGTTAGCAGACGGATGAATAAGCAATTTCTCTCACTGGTGAGCAAATTCGGAGAAGGTTTCTCATGTCTCGTTAATATTCCATTGAGAATATATACTGTATACTGATAAAGAGGAATTTAGTCTGGACAATCGCATTACATGGAGGTAGGGCCATCCTGAACTAAGAAAGGAAACAGGTGTACCCTGGTCTGAAACCAGATAATAGGTTCGGTTGTAATCAAAGCTACGAGTCTCAGTAAACCGGGAATAGCAAGTGTTGAAAAAAGTCCATATTCGTATGACAACAAGCAGGGGATTCATTATCATTCACTACGTTACATATACAAACTGGAGTGATTTGTGGGAGAAAGTTGTCGCAGTCAAAGTTAACGTAATGTCTTTTGTGTTGTTGGACTTTCAGTTCCTAAACAAATGCGCTGGCATTAAAAAATTAACCATTGGTTAAAATACAGGATCGTCATACACTTCTGTCCGGGAGTGCGTGTTCAATCAAAAATAGTAAAATCAAACCGTAGAGTTCATATTACTTATGGTGTTGCCTTAAACGCAATTATGCTAGATGAAATGTTGAGATTACGCTAAGGGGTTCTCTCTGTGTTACATAAAGACCGCAGGGATAGACATAATGACCAATTAAGGCTGGACAGCGAGTAAAAACAGGCACATTCAGAGAATTTAAAACAGTTTGTTCCCTTCAGAAGTTTGAACAAAACCGTTAGAACGCGAAAACTGGTAAATGAAAACGTTCTGTATTGACTCACCAATACCAAATTTACAATAACATGAAACCGTTTTTTCACATCGAACAGTTAGAAGTGGGTGGGATGGATAATCGATTGATGGGTTAGGAAAGGTCACTAGGTCCAGGGCAGGATCAAGCTCACAAAGTTGTTTCTGAATACATACGGTCGGCTTTAGTCGATTGATTACGACAGCCTCAGCTACCCGCAAGAATCTTGGATTGAGATGACGTAATAAGATTCTAAATACACAAGCCGGGTCGATGGCGAGACCAGTGGTCAGGATGTGTCTAACGACTGCGGACAACGACATTGCTGTTGTTCGGTAATACTGAGTTCTGCACCTGGAGATCAAGCATTTCTCTGTTTTGCCTATGTAACTTTCTTTGCAGTTACAGGTAAATTTGTAGATATGGTGTAAGGTGGCACCGATAAGCTGATCCCCCTTGATTGAAGGCCAAAGCAGCTTCTGGGTTCGAGCTAGTACACAAAGTTCGGCTGTGTTGAATGTTCGTTCAATCGTATTCACCAGTCGTTGCGTTTTTTGATGCACACTGCCATCGCCTTTCAGAGAAACCAAAGATGATGAGCTGACAATGGAAAGAGATATCAGTTCAGGCAATGAAGTATGGTAGTTTTGTTTGTAAAAAATTTTCTCTTGATGTGAAAATTCAAAGACGTGTTATGATTTCAAAAGATGATAAGTCAATGCACAAGCAAACCCAGTCGTTAGTCTCTAGTCAAACATCACTGATATAAGTGTTAACACTCATCATTTTGCTGGTGTGTACGGGTGACATCACATCAAATCCTGCGTTAAACGTTCTTTAATATAATGATTACCTTTACCATACGGTCAACTCGCTGAATAGCAAGAATGAGATGGACCAACTACCAAGATCTGTCAACAATTGCTTTGGTGAAATTGTTTCACAAAGCATGATATTTTTAAATTTCACTACTCCAATGGTCAGGAAGTTGCGAATGGGTAATTTTAAAGTGGATAAATAACTTTACTCACAAATGACACTAACGATTGGTTCTAAGAAATACAAAATAAATTCAATCACAATCGCATATGTCCTCCAACAGATCAGTGACATGATGGCTGAGCGGCGATGTACACTGATTAATGCGACTGGAATGCAGCTGGTGAGATATAACCAAAAAACAAGAGTAACAGTTAAGCAGTCGAACAGCAATAGTGACCAAAAAGAACAGCTGTTCGTCGTACAATCAGATCAAAGAAGTAGTCGACCAATGAAAGAATGATCAATAGGTTTGCGCGTTCTCTGTATGCTCTGAGACAAATATTGTTCGGGGCTCAATCTTTGTGTTTGATTTCATGTGACGGCAGTCCAGCATTAACAAATAGTTCGATAAATGCTACCCAGCTGACGAGTGGTTGTATAACCTAAACACTGCAGATTTGGCTGAACAGCACCGACATTATTTGATTACATTTTGTTACACTCTCAACTACTACTAGCCCGTCAAACTTTCACAGTGCATGAGCTATTATCAGTTGTTCACAGCACAACAGCATTAGCATCGTGGGAAACCCATGAATGTTCAAGGTCACCGATCGTTGGTGGTCATATCTTTTGATCGCTTGTTTACACTTGTCATCATCACATGGGGTTCGCTAATGTTGCCGTGTACAGAATGATCTGCATGGCGGTCGTCACCAGTTTAGACCAGTTTGTGTTGCATATCGCACAACCTTCATCTACACTAGTGAACATTCCTTGAATGCGCGACTAGACGGGACATAGCGAGAGAGAAACAGAATTGTCTGAGACACTGTGGATTGTCTAATAACACTCTGATCTCAATGAATCATTCTTTTGACGTTTCGTAGACTTTCATTCTGATCGGCCTTGGTGTTCAACGCAGAGTTTCACCAGGTGTGTTATCTACTTCAAAATTATTTACTCGCAAATTTCTAACCATAAGAGTTATGAACTTTGAGAATATCGTGTTACGTAAGACAATTTTACTGAAGCAGTTGCTGTCATATCTTTGTAGTTGGTCCGTCTCTCACTTGTTGCGACTAAGTTGACGTTTCTTTAATTATGCTTTCTCCGGCATACTTAAAGAAAGTCTAAAGTTTGCTTTTCCACTCTGATGAAACAATACACACACAGTCTAGGTTGTTCATGACCAGTGACTTTTCACCTAACCTTGGGTTTGCTTAGCTGAATTAAATGACAGCTGTCGTTGAGAGCTGCTTAATAAGAATCGCCTAATCTAATACGAATCCTCACCGAGTTTTACGTTTGGTTGACGTACCTTAGCTAACAGGTTAGTTATACACAGTGAATCGACTAAGTAATTTCATTTGTGCAAGTACACTAAGGAAAGGAGAAATGAAACAGTCGTTTGGTCAAAGATACGCATCGAGGGTTGTTCATCCAAACACATGCATTACAGACATGCATTACGAACAGCTTTTAGTCATCCTAACATCTTAAGACATTTTGATTTTACATCTCTATTTACTGACGACTATATTTTTCAGACTTCTAACTACACGGTGTACGTCATTTATGAAGCTTTAACGTAAGAACCGTTCTATTGTCCGATCCATCTTGCACATATACAGAGCATCTTGTTCCGATCGGAGTGACTGAATCAGTGTGAGCGCTGTTAGCAGACGTCAGTGGATAATTAGGCCGGTTAAAAATATTTGGCGTTAACTACGAATCAAATTGACGTACAAGATGAAGCTCCGCTTGTGAGTAGTATGACAGGAATAGAACTTGCAGAATTGTCAGGAAGGTCAGGACAAGAAGCGAATATTGGAGACGTGTATATGGACTATGCGAAACTTGTTATCAAAAATACAATTTTGAAAAAAGCCAACAGTATAGCGTAAGATGTCTTGTGCACGGACATTTCGTTCGAATCTCATCTGTTACTACAGCGAAGTTAGTGCAGTCAATATATAGCAAGCAGGCATGGCAACAATGGTAAAGAATGCGGGCGTGATAAGCGAGGTCAGAATGATCGAAACTCAAGAACAGGGCATTCAGATGACGCAACATGAAACTGATAAGGACATCTTACGCTATACTGTTGGCTTTTTTCAAATTTATTTTGGGGAACCATTGCTTCAAAAATATAATTATTGCATTATTGCCAAAGATATGAATGCACGACACCTGTGCAAAATAGTTTGTGCACTAGTGGTTCTGTATATCCGTATACCTTGTAATATACGTTTAGAGATAAACGAGCGTCTCTTACTGTCACAATATAATAAATGTCGTTTAAAAAAATACGTTACTGATTTTGTTATCAACATTACTGCAAAATAAACATTCTGAACCACTCTAATCTCACAACCCGACCAGTAACACTCCTATTGGCCTAAACACTTATGAATCGTACGTGCTATCGTGCGTTTGCCTATGATGGATCGGTTGCGGAAACTTAACACATCCGATATGTGTTGTCGAGGAAGTGTCGGACATTTAAACACGTTCGAATCGTTCATCAGTGTCCACTTTTGTTCAGAATAGCTGGAACTTCACGAAACTCTTTACGCGAAACTTATTAGCACCGTGATTTGAGTTTATTTGACAACGATTACCATCATCATTATATTCATAAACATAAGCAACAAAGCACCAGTGTTTATCACACCTACCCAACTACTAAACGACCAAGAAGAAATGAACAAGCAGTCAGGCAAAGAGAAAACGGAAGCGGAAGGGAAAGAAACATTCACATGAAACATAGTTACGTCTATGTTGAAATCTTTAACATCAGAGTTCCTATACATTGTAAGCAAAAAAACCCTCAGATGTAAGTTACAGTAGGACGTCATCAGCAAGAAGGATTCTGTACTGCATTTCTTACTCTGCACCACTGAGTGCAATTATTTCACAGGCAACTTGGCCAATCAACAACAACATTCACTGCAACGAGCTGCATTGACCAACATCTCACCTAACCTCTAGAGCCACTGACTGCGAGATTCCCAACCCGGAAGACGAACAAGACACAGTGGACAACCCCTTGGTAAATGACTTCATCCTCCTACGCTGGGTCATCAACTGCCCACCGCTCGCCTTACAACAGTCGGACGCAGCATGGGCAATGAATGCCCATTGTGGCAGATGACTAGTCGGCAGCCTTAGTAGATGGCATGAACGTAGAAGTCGGTGTAAACGTGAAGACTGAATAGAGGAATCCAATTTGGCAGTCCCACCCGAACGCCCACATCATTAACATTGTCGATGTTTACGCGACCATAAGGAAATTATGCAGAAGTGACGATGAAAGTTGGCATCCACGATGTATGGCAATCCTGGTGCCGAAATCACCAGACAATTCACAGTAAACTCTAACTTAAATATGCGGATAAAGCGCCGACAGTACTTCCACATAATTGGTCGACATACATCTGCGTTTGAACAAATCCAAAAGGGTACATCCATCCACTGAATCGAACGCATCCTTATGGTCGACAAATACAGTGAGTGTCGGCTGGCGGTACACATGACGTTGATCCAGAATTTGACGAGCACCAAAAAGATGTTCAATATATCCTCGTCCACAATGCAATTCGGCCTGATCTGCCCCAATATCTGTCTGTCGAGCTGCAATGAAATAAAGGATGCTGCGATCGCAGTCATGATCGGGTTCATGCCGATTACCCCATGATGTTTGCAGGAACCCTAGAATCGTTGCTTGAATATGGGAATGATTATCGAGTGACCCCCGCAGAGAGGAGTATTCTTCATTGTCCATACAGATTGAGACAACTGTGTCGAGAATTCTACTGATGCCTAGCCACCTTCATTTGAATGTGCCGGCACGATTTCATCTGCATTAGCAGATCTATCAGGTTTGAGAACCGAAATGGAAACGCTGACCTCATTTTGGTTGGCGGTCTTAAATTCACCGACCAAGCAGGTATATTACAATAAACAGTAGATGTAGGAGGACCGTCAAACACACCTTCATGATGTTCCACTCAATGCTCCAACTCTTCGAACTGATTATGAAGTGGTGTGCAATCTGTCTCACTGACAGCTTCTCTGACAAACGGTCAATTCACACCACTGGCATCCACAAAATTGTATAGACCGTCAGTGTTCCCAGAAACGAAATCGGTTTCTCTCAGTAACCGATTCCCACGATCAGCGATCAGGTTACACCTGAACGTTCTACGAATATCCCCTCTAACTATTATTCCGTCCGACATCTAACAACTCAACATCTGTTCAACTCACACAATACAGTGCCCGACGTCATGGTATCTACTTCAAACACACTTCCGTAAGATATGTGTCCATCAGCTATTAGAAGCCAAGAAATTAGATTTACCAACCTTACATCCTAGACCAGTTTTATAGACACTGCGTTCGTTGGGGTCGTTGCCCAATGGAATTAGGTACAAAATGACAACGTACTCACGCACGGTCTGAATTCGAGTATGTGGTCCACTAAAGATGAGAATCTGAAATGAAGCCTCACAACCAACTCTAACTGATGTGTGACTTAACTTATTTCGGGAGTGATTCGGAGAAGGAGGTGGCAAAGTATAACAATGGAATACACGTTGTCCGAAACGCGCTTTGGATTAAAATGGTTCGTGGTCGACACATAATTGCAACATCCATTCACCATTATCTGGGCGTTGTGAAATCACCATAAACTTACAAGCCTAACCCAGACACGGATTCACATAGGCAGTGGATTTTGAGGTTCATACAGTCCGTCAACCAGGTGTGCACATAAACAGAACAGCCAGATCGCATTAAAGGGCGATTTTCAAACTTGCATCAGAGCAGTCGATTACAGCATAAACGGATAAATTTAAAATGTTTCTGAAAACAGCCGCCCACCTTTATCCGAACTGCTTGATGTTTACCTAACCTGTCACCTGAACCAGTCCTAGCCTCACCAAAGTGGTCCAACTGGACGACCAGAATGACTTTATAGGAATCATATGTTGATCGAATGAAGGCGGTTAGATCTAGACAGAAAACGTCCTGAACGCCTACGTCTGACTATCGTTCGCTGTATTTATTGGGACATGTTAAGTGTTCACGAGAGACCTGGGAGGTTATTTGAATAGGGTAGTGGCGGTGATGGTGGTCAGCAGTAACATGTTTCCATCTATCCATTCTGCTGTATGCAGCAGATAGGGAAACTGGTTTACACTTAGACGGCTGATGAAGGATGGCATTACTAGCTTTGTGAATATTCATGGTTGTAGGTGAGCTGAGAAACTGCCAGTACACCCATACCTCGATTAGAGGTTGGTTAGTGTCTTCAACCAGAGCCTTCAGCTCAAAAGCCTGTACTACAAGGCAGTGAGTAGGTGGCACTAGAACAAAAGTAATGCTTTGTCCTGAAATAAATGCCAGCCTTCTTCTAACCCAAATCCTGGAGGACCAGCCGACTCTGGTTTGTCAGACCTCTACTTATTGACCTGCTTAGTACTAGTGGCTCTGTAGGTGTGATCGCCACATCGTTCACTTCAACACAATGCATAATCGACATAAGCAAGCCGTCACACCACGTCGAGGTTCAGTCTCATTGTGACAGCGCTGTACACCAACGCGAACTGAATCATTGAGCGGTTTATGAGGTTGTCCAACCAACAAGTCAGACGCAAAGATTAATCACAACCTTATCGGCAGACTTGTTCCGACAAATTAGCTCATCCTACAGTTTAGTTCGATTCAGTCAAGAGAATTGGCAACTGTAATAATCGGAATCAAGGACTTGGTACAGCCCTCGAAATCGTACTCGAATTAATGCCTCTGCGTAAGTGAAAAGGATAAGACCTCGCACTGGTTGCAGTATTTAGCTGTTTTCCATGAGACAAGTGTCCCATTTACAGATGTACATCAGTATTAAGTTGATCAGAGTTTGTCATTCGCTGATCATAATGGCACATACAAAGTCACAAACTGTAGGGTGATTGGTGCAATACACAGCAATAAACTAGCAAACAACGGGAATTGTAATATACAGGCTTTTCGTCCAATCCTGATGTGGTATCTTAAAACGATGTTTGGATTGGTCCCTTGCTTAATCGCTTATTGTGTCATGCTTTGGATAAGCGGTTAATTGAGTAGATTTTCGTCACAGCAACCCTGATTGCGATGAATTTGACGCACACAATTGCAACGGTTATCGGGTGAACTCAACGTATTTCTACTTAGTATTTCGAATAAAGGTGCAGACGTTTATCACAAATTCACGAGTATTGATTCTTATCAGATAAATATTTCAAGGCCTCCCTCATTGGGTCAACCGCGTGCATCAGTATTCATCCGAATAATAAGCTCATAGACTGCACACAACTTTAGAAGACATTTGTGAAATTACTGGTGAAATTAGCTTTGTGTTTTTATTTGCTATACCATAGAGATATTCGTTCAATCGCTTTGAGAATTTCACATTTTACCCTGGAGAATCCAACTGCGGTAGCGTATGTATCGGTTGGCGATTGCACCAGAAACCAAGCCTACTACAGTTGACTGATTAGAACAAACATTCTTTAAAAATAAAATTTTCACTAAACTATGCTCATTGACATTCATATTGACAGTGTGTAAAATTGGCACAGCTGAAACAATGTGATAAACTAATCAATCGAATGCAATACTAGATTATGTTCTAATCCGGGTTTTTTCAAAAACAAGAAATCTTAATGCGTTATTCTAGTGCGTTCACAAAGCGATGTCGACAAAATTCATATTTCATCAGTTTTGTTTTAAGAATGCTATCCTGAGGTGAAGTCCATTTACAAGAGTTATTCCCGACGTATCTGACATAATCAACGACCGAATATCAGTTAGGATAAAATCGTTGATTGTTACTCTCGGAATGGCTCAACCTACCAGACTTATTCAGATTCGCCGAGTGTCTGCCGAAGTTTGACTGAGTTGAGACGTACAAAACTTCGCTATAATTACTGATTGTCAACACCGCATGTTTGTATTGCCAATAATATATTAAGGTAAATTTGTCGTGTTTGGGTATTCATAAGGATTGAATAGGGCATAAGCTTACATCCATTCAAATTCGAAAAGAAACCAAATTTCATTTCTTCCCTACAAGAGTTCGTTTGTACTGTGTTACCGTTATGACTGTGTTTTTAATTCTAGTGGTTGTTCTCTTCAGGAGATCGTTCTGACCATTTCTTTATGTTCTTCGAACTGTACACGGCTAAATTGTCATACCTAAACTATCTGACGCATTCGATTGTCAGCAGTCTTCTAATTTGTGTCACCATTTTAGTATTCCTTCGTACTTACATGTCTACAAGTGGTAGATAAGAAGAAGACACCTCAAATAACATATTTCACACCACTGAGTTGTGTCGAATGGTACCGTAATTACCTCTACGGAACTGGAGTCCATATTCTGAAAGAATTATAAGGAAGTATTTACCGATGCGGTTCATGAGTTATGTTGAAAGTTATAAGGCTTCTTTCACGTTTTAAAGATCATCGGAAATAAGAAACGTTTTTGGAGTGGTTTTCAAGTAACCACGGTTTCGGAGTACTGGGACTCGATTGGTTAACCGAATGTATTGAACTAAATCGAGTCCAGGGCTAACACTGACACTATAGCATTGGCTAACAGAGAGCAGTAGATACCATCTACATTTTTCTAGACTACAAGCCTCTTTCTGGGTGACATTGTATAAGGCAGTTGATAGAAGAATGTGGATATAGTGAATCACTCGCACTGCGCTCTGCCGGTATTTGAAAATCGGCGATCTCACTTGCCTGACAATATTCATGCTAATGCCATCCAGGTAATCAGAACACTCCTGGTTGCCTGCAATCGTATTGTTACGTTCGTTGAGCACATATCTAGTGCGCGTTACTGCCTATGAAAGGCTATCTCGGTAAATGAGAAAACTCCAGTCGACTACAGACACCTTTCAAGTAAGTGTCTTTGTAATTTTGATTACCCAATTTCGCCTGCTAACAGTCTACAGTTTCTGATTAGTATTCTGAACTTTCAACATAGTTAAAATTGCTTTTTCCACCTATACACAAACCATAGGAGTTTGCTGCTTTGATTACCCATGAATAATATGTAGTTTAAATTCGATGCTATTGATTATCCTCTTAACTCCAACTACAGTATGATAAAGCCATCGTCCGTTATGCATATCACAGCAATCACAGACACTGATTTGCATAATTTACAAGTCACCTCTTGTGTTGTACTTTCTACGAAGCTGATTGTTTCGTTATCTGCTTTGTGCATACACTTATCCTCTCTCTTGTATGTGAGTGTAGTAAGGAGGAGCAATTTTGCTATACCACTCACACCACTGCTGTTCAGTAGTGGGGGTCAGAGCATAGACTTTGACGTTGAAGTAGCCGCAGAAAAGCTACAAAAAAACGTCGGGGTGAAGCATTGCATGAAATGGTTCTTGGTACGTGAAAGAACTGTGCATTGATGCCTGTAGCAACCGGTACATTCTGAGACCAGTACCGTACGCAGATAAAGGTTTTTGTTTGTTTTCATTTTGAAACGTATAACCAATGTGTTGCTTCCCTGAATAAGTAACCTTTGCGCCATCTGTGTTCTTACCTTTCAGCACTAGCACAATCAGAATGAATTTATATTCACTAACAGCCCACATGAACCATTCAACCGGACAGTGAAGCACAGTGCAATAGTGTGCCATATTTTTGCAAGAGTCTTCTGCATCGTTCCGACAACGAAATCCATCAAACCAAGAGTATCAGTGTCTAGTATTTGAGAAATGGACAAGGTGTGTGCACAAAAGCATATCTTCCAAACGCCACAGTTGTATTGATCCACAGTCAGTCATTCAGGTAACACACAAACAACTTCAAACATTGCTTATTGAGAAGCGGCAGGCACTGACACACAATCCTGACTACGATTGTTATTTTCAGCCCTGCTTCGTTCACACGTTTTTGAACGTCACTAATGTAAAATGGAACTCTTCAAAACTCACTCTGCTTTTGCTGAGTTGAATGTCGTCAGTTTTGTCAGTAAATATACTTTAAAAAATAGAATAAAGTAAGGTGCACTTTGCACTGGTCAAAGCCGAAGCGTATTCGTTAGATCTTACTTTACATTTATATTCAAATCCTCATCTTCTGTAAAGCAAAGGCAACAACAGCACAGTAGTTTATGCTGATGCCAAATTGTCATACAATCATCAGGAACATGATCATGCACTTCTGGAAAAATAGAAAAGGACAGGAAAGTTTAGGGACCAAACGACCAAAAAAGCATGTCTATAGTTTAAAACTCAGTATCAAGATGATGACACCCTGCAAGCAAACAACCGAGCTTCCACCGCCCAGCTTCATTAAGTGCACTTACTTCACAGACAACTGAGCCAAACAACAACAATCAAGCTGCTGAGCTGGATTAGTCGCCATCTCATCTAATGTTTACAGCCACCGACCAGGTGAGTACAGAAGTCTCCCAACCCGGGGGATGGACCAGACATACAGCGGACAACCCTTTGGTGAACGACTCCATTCTTCTACGTCAGGTCGTCATTTGTTCGCTGCTTACTTCAAACCAGTCGGCCACATCATGGGCAAAAATTGCTCAGGGTGGCAGAAGATTAGCTGGCGACTTTCGTACGCGGCTTAATCCTCTAAGTCTGTGTACACTTCAGGACTTGTTAGCGGTTGCACCTCCTAACGAGGCAGCCAGGAAGCATCACGCCATATTGATCGACTGGCCCTGTTCGCATGGTACGTTTTTGGGTGGTGATATATTTCCACTCAGCCAATCAAATTTCAGCCGTGCGGTCGAACGCCTGTGCGCAATCTGAAATGTTTTTTCGTGTTGCTTTCTGATGCTCCTGACTGCCATACATGACCGTTTCGTTTGATTTGGTTTGCATCTTGTCGGCTATATATAGTCATCCTTTCCTCCCATAAATTCAGCGTCTCAGTGGCCAAACTTTGAACTCGTTATCCCAATAAACGGTGTTATCGTGTTTCTTGCCTTTCTCAGTTTTCGGTCAAACGACTGAGCGCGTAACTAAAAGGGATGATGCAACAGGACTGAACAGAGGAGCTCGCTTGGCATTCCCAACGCAAGCGATCGAAAACAGACATCGATGGCCAAATGCCTGGAGACGATTCATATCTTCGACCCTGAATAGACAAGGTGTGTTGCTGTCAAATAATACGGCTCTCACCACCAACTGATAAACACGACTATCAAGCTCCAGAAAGATACCTCTCTGTAGGCAGAGACATACTGGTTGGAAAAATGCCGCTCTAGCCTAGAAGATATTAGCTTTTTGCTTCATTTCTTATACTGTCATGGCTGCTAATGCAAATCCCTGCATATATAAACCGAACAACAACCTCTGTAACCTCAATATCTAACAGTGAATCTGCGAAATCAGAGCACAGTTGCACAACCACCTTGCACATGATGGACGAAAATAGCATTCGGGAATGTTTAGCATAGCGCGAAATAGTGTCTGACATTGTCTGTATTGCTTGAAAAGTTTCAAACAACGACGACTTACCGTCAGCACCACCAATAAAAATCAACCCTCCATCAGGTAGAAAATGCACACTAGCATCTTGTGAGCACTGCAGATAGTTGACTACTATTTTCACTGTAAGGTAAATGAACATAAGTGGCAAAAGTTGACAGCTACGATGTATGGCAATCCTGGTGCCGAAATCACCAGACAATTCACAGTAAACTCTAACTTAAATATGCGGATAAAGCGCCGACAGTACTTCCACATAATTGGTCGACATACATCTGCGTTTGAACAAATCCAAAAGGGTACATCCATCCACTGAATCGAACGCATCCTTATGGTCGACAAATACAGTGAGTGTCGGCTGGCGGTACACATGACGTTGATCCAGAATTTGACGAGCACCAAAAAGATGTTCAATATATCCTCGTCCACAATGCAATTCGGCCTGATCTGCCCCAATATCTGTCTGTCGAGCTGCAATGAAATAAAGGATGCTGCGATCGCAGTCATGATCGGGTTCATGCCGATTACCCCATGATGTTTGCAGGAACCCTAGAATCGTTGCTTGAATATGGGAATGATTATCGAGTGACCCCCGCAGAGAGGAGTATTCTTCATTGTCTATACAGATTGAGACAACTGAGTCGAGAATTCTACTGATGCCTGACCAATTCCTTTAAAAGTGCATGAAAATGCATGAAAATGCATGAGTTCATTTGAGCCAGCAGCTCTATTGTGGTGTATTATCAGGCTGGATTTGCGAGTATTCGAACACTCGGGGGAAAACCTCCAGGCAGGGTGTTGAGAGGTACGTCAATGATCCCATTGCGAGTGGTTTGGGGACAGCATGGGCGACCGGATGAGTCATCGCTCATCTGGATCGGGACAATGGGCGAGACATGGCAGGTATAATGGGATGAAAGACCAGATCGGATGCGCGAGTACTCCAACACTCAGAGGAATATCTCGCCACGGTCGTAGAATACGGTCAAAGCCCATGGTGGTTAGACGGCGGACAACGTCAGCGATCGGACGAGCCCCCTTTCAAAGAGATCGAACCAACGGACGAGAAATGGGAGGCGGAAAATCCCGTGATAGAAGGCGTAGATCACACATAAACCGGGCAGAAGTACACACGACGTGGGGGCGGAAACCAGGGGGTGCAGTGTACTAGAAATATGACGCACAAATGCGAGCACGCGCGTAGCATAGTTACAAGCGTGTTGGACAATAAAGATTGTGCTTCATTTGACGCCTTTTCGCTACGCTGTGACGTTTGAGAACCAAAATGGAAATGCGGACCTCATTTTGGTTGGCGGTCTTAAATTCACCTACCAAGCAGGTATATTACAATAAAGAGTAGATGTAGGAGGGCAGTTAAATTGATCCCCAAAATGTTCCACTCGCCGCTCCAAATTTTCGAACTGATTATGAAGTGGTGGGCAATCTGCCTCACTGACAGCTTCTCTGACAAACGGCCACTTTGCACCACTGGCATCCACAAAGTTGTATAGACCGTCAGTGTTCCCAGAAACGAAATCGGTTTCTCTCAGTAACCGATTCCCACGATCGGCCATCGGGTCACGCCTTAACTTTCCACGAATATCCCCTCTAGCTGTTGTTTCGTCCGACATCTAACAACTCAACATCTGTGCAACTCACACAATACAGTGCCCAACGCCATGGTATCTGCTTCAAACACACTTCCGTAAGATATGTGTACATCAGCTATTAGAAGCCCTGAAATTAGATTTACCAACTTTACATTCTAGGCCAGTTTTATAGACACGCATTACTAACGGTTTGGCCAGTCTCTGCGTTCGTTGGGGTCGTTGCCCAATGGAATTAGGTACAAATTGACAACGTACTCAGGCATGGTCTGAATTCAAGTATGTGGTCCACTAAAGATGAGAATCTGAAATGAAGCCTCACTACCAACTCTAACTGATGTGTAGCTTATCTTAGATCGGGATTGATTCAGATAAGCAGGTGGCAAAGTATAACAAAGGAATACACAATGTTCGAAACGCGTTTTGGATTAAAATGGTTCGTGGTCGGCACATAATTGCAACATCCATTCACCATTATATGAGCGATGTAAAGTCACCATAAACTTGAGATCTAACCCAGACACGGATTCACCTAGGCAGTAGATTTTGACGTTCATACAGTCCGCCAGCCAGGTGTGCACATAAACGGAACAGCCAAATCACAGCAAAAGACGTCCTTCAAACTGATAACACTACAGTCAGTTAGAGCGTGAGCAGACATAATGAGAATGTACCTGAAAATTCGGCGTTTTGATGTTTTTTAGAATTCTACGGTAGCAACAGTCCAACCAGGTGTGCACATAAACGGAACAGCCAAATCACAGCAAAAGACGTCCTTCAAACTGATAACACTACAGTCAGTTAAAGCGTGAGCAGACATAATGAGAATGTACCTGAAAATTCGGCGTTTTGATGAGGTCTGAACATAACGTTCTCATGATGTGATACAGTGCCTATTGATGAAAGGACTCCAATCTACCAATGCGGCTGTGTTCGTTGTGCTTGGTACCATAGTTACTAGCAATTAGTGAAGTGCACGATGACTAATACTGATACTAGCTACAACTAGTTTATGCTTAGTACACACTTGCAACAGCCGCCCACCATTATCCGAGCTGCTTAATGTTTACCAAACCTGCCACCTAAACTAGTGCCGGCCTCACCAAGGCGGCCTACCTAAGTGCTCATATCTGCGGCCAGAATGACTACATCAGAACCATATGTTGACCGAATGAAGGCGGCTAGATCCGAACAGAAAACGTCCTGGACACCTGGAAAAATACCGTTAGTTGAAGCATGAACAGATACAATGAAATGATTTCTGATGATTTCGAGTCTAGAGCTGACCTTAATAGAACCTGCCACGTGGACCGCACAAACTCTAACGCCAGTAGAGATGGAATCTACCAATATTGCTGCTTTCGTTGTGCCGAGAACTACACTCACTCCGATCTGACTGGTGGCGGTGGCCGTGATGTCATTCGAAATGAATAGCTAGTTTCGTGCAGACAGTGTTTGTGTGTTGTTACTTCCATATGCTGTCTACTGTCCCGGATTATAATATCTGAAGTGCAGCATACATTAACATTCAACGATTCTCACGTTCGTGCCAGAGTGGCATGTTGTCTTATCCGTTTCATTGTGCGTACGTCTAAAGCATCTATGTAAATTTGATGTTTAGGCCTAAGCAAGAAGTACAAGTTAGGTCTTGGACTGGATTATAAGAGATGGGACCTATCTCCACAGTGTTACTATGATTCGTTGTATCTTTCATGGAACTTGCAGAGTAATTGCTAGAAATTCGAGTCGACATGACATCTAAATACGACAGATCGTTGGTGGAGGGACCAGCAGTAGCATGTTTTCGTCTATTCACTATGCTGTCTGCAGTGGACGATACGACGCACTTAGTAGTGCAAGATAGCCGATAGATTATGGAACTGTGGTCGTTTTTGAATACTGTTGATTTTTTGTAAGCTAGGACGTCCAGACTTAAGCGGACTTAGGTATACGTTCCCTAGATGACACTTCTAACTCAAAAGCTTGTAGCGCAAGTCAGCGGTATTATTTTGTATTGCAAAAGATGCTAGCGTTCTTCAAGTCTCCAAGTCAGAGGATCAGGAACATATGGCTTTTCTGATCACCGTTCATTGGACTGGATTGTCCAAGGGACTCTGTCAGTACGATCGTCACATTGCCTAGTTTAGCCCGAATGGTCATTGAGATATGCATGATGGTACATCGTTCCGAAATCTGATCTCATTGCGTTAGGTCTAGTCTCATTGAGATGAACTGTTTCCTAGCTTACCTATTGTGTGTGTCTTAATTTGATGCACAAATACAGCTCGACAAAGCGACTCGTCTTCATTTGAAGTCAGCTGCGGACATCCAGCGAGTATTGTGGAACCGTCGATGCCAAACCGGTCACACCAACATTGGGCAGGCAATGACACTAGTCCGATCGATTGATCAGTCTATATGCCTATTACTGACAGCAAACACCAGCACGTGAGGCATCCAGCTTCCAAGGTCGTCCGTACTGTCCTCCTACGACAAGGCCCTGTACGTGTGTGTACGTGTTCCGTGCCTATTCGATGTGGTCTTGAGAGCCCGCTCACATTGGCGTACGAGAGCATCTGCGGATGTCTTATGAAAAGTAGACTGTTGCACAATCGATGTTTGACGAGTCTAACTTAAAAAGTAAAGTTCGCCAGGAAACAAATCATGCGGTTTGCTATTATTGATTTACGTCTTTAAATTTCTTTCAGGAAGAAGCTGTTTTCTATTGATACCGAGCTAAATATTGAGTTCGAGCTATTCGAAGTGTATTTGAAAAGCTACATTTTATTCTAACGGAGCGCACACTGATAGCCGGTATTTAGTGATAAAGGGGTTCTGCATATTTTCCTGGTATTCCCAGTGGAAATCTAATCTTCGCAGTTGGATCAGTTCTGACGTATTGTTTCTGCTGTCTTTATTATCATACGGACAGTACAGTATGTAAAAATCTGTTGAAAATGAACAAGCTGTTTTCGGAAGTGATTTATTGTGAGTTCTGTAGCGAAGCGGGGAAGGATAAAATC
>JTDE01000241.1:314072-330107 GCA_014338405.1 Paragonimus skrjabini miyazakii
CCAGTCGTGACTTTTGGCTTCGGTCACTGTGACAGGCTAATCCGTTTCGGATGCCGCCAACCGTGAGTATCTAAACCAATTTAGTTCTACAAGCTTAGAATTCAAAGTAGTGGTTCTGTTTGTGGATGCTTACTCAGAATACCATACCGAGTGTCTGCTTGAGTTCATGTGGTAGACACGCTATTGCCCCAATTCGAAATGGCAATCGTCCTATGATAAGAAATGTTACTGCCAGGTGCATGCTTTCCAACAATGACTTAACTCCGGTAGTCGTTTTCTACCTACAGGCTAGCTAAGGAGAGGAGATCCCGGCACCGACTATGAACTTAGTCCCCATCCTAACACGCCCGACCAGGTCGCCAGAACCGCTCAAGTGTTTAATCAGCCGTTTCCGTCACTTTATCTTATCGAGCAGGCTTGTCAAACGGGAAATATACTGGCATTTTTGTGTCCACATCCTATGAGCATTCATTAGCGCGTCTGATTGGTGCACAAGTTTCAGCCAATTAGCTTGCGACACAGTAGGTGGGTGGTCGTGCTCCCTATGACCTCGGTGGAGAACCACCGTCGATTAAAATGTATGCTAATCTTCTGAACTTTTATGGTCACGTGTAAAATTGGTAACCATAAGTGAAGAGAACATTTGTCAAGGAAATGGTTAAGGATCAGTCATGAAAAGAGTACGACAGTTAGACCTGTAGGCCACCAATCGTGTGAGCATAGCTTCTGATGATATTGGAAGTTCTTTGAATGAAGTAGTCTACCCGTAATAAGTGAGGGTCGCCTGGTCGTTAAGTGTAGAAAAAGAAATAACTGATGCGACGGAAAAATGTTGAATGAAATGCTGATACTACAAATTACAAAACAGTTCAAATCTTACTAATACAAACTGTGTACATCCGATTACTGATTTGTCAGACAAACTAATATGAGCTTTTGTCTTGTTCTAAGTTGCTTTGGAGCGTAGAATTGATAACTGGAACCAGGTAACAGAAACACCAGGCTTTAATGTAATAACTATTGATAAGATGATTGAATGGTTACTATCGAAATAGTGTGCTCTGCCGTTTATAAGATGTTCATCAATTCAATTTCAATAGAGCATAAATATCTTTTAGTTTTGAACATTGATCCGGGATCAGCAATCTTATTCCCTGTACAAATAAACCCATAAGCTAAGAACATCTGGGGGGAAAATTAACATAATTCTATTGATTCAGTCTTCTGATTTTGCACACAGTCGAATGATTCAATATTTTATTTTGTTATTCGAAATAAAAGCATTAAAAAAATAAAACAGCTCACCTTTTCGTGACTTGTCTATGTCGAAAAATGCTTGAACAAATCCGTCCATTTTAGACAGCACTTACTAGGCAGCACACAAAAAACAACGCACGGCTCTTTTATCAAGAGGCTGAAAAGGCCTTTTGAGAGCGCTGCACCAGAGCAGTTGCATCCAATCTACGAGCCGGTTTTGGATGAGCAGCAAAAGACCAAGGTGTGGTCTGTATGCCTGCGTACGCGCAGGTTTGCATGTCTGTGTCTGTGTGTTTTTCTGTCTGTGTGTTTGTATATCACCTGCCTTCACGTTAAATAACCTACATGAGCCCAATCACAAATTAACGATCTATTGGTGTATGTGGATGTGTATCCGTTTTGCTGCTGTATGTAGTGGGTGGAAATCTTCCACAACAGACGTTTACCTGAGATCGGTAAAAAACAATTTTAATGGCAGAATCGTAGTACGCAAAAAAATCCTGACCCAACGATAGATAGCAGTGGTAAACTTGCTTTTGCATAAATCCATCAATTTTCTCTACCTGTTGAGAAACAATGTTTTCTCTATACAAACACAGATGCTACCGGAATTCAATCAGAGGTTCTTTCTGTTAAAAACGTGAACCGCACACTGCTCATAAATTATGACCGACAATCGTATGAGTATTGGTAACAAACTGTTTATTAGGCGTTGAATTTTTGTAACATAGGAGAATATCTATTGAAGTTATTCTACAATGATACGTTAGTTTCTATTGAAAATTTCATACGTTAATTAGCTTGTCTATAAATTTGTTATACGAACATTGAAATTGGATGCTAAGCTTCGCTGCCGAGCTGGAACGATCTCATAGCCACATTCAGACTTCGGAATCAAAGGTTATTTTCTACTAGCAATCTTCTTTGTTTAAACATCTTCCGTTTACGCGTTACCATCAGTTTATGTCATCATAACGATCAGCACGGATTTGTTCATCATTGTGTTCCCTGTCATGTCATCAACCTACCCATAGTCAGTCAACTTGGTGCAAAAGACGTCCTCAGTCTGTTGTCACATTTGCATGTGTTCATAATTCCTCTATTACATGAGAGCGAAACTCGAGTAGAGTGCTTCTTTTCGAAAGGGGCCGAATGGAAATTCTATGAGAATGCAACAGCTGCGAACAATTTTGGGTGATGTTCAATCTATATGAATTCCCTTATTATTGTCATCAACGCACCTCCACACCCCAGCGGGTGTATCCAAATCTGACCTACTTTCATTCTATACTAACTACCCTGCGTAATCAATAAACGGTAGTGTTTTGATTGAGGAGGACAGTATCTGTCCTCCATACTATCATACCAGTATAACAATGGCACAGTTACATAGACGTACGAATGAAATTATCTAGTTGTTGACTGAGTCATTCTGCACACGGGCAAACCATGTACGCTAGAAACAGTTAGCATAACTGCATCATCTTGATATCTTTCTCAGCACACAAACGTTAACTGTCCGAAAGGAAACCAAATCAAAGCCTACTAACTGCATTATTTTGTGAGATCCTGGGTGAGAAAGTGGTAGGAGAAGTCTTTTTCATTCGATAACTGGACGGTTGTTGAGTTTTTCATTTACAGAAGAAAGTCAACAAGCGGTCATTTCTAAATGAGTAGATCATGCGTTATCATTAGCTCTGCTCTCCCTCGTTAGATCGTTACATTTTTTGACATATAGCCTTGAAAACAAATTACAAGAGAATAAATCGCTTGTTACGGGATAATGTGGGAAATTCAAAATGAAATTTAGAAATTTTCAAAAAGATGATGGACTGTTTGACTTTCCATTATATGAAGCCTGCGGATATATATATATATATATATATATATATATATATATATGATCAGATCAACAGATAGAGATATTTGGAAGTGCGGGATCGTTAAGTGACAACAATGTACACATCATAGCATTGTAATCGACTCAAAGGTATGGGTACGCACCATGGGTTTTTTCTTTCTGTAGTTAATTATGGCTCGATCTAGGGCTCCCTTTTCTTTTCTGTATATCTCAACGGTTTAATAGGTTAACTAACCACTTGTTTTTGATAGCTTGAAACCAGCGAAGTGTGCAACCGACAACACAGTGCAGCGAAATCCGAATGGTTTAAACCGGTGGACTATTCTGTGGAAGCCACTACGAAATGCCAACCAGCGCAGATGTATATCGGAGGTTAGCGCCGAATTAACATCTAGGCACTGTACAGTTGCTGGATTTTCTACACAAGAATTGTTTCTTGCTACTGCTCCAGCATTTCATGCAGGTATGATGTCCTTACTTAACAAGGGATTAGTAGACTGTAGAAAAGGTATACCGTACATTTACAAACTTGCTTGTGAACCACAGAGGAGGTGTATGTCCAAACGTGCTGAAAGGTTTTTGCCTTTCGACATGCGAAAACAGAGGGTGAAGAGGTGATCTGCCTGAAAGTGTGTTCGTGCTGACATGAATTCCGGAAAAATGTAACTGAGGCTACTGCCTTCTGGAAATCAGAAGTTTAGTAGTCATCTCTCAACTATGTACAGAATGAACCAGTCAACTGTCACTTATGTCATACCAATGATAGGGTCATTGAGTAGTTCCATTTTTGCTTGCAACTAACGTCCAGGTTTACCTTGACGTTGTTCGTGCCCCGCGTTTGTGTGGTGGAAATTGAACTAGACGCAGGTCGTGCTCGTGACGAGACGTTCATATGAAAGAAGGCAACTGGGACATAAACTGCAAACCGAACCATACAAGTGTTATAGCATAGGGTAGATGTGATTGCACCATGCTGTCTGTTGAATACTGGCAAGAACGTGTATAAAACGATGGAAGGTAAAATAAGAATGGTTTAACACAGGGAATGCTGCGCAACAATTCAAACATCCAGCCTCATCTTTCGCTGCAGCTTACATTCAACACTATTCATACATCCCTAATAACTTGGTGTGTATTGCTCACATGTCCAGGGCAAGAAATCCAGATAAAAACGAGCTTTGTGGGATCGGTTTTCCGAGAACGAGACACAGTGAACAGACGGTATTTCAAGTTTTGTGAATCTATTTTATATTCATGCAACTGGTCAACGCACTAGCCTCACAAACACCACAGCTATGGTACAACTTTCGCTTCACACTCAGATATGCACTTTTGATAAGGTCTAATGAAAACATAACTCGAGTCAAGAATTCCCTTTTGAAATGGATTAATCAGAAGGTTCACATAGATGCAAAAGCTACGACCAAGTGTGGATGATATTTAGTTCGATGTAAACTACCTCCCTGAACTTCTACCCATAATTATGTGTATCTGTATGCTTCATCTGTGAAATACCCCTTCCATACAGACACACTTTCTCAGAAGAGACAATCAACTCGGGTCTCGAATTTCTAAGGAAGAAATTTGCCATTTACCAAGGTGAACACTATATCTTCAGCAGACATTCCATCCTGTCAATGTGGCCGAATATTGTATACTACGAGTTGATTCCACTCCATGCGGTCAAAATTGTTACACCGTGAACAAATTGTGGGTCGGCTAACTAACTAACTGTGTTGCCTCTCTGGAACGCTCCTGAGTTCACTTGTCCTGCATGAAATTCATAGACATTAATGCTGTCATATGACGATTATTATACCAAACGACATTTTTAGATACAGAATGAAATATACCGCGATTGGGAAGACAGAATGGAGTCCGAGTCACAAAAGACAGTCTCCTACTGAACAGCCTCACAACATAAACAGGTGTTTACATTACGGCTGGAAAACTGTGAGTTTCATTTCGAATACAGTTGTAACGCCTCAGTGTATGGACGCGATTATCATCTACCATGCGACTATGAATAACAAAAACGACTCTTTGTGTATGTTTCTAAGAAACTATCTCCATTATTGAGCTTATTTCAAGAAATACGCTTCCTTACATTAGTCTGATATGTCGGTCATTTACTAGGATGCCACACACTGCAACAAACGTTGCTAAGACATTAGTTACAAGCTTACAATCTCTAGTTATCCTAGTTATCCTAGTTAACGTGTAACTTCACCTCAGTCGGTTTTATATGTTCATGAAGGGCGGCTTATGGACAGTTCTATCCACCATAAAATATTCAGTTCTGTTCACACAAAGGTTTGATTTAGAAAGGTAGGCAGTTATCGGTACTCTTGGTTCAAACCAATCAAACATTTCTGCACAAAGCACGGTGTAGCATACGCAGGAGATGATACAGTTTTCAGTCCCCTAATTAACGAAGATGTCGAAGCTGAAAAGAACAGAATGAAGAGAGAGAGAGAAAGAAGAGGACAAGTAACGTGGATGCTCAGGCTGATCATCTCTTAGCGATATCGCGGCTGACACAGTGAAGGTAGACTATTTTGAATGGTCCAGTCTAAGTTCTGTTCTTGTTAAGATATGCCTCTGGTTTAAACATTTTTCAGTATGTGATACTTAAAAATTTGTTCAAGCCAGTCTAATCCAAACCGAAGAATGTTAGCATTCTTAAGAATACCGTCTTATTTGTGGTATGAACCCAGTTGTTTGGTTGAATGATTGAAGTATGACGTATTCCTGAATTAAATCCCATTTCTCCTACTATTTGATAGATTAGTCAGAACATTCTATCAACCTATTAGCACTGGACGTCTATATATTGTTTTCAGTCAGTCTATATGATTGTCTAAGGATATTGGTATTTGCAAACTATGAATTAACATGAATACAACGGTTATAGTTTGTCATGAGCCATCTTCGAGCCGTCACACCGTTGAGGGGGACACAAACGGCGAACGCCAGCGACCTTCGCTTATTGGAGGTGAGCGGCTAAGCTCAGAAGCGTAAACCCAGTCCGTCCGAAATCTGGGTCATTGTCTGACGCTCGTGTACACTTCAGCCGTTTAATTAATGCCCCACGTCCGTATGTCTCAAAAACCGTCGGTTAACATAGCAACGTGCCGTTTAGACGACTGTTGCAAAAATGACTCATATGACCAAGCGTAGTCACAGTAACGCGTAGTGGACAGTATGACAACATGTCGGCAGGTGCGGGTGAGTATACTTAAATTCCAAGTCCAGCGGCCAAGCTGAGAACCATGGTGGCGTGCATCGGCGTTACATGGTGTGTGAGGTGCAGCACCACTACGGACACAGGGCACCTACCGAAATAGCTGTCAACACAAAGAGAGTATGTAAACTAGGAGCGGTTATTCGCATTGTACCAATGTGACGAGAGGTGTCTTTGGTAAGCGGTATACTTAAATGAACCGCTACACGTTTTTGCAATGCTGTTGCTAAAACAGAGGAGCAATTTCGTGCGTTGTTTGACTGAACGAACAGATCAAAATTGGCCACCTGATCTGTGAGACGATTAGCTTCAAAGTATGGTTAACACTCGTCTTAGAAACGGTCACCATGACCGTTTTAAGGCAAGAACCATTATCAGAACATAAGGAATTTCTAAAGAATGAAGAGGAATAGAACGATATTCAATGGTTGTAGAGTTCAAAGGCAATGGACCACCGATTGGTCAGCAAGTAAATTCGACATGACATTCAGTAGGAGATGGGTTATCGCTGAATTTACCAATGGTCGTGGAACTTGTGCGAGAATATGTTTCGGGGAATACTACTGTACTGTCTGAGGATACTGTTCAGTTTACTCCGCTCCAAAACTCCAACGCATCACTTCTGCACGTTAAGTTACTTGAAACGAGTTGGATCAAGATTATACCACCTTTGTAGAAAATTATGCTTCAACCGTGATATAGATTTGCATATCTTAGCGTCTTTGTTTTTATGTATAAAGCGAACATGCACTCGACGATCCTAGCTCGGTTTGCCAAATACCACACGTTTTTTGCTTGTTAAGCCATAAAGCGTATCGCCATGTATGTTGCGACTACATTTCATGCAAGTGCCTATCGCGTTAAGTTCGCTATACGCTGCCGTTCAATCACGTGAGGAACTCAACGTCATGTGTTGGCATGTTCACTAGCAAACGGTACTCAAGAAAAATCTGCTTACAACTCACGGCTCAGCAGAATGTCTTCCGTTTATCATACAAGAACTAAATGTTCCCGAATCAATTAATCACCTAGGTCACTAATATTTAAACCTTTTTTAATGACTATTGAATGGTTTTGATGTTGTTTTATGGTAAGTAGTTTGTACTTCGTGTACTTTGCGGTACCAATCAGGCTACTGATTCTACGGTTGTTTTCAATGCTTCTAGTAGCTGAAATAAGTTCCAGTAGATATTGTCCTTTAAACTCCAGACAATTTCAGAAGTAAACTCTGTTCATACACGGCAGAGCATGAGTGATCCGATCAATGTACACCGGGATAGTAATAAATAAGAAGAAACTAGGAAATTGGAAATCAATATTTGAAAATAAGAAATGGTCAGTCTGATCACTTTCTCATTTTTGGTGACAACATGCCTAAACATTTCTTCAAATGTTTAACGAATGGTAAATGAATTCGTCTCTATTCTATACACTAAACTATAGTGCATACGAATTAGTCAGCGTGACTACTACCTTGTATCTCACCAGTAAAGAACACGGGGTTACACAGATTTATTAATGCCCAAATATGTTCACTTTGGTTATAACTTTTCCTATGAGCATGAAGTGGGCAAGAAATTAAAACATTGACAACAAAATTCATTCTCATGAATAACAAAATATGGTTAGGTGTTATATTTAAATTCATTTCTCATCAATAGCCTCTCATCACCGCTCCTATCGTGTGACTTCAATTCTTTAGATGATGAGGTATACTATTGTCAGCTATACTCCTTGATGGATTCACCAGTGAACAACTGCAATCGGTTTGAAGAATGTTTGCATCATCTCAAAAACAGGAAAGCTAAAACTCCTCCCGGGTGTTTACGAGTGGTTCTTTCTCACAATTTCGGAAAAGTTCAATTTTCTGAAATGCAACCTCAAATTCCAGTCAAGGATAAGAATTGGCTTTTTTGGTTAGTTAACCTGGTTTTATTTCAGAGTAGCTGATTTCATCAGATAATTTTATTTTTTCCTCAGTCAATAAACGATGAGGATCTGTCAGTTACTGTTTCTTGAATTTCTGCAATGGACTTCGGTTTAAAATCTGAACACTGTTTATTTAGGATTTACAACAAACTGCCTTATCGACCGAAAGCAACTTACCTCTACACTCGGTCATACACTGCATTCACTTTTAATTAACCATGATATCTGTCAAAATAACACACGGCTCATACTGTACATAACTGTTATCTTCAAGTGTATCGGTGGCGCCATTCAGTCTATCTAAATGGAAACAGAAATAAGTAGTTTTGTTGCAAGATGGCCGTCACACAGCTAATATGTTGTTCATCATCTGAAAACCCAAAACTGATTTCCTTAAAATAACAGATAGTAAATTTTCTCCCGCCAAAGGATCATGTGCAATTAGTGCACTAAATCGCGAATCCACTATTCATGTTGATTTTCAACTCAGACTAATATATTTCACAGTTAGGTATTCCCCAATCTAAGTAGAACACTTCATGTCAATGAATACTTTTCTAAAGTCCGAAATCATTCATTCACCTTCGTTCCTCTGACATCGTTGTGTTTAATAAGGTGCTATGTTTAACATTGCACTCCATCTGACTGGTTATACTATTCAAGTACGAAACCGGTCAGTCTTTTTGCGGAATACTTCTAGCCAATACACTCCATGCCTTAAAAGTTTATCTGAAAGTAGTGGTATCTCTCAACGTTATTTAGCTCATTTTCCTTCTTCTGAGAATTGTTCAATGTGTGACATTTTTACCTTCAATTAGAGAATGAGATAATTCGATCAAATTACCAATAACAAGCTGGTAGAAGTTATCTCTGTGCAATGATTTGGTTGCTATGATCGAAAGTTTAGTAATAGTGTAATTGGTAGACTTGAGGCAGACTTTCAATTTGCCTTACCGTTCACTATTATTGTTGGCCGCTTCTTAGCCAGACTGTTCGGTTAACGATCCCTCTCCAACCACTTCTATCTGGTCCGAACTCAGCTGAAAGTGTTTCTTCAGCTAAGGGTATTCACAAGATTTCTAATATATCGGCTGGTTACGAAAAACTATCCACCGACTGATTTCATCAAAGATAGTGGGATGGGCACAATGGTGGTGTTGTAGTCAAACAAGTAAAACCTGCTCAAATTGATCAGCCCTATGTCAGACATTACTATCTAACGAAATAAACACACAATAGGCGACATAACTGAACAAATTGGAAGAAAGGTACGTGTTTTTAGCGGTTTCCTCTAGCTCTGTGTACGTGCTGCGCCCTGACTTTTTCTGTTACCTTGACGTGGTGGTCAGGCCTGTGCGATGTTTTGATCCGGCAGGCCCTGCTGACTGCGACTTCGGTGGTTGCAGGTTCAACCATGTCGGATTGACCAACAGGGAGCAGCCAAACAAAAAGCAGATGAGCTCGCTGTATTTGGTGCCGGTGTGTTGTGTTTCGGTTTGGTTTGATGTTTTTTTTGTCTGATCTGATTATGCATACATGTGATCGATTTGTTTGTACAGTATTATCTCTGTGTAAATGTGCCGAATTTCTTGGGTTGTTACTGTCGGGCCTGTACTAGTGTAGTGAGAATGAGCAGCCGTAATATACTACTCACACGACTGCTATTTAACAGTGGGACCAAAGCGTATATTTTGACATGGAAGTAGCCGCAGGAAAAATACAGGAAAAAATATTGGAGTGCAGCATCGTCCAAAGTGGTCTTTGCTACATAAGGAAACTGAGCGTTGACGTCTGTATCAACCCAAACGGTCTGGGCCGAGTACCGCATGCAAATGAGTTTTTTGTTTGTTGTCCTGTTTAAGTGCTTAACCCATGTGTTGCCTTCCAGAATAAATAACTCTTGTGCCATCCGCATTCTTGGCTCCCAACATTAGGTGGTTGATGCTGATACATATGTGTGCGTGTGTGTCACTTGGTGTCTTGCGGTGCAGGGTTTTAAGTCAAAAACCTTGGTTGAGGGCCCTAATCGCTCTCCTGTTTAGGCCTGGGCATCCTGACAGTATTCGAAGCCCACATAAAACATAATGTTACAAAATAAATCATATACCATACTGCATCGGCCATCGCACAGGATAAACCTGGTCGCCCTATCTGCCGCACATGGCAAGGTGGATAGGCGTGAATATGCTACTGCCAGTCACTCACCCTCATACTGTCCCCCCCAACAGCAAGACGCTCTATAATGGACCGTGGAATGTGCACACGCCGTTGGATCGATGTAGCTCCAAAGGACGGCCAGAATAGCGCAATACACTGATCGCGATGGAACTGTGTCGCTATGAGATCGACGTAGCAGCCTTGAGTAAGATAAGGCTTGCCAACCAAGGTAATTTGTAGGAAGCAGGTGCCGGGTACACCTTCTGCTGGATAGGTGACCCAACACACGGTGCTCTGGAGCATGGTATCTGTTTCGTATTCGCTGATCACATTAATGCTATGATGATAGGCAAACCGCACTACATCAGCCTTCAAATGCTGTCTATGCGCCTGCGACTCGGTCGAGGTAAGTGTGCCACACTTATCAGTGTTTATGGTCCAACCATTTGTCACACTGATGATACAAAGGACCATTTCTATGATCAACTGTCCGCCACAATCCGGCCGGCACCAGTGAGTGACCGACTGTTTGTTCTGGGTGACCTGAACGCCCGAGTCGGGCGCGACTCGGCAGCTTGGCCGGGAGTACTCGGACCCTACGACATTGGTTCAGTCAAGAGAACGGTGATCGTCTGCCCCACCTGTGAGCTACTCACCCGATTCCAGCTAGATGCGAGCGACATCACGACGTGCACTCATCCACAAAGCGGTCATCACCGTTTGCTTGACTACGTGATTGTGCAGCAACGCGACATTCGTGACGTGTGTATCACGCGAGTGATGCGCGGCGCTGAATGTAGCACTGACCATGGATTGATCAGGACTAAATTATTTATCCCTGTATGCAAGTAAGTTTATTGTAGATCTTCCGGACAAGGTCAGACGTTGGATATCAAACAATTAGAGAACTGTGAGATGAAGACTGCTTTTCAATGTACAGTTGCCGCTCGTCTTCACGACGCATCTGTATACATTACCTCTGAGGGTATGTGACAATTCGTCAAAGAACGGATCACGTCGGTGGCCACTTAGACGATCGGTCTCAAACCTCAGAAACGTCCGCATTGGTTCAACGACAACAACGTGATTATCGCGGAATTGGTATGAGAGAAGAATGCCGCGTTTGTTACCTGCACAGTGGACCCGGGTAATGAAGCGAAGAAGGCCACGTTCCAGAGTATCCGCCGTCAATTGGCGGAGCGTGTCCATGGAATCAAGGACGAATGATGGGGGAAGCAGGTTGAGTGGATGCAGGGCTTCGCAGATTTTCGACAACATAGGGAGTTCTATGATTTGCTCAAAGCAGTCGCCGGTTCATTAAAGCACTGGTGGACTTGGACACCGGCTGTTGGTACACTCAACCAGAGGACACCATGAAGGTCTGGCACAAACACTTTGGTAGCCTACTTAGTCGTCCTGCCACCCTTGATTGGGTGACCGTGAACAGTCTGCCGCAACAGGCCATCAAGCCTTCACTTGCTCTTACCCCGGATTTACTGGAGTTGAAGAGAGCGATCGGTCAACTGCGCAACGGGTAGGCTGCAGGTGAAGTTAGACTGCCAGGCAAGATCCTGAAGAAAGGCAGACCGGCGCTGGAACATGCACTGCTCCAGCTAGTTCACTCCATCTGGAAGCAAAGAGTGATGCCGCAAGAATTCAAGGATGCCCTCATCGTACCCTTGTTCATAAGTAAGGGTAGTAAGTAATGCCCTGGTAGCTACCGGGGCATAGGGCTGTTGAGCTGCACAGGCAAGGTGCTTGCCAGAATTCTTCTGAACGGGCTGAATACGGAAGTCTTCGAGACCGATATTCCTAAGGAGAAGTGCGGATTCCGGGCGGGTCGGAGTACGATCGACCTGATGTTCTCAGCTGGACAACTTCAGTGGAAATGCCGGGAACGCAACCAGTCTCTTCGTAGACTTCGCTAAGGCGTTTGATTCCGCGTGCCGCGAGGCGTTATGGACGGCGTTTGGTCAGTTTGGATGTCCAGATAAGTTCGTCAATTTGATTCGATTGCTGCATGTGGGCATGAGGGCAAAGGTACAATCGTGTGGATTTACCCTTGATGATTTTGACATTGTCACTGGTGTGAAGCAGGGTTTTATCCTGGCTCCAGCCCTATTTAGTTTACATTTGACTACCATGTTAATGGTTGCTTTTCAGGACTCTGGGAAGTACGGTGTTGAGACAGATTACCGGACAGATGGATGTCTACTGAATATTCGATGTTTCGGTGCCCCAACGATGCGCATGCTTTTGTTCGCAGGTGACAGCGCGTTTTTCGCACACAACGAGGACGAACTACAACGATTGGCTACGGCTTTCGCTACCGCGGCATCCAGGTTTGGATTGGATGCCAACACAGATGAGACATTTTCTTTCTTTCAGCCTTCTCCAGGAGGAGGTGCTGTCCGTATACCCCAAACTCACATTAATAGAGACGGTGTCGATCGCTGCACGGAATTTTGCTACTTTGCTAGCAATTTGTCCAGCAATCTGTTCATGGACCGCGAGTTGAGAGCTCTTGTGGCAAAGGCTAGTGTTGCTTTCGGACGTCTCGAAAGACGTTTTTGGAAGAACCACAGCCTGAAACCGAACATTAAGCTTTCTGACTACCGCTCAATGATGCTGCCTATACTGATGTGCGGTAGTGAAACGTGGACATTGTACCAGCGGAACGTGCGCTATCTGAGCCGCTTTCATTTGATATGTCTAGGACGCATCCTGGATATTTGGTGGTCGGACGTGGTTCCGAACATAGAAGTACTGCGACGAGCGGACATGAACAGAATGGAAACTCTGCTGATGTTGAATCAGCTTTGTTGGCTGGGTCACCTCCGTCGGATGTGTGGTAACCGTATTCCAAATCAGATGCTGTATGGACAACTGAGATCAGATAAGCGGAATCCTGGTGGTTAAAAGCGGAGATACCAGGATGTTGTGCAGGTGGGTTTTTCACGTTGAAAAACTGATTGTACATGTTTGGAAGACTTAGCGTTGAATTGGACGGTCTCGAGGAATACGGTCTCGACGGGCTTCCGAACGTTCAGTGAACAATTATTGCGCGGCTGAGAATGTAGGCGCGCGGTTCGCAAGGAAACAATCGGTGCCATAGGTTGTGGTGATATGACTATATGGCGTTGTGACGTGAGTGACCGCGAATGCGCTGGCCGCCTTGGATTAGTAGGTCACTAGCGTACTCATAGTGCACCGTCGGCGAAGAGACAACGAGTACGTTAGGCTCAGGTAGGTCAATCGGTTTATTCATTCTATTTTTGTTAATGATTGCATCAACCAAGACCATGATCGTTGGGCAACTTACTCCCTTCTCTTTTCAGAAACTTGAGTGTCTGCGGTCTTCTACCCATCCTTATCTTCAGCTTTGTTAGTGTATTGTATGACGAATCGTTCACCTGTTCTTTTCGTAGTCCAATCTGAATTTTGTTCCTCATTCTTATCCCCTCTGGAATGCAGTGACATGCACTCGTATACTGGAATGCTTCTTGTAATATATTTTATATATATTTATTCTCAGTATAGATCTTGTCATCGCAGTCTCACTGTCTCTGCTAGTCATCCGAGAGATCCGGGTTTCTGGATTCCCTTTTACTACTAACCATTCAATTGACTAACCGGCATTGACCGGCTTGACACAAAGGCCTCACTCACACACCTACTAGTCTCATTTTTTCGGGTTTTCACCGGATACATGATGTGTGAGTGAAACCGCAAGTGGTGCAGCGTAAGCCACTTACGGTGTTGGTTAAGTGCAGGCGTCCTTTGGCTTCGGTCACTGTGACAGGCTAATCCGAATCGGATACAACTAACCGTGTGTGTGTATGCGTGCTGCGCCACAACTCAGTGACCACCTGTGCCATCCACGGTACGCTTGATGTCACTCAATGTGTGGTACCAATGCATAACATACGCCGTACAGTGACTGCGAAAGGTACCTTCAAGGAAGTGAAACAGCGTTGGAAAAAACATGGATTGGATTAATTGGCAATACAAAGCAGTTGATTGACGATAAACTTCCCCAGTTTGAGGGAAGTTTTGATTGAGAGAATTTTAAAGCCTTGGAGTATTGATAAACCTTAAACGTTTATATTACTTCACTCGATATAATGGATTAAAACTGACATCGTTGCACCTCACTCGCACGTGTCAGACATGTCATAGTGACCATCACGCGTTGCTGTGACTACGCTTGGTCATATGACTCATTCTTGCTACAGTCGTCTAAACGGCACGTTGCTATGTTAACCGACGATTTTTGAGACATGCGGACGTGGGGCGTTAATTAAACGGCTGAAGCCTACACGATCGTCAGACAATGACCCAGATTTCGGACGGAGTGGGTTTATGCTTCAGAGCCTAGTCGTTCTCCTTCATTAAACGAACGACACTGACGTTCGCCGTTTATGCCCCCCTCAACGGTGTGACGCCTCGAAGATGGCCGATGGCAAACCATGGATGTTGTACTTAGGACAATCCATATTTTACAAATCCACATATCCTTAGACAATCTTATGGACTGATTGAAAACAATATATCGAAGTTCAGTGCTAATAGGATGGCAGAATGTTCTGACTAATCTATCAAATAGTAGGAGAAATGGGATTTAATTCAGAAATACGTTATATTTTAATAGATGTGCACAGTATCAGGTGCTTAGATCATTCAACCAAACAACTGGGTTTATATCACAAATAAGGCGGTATTCTTAAGAATGCTAACATTCTTCGGTTTGGATTAGACTGGCTTGAACAAATTTTCAAGTATCCCATACTGAAAAATGTTTAAACCAGAGGCATATCTTAACAAGAACAGAACTTAGAATGGACCACTCAAAATAGTCTACCTTCTCTGTTTCAGCCAAGATATCGCTAAGAGGTGATCAGTTTGCAACATCCAAGTTACTTGTCCTCTTGTTTCTCGCTCTTCATCCTGTTCTTTTCACTTTCAACATCTTCGTTATTTAAGGGACTGCAAACTTCCTCTCCTGCGTATGCAGAAATGTTTGAATGGTTTGAACCAAGAGTATTTATAACTGCCTACCTTTCCAAACCAAACTTTTATGCGAAGGGATTGAATATTTTATGGTGGATAGAATTATTCATAAATTGCTCTTCATGAACGTATGAAACCGACTGAGGTGAGGTTGCACATCGACTAGGATAACTAGGGACTGTAAACTTGTAAATATTGTTTCAAGACCGTCTCTTCCAGTGTATGGCATCCCGGAAAATGCCGATATGTTAAACTATGGTAAGGAAGCTTTCTTCACGAAGTAAGCACAATACTGGAAACAGTTTATTCGAAGCATACACAAAGAGTTGTTTTTGTTATTCATAGTCGTGTGGTAGATGATAATCACGTCCATACACTTGTTGTGACCGCAAAAGACGCTTGGCCTAAGAATTCGTTCATTGCACAAACGCCCATATAGGTCATGTCAAAAATCAAACCTCAAACGCGTATACTCATTTGCAAGTTAGTTATGCATTCACATCCATCATTGTCATTCGCCTTGTTGGAACTTCTGCCGAGCGCGTACACACTATTTCGATAATCTCTCCTTGTCCTC
>JTDE01000242.1:0-22062 GCA_014338405.1 Paragonimus skrjabini miyazakii
CGACACGTTTGGTCTTTTTTTCACTCCGAATAATATACATCCTGTGTTTTCTTACACCCCAAGCAGACACGAGATTTCAACGTTTTACTGACAGGCTTTTCACTACTGATAGGTAACTACTTTTTGTTTGTATGCCGGTGTAGTCAAACTGTGTTTCTTTCGCGTAGCTACCGCAGAAAGAACTCTGTTTACAGTCTTCCTAATGCTAGAATTTTTACTACCAGTTTTAATAGACAAAAGCTGGCGCATGAAACTTTAAGTAATAATTGTTTATTTGTCTAGATGGACCGTTTAACTGTGAGTTCATGCCCCTCAAAGTTTGGAGCATACATTAGTGTGATACTTAATGTGATAAGTACAATCAAAGCTTACGGTGTCTAGATGACTACCATTCCAATGACGCAAGCACCAACAGTTGCAAAAATTTCAGAAGCATACCTTTTTGCTCATAACCAGCCTGGGCCTGTTTCATGGTTAGCGGTTTGAGAATTCTTACACCATGTCCTTAAACAAGCTGCATTTGGCACGTTGAACTAGTGAACCCTATCCATTGAGCATGTGGACCGATGCTACAGTTGCTGGTACACTGTGTCGGTTCGGGATATTATGTTTAAGCTTACTGATGTAGAAAGCTTAGAGATGTAGAAAAACTATTCCTAAATCAACTCTGTTTGTTAATTCGGAGACTTTTAACGTGCAGTACCAGCAGGCCCTAATGGTAACATTACATGTGGACTACTAGTTCACGGTTATCTGGCGGAGGTGCCGGTGACCGGTGTAGTAGATCTAAGCGTTATATATATATATATATTTATTTATTTCTCCGAGTATAGTACACATTTGTGACACCGTGGAATTATCCGTTTCAATATTCCTGTATACCTGTCGTCATATTTTTGATATAAGTTCAAGTTATCGGATGCGACCGACAGTGACACCAACAGGTATGATGAATCTTAACAACTGAGGTCGATATCACCAATCAGCTGGTCTAGACGCGCTTCGAAACAAAAACTTCGTTTAGCTTAATTTACGAAAGCTTATGCAAACCAGTCAGTAAGTTGATTGGGCTCAGATCTTAACAAACCTAGACGTTGTATTTGTTGTCTAGTATGAACATACGTACGTTGGGTGGGGCCTACTTTCGTAAACAGTCTGTCGACCCAGATGACAGATTTTTCGGTGAAAGCTCACGTGCACACGCATGTATGCAAACAATAGCCTGCTGGAGGCATCTTACTACGATGTTCACGGATTAAAAAACATGGCAACTTAACACGATAAAAGGGATTCTAAACACTCCGAATATTGTCAGACAGACTAAAGATCGTCTGAGGTACCTGACCGGACAGTGATTACTGATACAAGCAACACTGCCCCAGCCAGCAACGACGTAATCGACCACCAGTCTCATGTTCCCGGTTCATACTCAGACATTCCGGTTGCAAAGGTGTCTATGTTTACAATCAGGTCCCCAATCGTCGTTCCGCACTTCCAGCAACTCCATTGCGCAAGACCGTTGATCAGGATTTTTTTATTCCTGTGGCTGTGAAAAACAATCAATCGCCTAGTTGATTAGCATAAACCGACGCCATCCGATACAAACATTGAATGCACACAGACACCCATTTTGTAGACACCGGCTGTAACGACGTGAAGAACATATGTCGTCATCCGTAACTCAAGCACACACAGTATTGGTTGGATTAAAGAAAAAACACTGGCACCGGTAACTTCGTTCGGCGTGCGTACTCGAATCCAGCAAGGCGTCGTGAGCACAGAGGTATAACCTACCCATCCAACAACCGATTGACTGTCTGCACGCGCATGTGCGCTTTCGCTGGAAACGCTCTGGACCGCATAGGCAAACTGTCGAGAAGAGAGACAAGTCCACTAGTTAAGAGACCATTCACTGCCAAATCGCCGTGCTGAGGGCTGTTATAATCGCTGGCAGCTTTGCATGGACTAATTTTCGACATCCGATTTCCTTTTCGTATAAGTTGCTAATCCAGGGGGGATGGCAGCATATAACTCTGCTAACTACCGATGGTACATTTGAAGGGTATTTGGCAGTATACGTACTTTTCAAGGGAAAAATCAGCCCCCACGTTTTACCCTATCTAATTACTAAAGCAATAGTCAAAATGATATTTTTCAGTCTCCTCTGACTGTTGCGCCTGCACAACGTCACCTTTTCATGCAGATACAAGGTGTAAAACATATCAGCTTGCGCAGTCCTCATCAGAGGTTACACAAATGATCTGTCCAAGCAGGCACCTTCTAAAATTGTCTAGTCTCTGGCACGTTTCATCACAGCACGGCTCCGATGTACCGAGAGCAATACATATCTTCAAGTTTTGCCTCGCTCACAGTTGACGGCAGCTGTCGTATTCAGATAGATTTTCCGGCCGGCTCGTCAGTAGTGTCACGGTTGGGTTTAGAATTCCGACCACAAGGTAAATGTGTTGACCAACGCGCCATTGACCTCACATTAGGAACGACAGGAGTATTTCATCCGAAAGCTTAACCACATTCGTACATGCGTGCTGATCTGGTTGCTTGGTCGTTTCAATATGAGACATAGTCTATAGTGCAATTATTCGAAACAGGTTACCTGGAAGACCTATCTGAATACAAAACCTATGATCAAACGTGTGCACTCTATCATCAACATTAACAGCTAACCAAATCCCCGAATGCTCATCAATAACAACAAACAGGTATCGACACGTCTTACCAATCTGCCGTTAAAATGAAAAATCGGACTTACCGATGAAGGTTATCGTCTTCCTACATCTGAATATTGGGTTAACGTGAATATTACTTGCGAATGACAACTCATCTGTTTTGAGCGGCTTTTCTCGTTTGTTATCTTGTTCATGAAGGAACTGGCAACAAGGTAACCGGATAAAAGTAACCACTTCAATGAATAAGGTTTTCCTATCCGGATTAAGATTCCTGGCTGTAACTGGCGCACATCTGAGGTTGAGTAAGGCAGGAATTTTTACCAACTACGTTTCTATTTTTTCTCCTTTTTCACTCGTAACTATTGTTTGCATGTCACACATTTTGAATAAAATTTTAGTAAACTTAGTTAAATTCTGTCGCAAACAGTATCCTGTTTTTGTTTATATACACGGTTGGAGATAGGCAAGGATAACGTTAGTCACCCTCGATTAAAGGGGCCGTAACTGACATACAAAAAGTACGATTCCCGTTTGCAGCTCGTCACAAATGTATGCACATGCACTGTCGTAGTATGCTTTTGTCTGCCGCAGACAAAAATTGTTTGTTACTCTCCCCGTCCGCAGTCAGTGGCGGACCTGTATCCATACCATTTCTAGTTCTTCCGCTTAGTCTTGTTTTAATAATTTGCAATCTTCTTAGTTACGTTTTCTTCTAGGATATTCCACGTCACTGTTGAGGTGAGCGGCGGCCCGAGCCACAGTACCTTTTGGTCAGGCTCATGGCTGTTGTGATGATGATGATGATGACTCTCCCCGTCGTTATTTTCACGATAACGATCGATTGTACGACTCATTCATCCTTTATCTAATTCACCCGATCAACTATGGAGTTCGATGTATCCGTCAAGACAAATCAAAAACGTTTGACGACTGATTAGACTGATGTAAGGATGAGTCGGTTCATAGTGGTACGAAATTTGATCATCTTTTTTTCTCCATTGAAACAATAATGGTTCCATCTATACGAACTTAGTGCTGATACGCCTATTTCAAATGCTGGCTGGCGCATGTCGACAATTTTCGAAACAGTCGGTATAGTACTCCTCAACAAAAGTAGATCAGCCCCGAATAGGCATAAGAGACCTAACGTGCTACCAATTTTCTAAGTCAGTTATATACTGGATAGATTGTTCTTTGGCTTCTAATTCTAGACATTTAGTTGGTTGAAAGGTCGTGTTAAGCCCACCTGGCGCCAGAAACGCTTGTTCAGTAAAGTCGGTTTGACGATTGACAATGATAGGCGAGTGTGCATACGGATGTTCGTCACAATTTCCATCACAAAAACTCAAAGGCAGATCATTCCACGCAAGGTTGATCAGTGAACCAGGTCTGTCATTGAACCAACCTGCACAAATTTGTTTTGTCGTTGAGAACAATTGCCTGGGCAATGATAACATTACTGAGTGTGATTGCAGTGTATGTATTCCTGAGTGAGGGATCAACGTAGGAAGGACTAGGTTAGAGGTCATTGTGAATTAATAGAGGGTGTGGTTGAATTAAATACGCGATACTCACGGTAGTTACTTAAACCGAATGATATATTCACATTTTAAATATATCCCTGAATCATTACGAACATAGATTTGCCAAGATGCGACAGAAGGAGAGATCAGCTAGGGCAGGAGAATAGAGGACGCAAGCTTCGGAGGCCAGCAGGAGCACAGCAGCAACTAACGCTGTGTGACAGCTGCAGTAAAGTGCTGTTCGTCAGGATCCGTTTGCATGGCCACAGTAGGATCTTCAGAACAAGCGAGAAGGTACAGTAATCCGTTAACTCCTGAGACGGACGAATTGAAACATCTAGATGGTGTTAATGTGGGGGCGGTATGCACGTGTTGTTTATAAGACAAAATCTACGAACAAAAGAATGACAATACGTTTACTGTACCCTGTTCACACAATCAGGCTGTTTAACGTACACCTGCAATTTAAACTTACTCAGTAACTCCGAACCAGTGGACGGATACAGGCGACCTGCGAGCAATAACCAGCTTACCACCCAAACTTACTCAGCTAGGAAGTCTGACATAAAATGACATCCATGTTCGACCGTATTTACGTGTGTAAGCAACTCTTCTCACAAACGAAGTGCAAAGAGAACAAATAGCAAGTCCTACTTATCGATTTCCATTCAGGTTACCCCCCGTAGCTGACCTCATCCATTGTCGCCCAATATCGTGACTCTCGCGAAACCAGTGGCACCAACTACTGCATTGATTTGCTCCTTTTGTCTTCACCGGTTGATTACAGTGAAAATCAAAACGAGTTTTACTAGAACGTACCTCATTTATTTACCGTAGGTAAGTGTGATCGATCATCCATTACGTGGTACTGCATGCAGTCTTTACCCAGAAGAGAGTAGCCAATGCTCCATCTATATGAAATTAGCATACTTTCAAATAATGGTGTGAATTGGCCGAGGCCACGCATACACACACTGTCCTTTGCTGCAATTTCTGTACATGGTGAGAAATGTTGCATGTTTAGTTATTTATTAAAATGATATTGCTTAACAGTCGTTGAGTTGCTATACACAAATACCTGCAAAATTACCCGAAGGATGTCTATATTTCCTAGGAGAGACAAACAGCATAGTTTTAGGCCTTTCCGTCCCCCTTATTTACCAGGAAAGAAATTTTTATCACGGTTCACAAATATTAAGAAAAGGTTCTCATTGCGATGTGACAATATTTAACGTGTAAAGAAGATTAGTGTGCATCAAGCAAATATCGAACTCATAAACATATTCAACTAACATGTTTATGCAAACGATACATACAAGACAAAGCGAACGGCAGACCTTGAGATAGGACAGTTTATGGGAATGTTTGAAGGGTACATCAAGAACACTGTGGCGTCCGTTAATCCCTGCATGTGTATCGAACAGATAAAGTATTGAACATTTTCACCGAACTAATACATGCCATAAAGTTGAATGGCGCATTCCTTAATGACAGTTTGTTACCTGGACAGTTGAGCCTACTCTGTAGAGTATGCACTTGAAAAGCAAGTGTAAGGAGACAACCTCTCAATCATTCTTGTCCAGGGGGTTAAGTGCGTGGTCAGAAATGCACTTTGTAAGTGATTTTCTATTTAGATGTTTGTAGCCCATTGGGTAAAAGCTCACCCCGCACCCAACGACTCTTCTGGTAACCTTTTTTTGGATATTTTGAAAAGGCACCGTAAATTTTGTGTATACGGGTGATAAACCAGTATGTCTCTTACCTTGTAGGGGTGCACAGTTAGGTCTTTCACGTTGTAAAATTGGTTTTAGATGTTGGGAATACATGGAGTTCAACCGGACGCCCTGGAGAAATACGATTCGGACAGGCGTCCGCAAGTTCAGCGAGCAGTTTTTGCGCGACCGAGAACGACAGCGCACTGTACGCAAGGGAACCATGGGTGCCATAGGTGGTGGTGACGTGAATATATGTCATTGCGATGTGTGCGGCCACGAATGCGCTGGCCGTTTGGGATTAGTAGGTCACCGTCGGCGAAGAGACGACGAGTACGTTAGGCTCAGGTAGGTCATATCAGTATATCCATTCTATTTTCGTCAACCGATGTTGTGACCAAGACCATGGTCGTTGGGCAACTAATCCGCTTTTCTTTTCAGAAACTTGGGTGTTTGCGTTCTTCTACCCATTCTTATCATCAGTTTTGTTGGTGTGTTGTATGATGAATCGTTTGCCTGTTCTTTTTCTAATCCAATCTGAATTTTGTTCTTCATCGTTATCCTCTATAGAATGTACTAGCATGTATTTGTATACTGAAATGCTTCTTGTGTTACACTTTACATTTCTTTTTTCTCAGTTTAGATCTTGTCTGTCTGTCTGTTTACCTCCCGAGAGACAACGGTTTCCTTTTCCTGCTAACCATTCAATTGGCGAACCAACAGTAGCCGACTGGACACAAATACCTCACTCACACAGCTGGTGGTCTTATTCCCTCGGGTTTACACCAGATGAGTGGTTTATGGATGGAACCACAAATGGCTCAGCGCAAGCCATTTACGGTGATAGTTAAGTGCAGGCATCCTTTGGCTTCGGTGACTGCGACAAACTAATCCGTTTCGGGTGCCGCCAACAAGGGGTTTACAACGAACCGTTATATTGGGGAGCAGCCAGTGACGTAATCGTCTAGTGACTGTTTCTAAGATAACCAATTCCAGTTTTCTCCTTTGCTATAGTGCATAATATGTAAGCACACTTAAATCATCTATCTGTAAACCTCTTGGGTTTTGAACAGATTCGCCGAACTAAAACCTTCACATGTTCGTATAGTACTCCGCAAGATTTTCATGGGCGAATTGTACGATTTTGTGTTCAATAGCGTCAAATGGTTGTTGGTTATCTGGAGACTGTAGATTGTGTAGTTTTAAGTAAGATCTATGTCAGGTCTCACAGATCCTGTATGCTTGGTCGTATTTTTGTGCGTGTTTCGTGGCCTGACAACTTCTGACGAATCAGGGTTGATCAAAACGGAAAGAAGGGGACTTAAGCTTGAATTCTGTAGAATAACACTTTTGGATGGAAGCCAGACTTTATACTGATTGCTGAGCTTAAAATTGAGCATATATCCTACTAAGTCGATCCGAAATACATATTCAAGTATCCCCAATGTTATCCTTGTCGAATTTACTTGACAGGCTGAAGTGTTCGGCTCTATCGAAGGCTTCGAAGCAGTCTTGGCAACCTGTAGCAGTTGCCTTTTTTCATCAATCCAAAGTTGCGAGCATGTCGTGGTTTACTAGTAAGTGTAATTTTACTGTGAAAGATTTATTCAGCAAACCTGCCATTGCTTTGTGACCAGTGGAAGCAGATTTATTGGTCGGTCGAGGTTTGACAGACAGACGACTGACAGGGAAAGACTGTAAAGAGCTTGCACTGGCTGAAGATCATTCAGATATTTAGTGTTTGACGACGAAGACGGACATCAGTCGTACACCAGATGACTTATATGGCAGAGTCTGTTCTGCCGTGACTCATATTCCCATTGGGTGACTACCAGCTATGGATACGCGGTCAGGTACACAAATCAGTGGTGGGCTTCGCGTGTGTGTTACAACATACTCCAACTGTACGACGTTATGCATCGGTGGTGTTAGTCCTAGTGTTGATTCACTGTTTCAAGACGAACTGGTGTTTTTTACTGCGTTTCAGATGTGATTTTGACTGGATGGGTGCCTAAAGTTCTCTGACACCAACAGCGTTCAGTTAACAGTTAATTAAACACATAACTTAAAAATGTTTTGAACTGTGGATTACTAGGTTCGGCCTGGATACAGATCACTAAGCCGTCGCATCTGTCACAATTACATGATACTGGCTTTGTTCCCAAACTTTCCGGCTTACTGTGTGAACTGCTCACCATTCGGTAATACCGAAATCCTTCCGCATAGTGACCTGGTGTCCGCCTTCAATAACGTAATGAGGTAATCCAGATTTTGCGCTAGTTTAACCTGCCTACACCACAGTGTTACAGGTTGTCACCCATACTTTACACGTAGATGAACCCGTATACTACCTCATGGAGAATTAATGAGTGATCACACAGTTTTAACTGGAAACTAGGTCCGAGGTTATGACATAAAATAGAACCGGTGCCTGTCACTACTTACATGTGTAAGCGGCTCTTCTTGCATGTGAAATACTCAAGGTGTAAATTAAAAGCCTTATTGATTGATACCGATTTAGCTGACCTCGTTCATTTGATCTCACACAGCTTGCCAATAAATATTGAGAGACTTTTGTGCGACAGCTGACTTTAGTCAGCAAGCTAAGGTGCTTCATTTATGACTTTGCGAGTTGAATGATATCTTAATAAAACTAAACACCTTGATTATAATATTGCGTTCCGGCGTAACTAAGTTCATTTATTAACTACAGAAGAACGATCCATTTTTTGTCATGTCGCGCGATCCCATTCTAAAACAAGACTACGGACCGCTGAAGTAAATCCACTTCTGGGAGCGCACAATGCAATTTCTTGCACTAATTTTCGCCTGAATAACGTCAAACTTACACATCTGAGGAATAACGCTGATAAATTTTGCTGAATCCTTTTCGAGTACTTAGCAGTGCACTGTAAATGACAGTCAGTGCTTGTCGCCCTGTTCCCCCGTAAGATGATAAGCTGGCCGACATAGTACATCTTCTGATGCTTGGTTTGGCTTAAAGTATGACTGCGTTTTGCAGAGACTTCTGTGGTCGAGTTGTTACATGTTGGTCGCTTAAAAAAAAGATAAATATCACCAACTCTATAGTATGTTTATCTTGGAAGACAACTCGGGTTAACAACTGGCTCCCACTGTCACTCCGCTCTGGTTGATTGGTCGGTCACTGTCTGGCATGTTGGTCCAATCAGCTCGCGCGTTCTTACACTGTCCATACCGTTCACACGGCTTGCTGACCGCTGATTGGATGCTTCACTGTTAACACAGCATGTGGGTTTTTTACGTAACCGTGATACTGCGCATTTTTAAAGCCATATAAGTACGTCTTGAACACTTAGCAGCACTGTCTATGTGAAGATGGTGGCCAAGGATTTCATCGATCTCTTCGGGAAGTTCAATTATGCCAATCGCGTGGCCGTGGAAGATTTCGGCGATCGGCTGAGCCTGTTCACTGTTGTGTTATTCCTCATTGCATGTATCATTGTCTCGGCAAAACAGTACTTCCTGAATTCCATTTCGTGCTACATCGCGGTTAAGCCAACCGGGGACAATTACAACAACTATCTGGTCGATTATTGTTGGGTCCACGGAACAATTCCTCTGCGTGCGGATGAGCCTATGCCACAGACACCTGAAGCTTGGGATGAATATGATCAACTTCGTCGAATCAGTAAGCACTTAAATTGTGTTGTTATGTGGAATTTAACCCCCTTTGTAACTGTTATCAAGAGACGGCGGATCCCTTTTGAACGCGTCAGATTCAGATTCCTTTCTGTTTGTCCATCGAATAGGATTTTAGTTCGTATCGGGTGCTTGGATTCTCACATTACAGCCAGTAGATAGGTGGTAGTCCATGCCTGGGACATCATCATCATCATCATCATCATCATAGTTTACTGCTACTGATACCGGCAGATGATTACCGGCAACAGTGTAGGTTAGCTTTAATTTCCAGGTTAAGTGCGAACGAGGATGGCTGCTTGTGATATTCATTCATCAACTGATTTTTCACCTAACAGGATCAATCTTTCTTATCAATGTACTTTTTCACCTTTGGCGAAAGGGACTGAGGAGCAAAGTTCCCATCTGAAACCAAGTTCTTTCTGGGTGTTGAGAGATTAGCATAGAAATCTAACACCAGTGGATGGTAAACCATATCGTCAAAATGTGTGACACATTATTTCAATCTAGAATAGGAACGTCGCCTTGAAAGTTGTTGCCTTTTTGCTTACATAACCACACAACCGCGTTTCCTGGTTTCAGTATAGCACTTTCGTTCCTTGAGGGTATTGTTCCAAAACATCTAAACCTTGTTCAAAATTCTAGTAACGTGTGCCTGAACTGAAATAAGTTCGTTTCGGACAATTTGACTTCACTGTGACTCATCTGCTTAGAGGTTGTATGAATCATAAGGTCCGAAATTTATAAACGCAGGAAACCGGAGATCCCCATGATTGTCACGCACATCGACAGTGATTGTATGTTGACCCTTGTCATATGTGAATGTTCTTCAGTGAAAAATAGATAAATCAGATGACAGAAACCAGCAATCAAAATCTAGTCATTAAACTTGAAATAGCTCGTATGTAGAGCTCTATAACCTTACTTACGTGTATTTCGTGTTGACGAAATCGAGGGTCACCTGCCTAGGTCCCTCGCTTACAATCACAGGGGAGTGATCTGTGTAGGTCGAACTCCGAAGGCTAGTCGTTCTGGGTTATTTTCATTAACGGAAAAGTCAAACTGGCTTTTATTACCAGTCACCTCAGTCAGTGAACCGGGTTTGTAGCCAGTCTATTGTATGCACTATATTCAATAAACAAATCAACTGAGTTCCTAGAAAACAGGAACGATACCAGTTATCCTCCAGAACAGACGGGATAAACTGAAAGCTACTCATAATGACCAAACTTCTAAACTTCAGTCGATCATGTCTTTAGCTTGGTGGTGACAACACAATAATCGAGACCTTATTCTCACAAATACCACTACCGGACATCAAGCTCCGGTTTGGATTGATATACCTATGCATTATTGATGAGCTCTTTTTCCTGAGTGAGATATCTGAAAAATGTCAATTAAAAGCTAACTCTTCTAGTGTATTTTATCTTGTGATCATTGAAACCCTGCTATTTCACCGGTAGTGTAAGTTCTTCTAAAGTAACTTGACAGATCCTCTAAAACAGTATCTGACGATTAGCAAATTGATTGAGAATAACACAACGTTACGAGCAATTTGTAATACTCTACTTTTCAACCACCTCGGGTGGTCTTTATTATGGCATTTGACAAAGTTTGGTTTATGATAACATGCTCCGGTGTATAGCTTTGTCCGTGTGTATTATATATATGTGAAACTTTATAGCGATTAAGCCGCGGATTGTCTATGTAATGGTTATATATTCAATTCAAGTCTGACTAGTATAAATATGGACTCATATGAATGACCAGATAATTCTGCGGGTGCTATTGGATCGCACACTGTTCATGTAGTCCGGTCTCCATGGAGACTGCAGATCATTGTAAAAAATCTGTTGTACGTTTTTAATAAAAAGCGACTGCCGGCTAGTAAAACCATTGTTAACCAGCATCGCCTTATGGTTATGAAGAGTAAATCATTCTTTGCTGGTGTTATTTAATTTATTGTAAATTACTGTTAAACATTTTAAGGAGGGGGCTTACGACCGTATCTTAAGTTCTGTTGATAGCTCAGTTTGATCTGCAGGTACCATGTTCATCCCATACTATCCTTTCCTAATCTCATATTGAATGTTTTACAACAAACAGTAAACTTTCTCACTTCGCAGTAATACACTAGTCACTAAGACCTAATCTCAATTTTTCTCACCTACTACCTTCGTTATCCTGATCTGTGACCGGAATAACTTGATTCACGTCCAGAATAACCTTGAACTCTGGTTTGGTTGAAACAGTTTGTCATCCTATGTCACGTTAAGCGCAGGGAGAATCCATCGCCTTGCGTTGGTCACGCTAGATGGAGTTAAAAGTACAAATCAAGGTTTGTCGTCACTGCACACAGCCTAAGTGATTCAGGACGAAAAGGTCAACCCTAGTGGATTGGCTAGATCGAACGTTCACCGGGTTACGTATTGAAACGGTTGTTTATCGACGATTCTGACAGGGAGGGATCAGAGGACAATTAGAGAAAAGGAACGGGGCAAACGAAGGAGATTACAATGTTATTTCAAAGGAGAGTTTGATCTTGTGCAAGGTTCAGGTTAATTAGGCTGATAAAATTGCGAGATAATCCCAGAACAACTCAGAAATTTCAAGCTGAATATCACCCACAATTGATCACAGCTGTCGCATTTCCATAGACTTCCCAGTCGGCCCTTTTCGAAAAGAAGCACTAGACTTAAGTTTCGCTCTCATATGAGCCTGTCAGTAGTGCATATCCTCACCATTGCCGGGACTAGAACCACGGTTGCCTCATGAACAGTGTGGCCGTGGTTCTAGTCCCGGTAATGGCGAGGATAAGCACTACTGACGAGCTCATATGAGAGCGAAATTCAAGTCTTGTGCTTCTTTTCGAAAAGGGCCGACTGGAAAGTCTATGGAAATGCGACAGCTGTGATCAGTTGTGGGTGATATTCAACTTGAAGTTAACCAAAACCCCGACTACTCATCAGTAAACTCAGAAATTATCAGTATGATGGTATGTAGGAAGTTTGTCATCCAACCAGTGACAGCAGTAGTTTTCATGAGTTTAAATTCTTGTAAATTGTTTGCAGACGTAGCAACCTCATTAGTGTTGTACGCTGTTTGTTGAGTATGCGAGTTAAGTTTGAACTGATGAGAAATTTATCAGCAGTAAGATTACATGTTTTTACAAATAATCCTTTCATCAGTCACAACGCTGCATGTACATCCAGGGACCAACTGTTTTGCATATCCTGATCTGATGCTTCCAATCGCGACAACATACACATATGCTTCGTCTCAGTACTCATCGATATGAAAACGTTTAAGCCGTACTTTCCCGACCTGTTCGATATAAACTTAATCAACCATTCCCTGTTGTTTGGTGGCATTAGTTACCTATCAGGATTATAGATGGTTCTGAGTTTTGCGATGAACCCTTCGGAACACTCTGTCATAGTGAACTGATCACTGTCAACATGAAAGTGTCATTTTGTTGTGCTTAGTCGGTGTCAAGGCTTAGCTTGTCAATACAGTGGATTGCTTAGGCTTTCGACCCAAAGAAACCTAACAGAACTGCGTTATCCCGCATGGAGAACATGAATTCACAGTGATCAGAATGACTGCCGGTAGTTTAGAGCATAGGTTCATTGAGACAAAGATACAACACATCACATTAACTACGAAACTAATGAGTCCGCATCTTCCGTAGATCGGGAGTAATGGTAAAACCGTCCATTGTGAGTACTCCACCATTGTGTGAATTCACCTCCCAAAGTTTTAATTTGTTCTAAACATGGACAATTAACCGATAGAATACAATGACCGTCTGAGCTTAATATCTGCTGATCGTGAGCATCCCTGTTAAACTCCAATAATTCCATCTGTTCTTGAATCCCTGTCGTCGTCTTGACTGACTGGACTGGCAAACGAGTCAGCCTAGTCATCAAGAATTTATGTAAATTTTCACCTAACCTTTGCTAAATGAGTATGCATTCAATAAGTCTGATCAAGAGATTGTCTTGTTGTTTTAGGTTCAAATGCACTATTTTTCTATATCACTTTCTCATTCATCCATCACAATTGGAAGTTGAGTAATGTATGACCCTTTAGTTGTTCTAGGGAATAAACGCATTCTTCCCTGTTCGTCATCCGTTCAGTTTATGGGATTTTTCCAAAGCTTGAGGTAGATGTAACATTTACAAAGCAGGTAAGTTTGAGGAGTGACAAATCTATAGCTTTCAGAATAAGAAGGGTATATGCATAAGCAGCTGGAAAATAGTCTATAATAGGCTGTTGCTTGCTCCATTGTTAATACATTTCTATCCATTTCAGCATAGTCTCTGGGTTAATTGAGGAAGTAACTCGGTTATTGATCTTTACACTGATTACGAGAAGCTATCATTATCCGGTTCAATTGTATCGGTTCCCCTGGTTGACTTTATAAGTAAATACTAGTTCTAACGTAAGATCTGTGAGAAAGCTTAAGAGTAAACACTTTCATCAAGATAACCAATAGATTGCTGGTACTTCATTGCACTGAACCACAGCTTATTAGACTGTCAAACTCTGTTATTGGTATATAGCTAACTTTGCATAATGTACATCAGTATCCCCAAAAGCGAGCGACAATGAAAATCTAAACATGGCTGGAACAGAGGTGACTGAGAACGCTCAGTAGTAAGAATGATGTTGAATATTTGATGTAAAACTTTTATTGAAGTTTAAGTCATTCTGTTTTGAAACAAACAACTGATTGACGGTCAACAAGCGCTCACTTTGTTTGTAATATCGACAGTTCAGATCACTACGAGCGTGTAACATACAGATGAACTTGTAGTTTACTGCTATGAGTATGACAACAGACACGTGTATACAATAGATCGCCGGCATGCAAACAAAGGCTATTCATTGGGAAAAGAAATGTGTGAACACTTGCCAGAAACATGAGTAATTATCAAGCCCCTTTTTGACTACGCGACATTAAATCTGTTCAACCGAAGATCTCACTTGTACTACAACTAACAAACCATCTAAACAGATTTAGGATTTTTAAACATGAAGACATCTGACTTTTTCTAAGTGACTTACAATCTATGACTAATAAACTGATGCACGCAATAAAGCACCAAGCACGTTCATTGCGTTAACCTATAGGTTATAATAAATATATTTAGCTGCCATTTCTCCTGTAGTGCATTCGATGTGAGGGACACGGTCATGTTGCATATAATAAGCTAATAGAACGATAAGCTGAAAAGTTTGTAAACAAGTGGTGGGTAATATCTTATGCTAAGGATGAGCTGATTAACTTTATTACTGCTCTCAGTATTCTGAAAGGTTGTTTGTGGGAAAAACTTACATAACAAATATAGCGTAGTAACCTCAGTTCTATCCAACCGTACAGATGACCATTTAAAAACGAATATTTAACTAGCCGAGAAGCTTAAAACATCCACTTCCGTAAACTTCATAAAAGAATGTGTCCATCTGGGTCTTACATTTCTATTTGACTCTTACCGTGAGTCATAGTAAGCAGTGTATAGATTTTAATTCAAGCAGTTTTCCGTTTTGTTCTGGAATATTTAGGGGAAAAATTTTACGGATGGAGCTTAAGTGGTCTAATTCAAAGGAAGTGCGTAAATTGCTGGCTGAGATTTTGGCCAAAACCAAAAGGACGAGAGCAAGTTATTTGAAACTGCTTTTCCGTAAGATGGAGCTTTGAATGAAACTTATTGATGAGATTACTAGCCGTACTCTATTTAGAAAGGCTTCTGGTTTCAAAAACGTGCCCAACTGGAAACAAGACCAATGAAGCTTCAATCTTATTTATCTCCGAAAATCCATGTGTGTATTCCTGATGAAAAAGTTGCGTTTTTTGTGTGTAAAATAATGAATAGGAAAGAAATCGACCTCTGTTACATGGTTTTCTTTCCTCGGCAGATCGGTAGGCTCATGATAGCAACTGGTTAACGGGTTGAGTGAGCAAACCTTTTGTATGACATTCTCTACCTGCAACGTTTTGGACATTTAACCATTCGACAACAGTCGCTGCATTCACATAAATTTTTAGCCAGTCTCTTTCAAAAAGCACTACTATAATCGAGCTTTGTTCTTTGTTAGAAGTTGTCGGTAGTGTCTATCCTTCACACGATCTGCGTGTGAGGTCAACAGCGCAGTGGTCAACACAGTTTCCTTATAAAGGCTTGGCTGGTGTTCTGCTACTGATCGTGCGGAGTACGAGTTCTAACAAAAGCTAAGCTCTAGCGTTGTACTTCTTTTCGAAAGTGGTTACCAGAGTACAAAATCCAAGGGCATTTGTGAGTGACGTTCAAGTTAAACTAAATGAATATCCCACTACCCTATAGTAATCGACCAGTCGTCCTTCAGTCGTTCAAACTGTGATATTTTTCCGCACGAACTTAGCTCCAAACTGAAAAGGTGTTGGGTATTGTGGTGCCTTATTAAAATTAAAGTTGAACATTCAGATAGTCTCTTCTAGATAACAGAATTGTAGTCAACATACTGTCGTTGTATGTTTCAACTCCCCTGTATTGATGGGGTTACGCACTGCTGCCTAATAGTACTTTAGTCTGATAAATCTTCGGTGAAATTCCTGCTCGCTTATCCGTGGCGCGGATAAACACTTTCTGGAAACGAAATGACCACAATGAAACAGGTCTTCTTGTCGGCGTTTGTTCAGGCGTGTCTGGAGTTGACCAGGATCAACAATGGTCGAACAACTTATGGCATAATTATTCCAGTTAGGACGGGGTGACTTAACATCATACTTGTGGAATTCTGAGAATTTTGAGAAGTTTGCTGAAAATGACATTAATATTTTAAGTATTGTTTGGTTATGGCTGCGTGGAGTCAAAATTTGTGACGAAGAAACGGTATCACTGATAGAAGTGACAGATTTGTATGCAATTTATATGTAGCAAGCCCTAATATTTGGCAATACACCTTACGAATCTCTGTTCCAACGTACATCATCTGTATAAAGATACTGTAGTGCACGTCATCTTAATGAGGAGCAGGACAACTTCAGCAATTCAATATCTTAATTTCTATACTTAGAGCACATCAGTTGGTTAACTGACCAGCCAACAGGATAAGTTCGTAATCTACCCTATCAATCCTTCAGCAAATTGCATCTTCGGTAGACCGTACGTGTTCGTTCCGTAGTGGTGTTCTGTCTATCAAAAAGGAATTTTGATCTCATGGACCTTGATCGATGTGAGTCCAATGAAGCGTAGGAATCTTGTACGAAGCTTCATAGTAAACGTATGCACATGATGAGTACTGACCTTTCATGCAGCTTACTACTGGTGTTATGAAACACTATGGATCCCTTCACTGGGTGTCTTCTTTCAACCAACTTTGACTGGCAGCTTGTTGTGACGATCAAAAGTCGCCACGAGGTGTGCTGTATGCGAATTAGTGTAATAATGAACACATTACTCTCGTTTGTTAGAAGGCATCGCTTACACGCTCCAGTGATCACTTTCTGAGTATCGGTATGACACGATTTCCAATAGTTCTGACCTACAAGTGTATACATGGGCCCTCATCAACCCATGAGGAACCACCAACCATCTCTCTCGGATAGCACCCTACATTGAATCGTGGTCAGTTATCAATTCTTCTGAGAACGCCTCAGAATAATTTCCTGCGTCCGATGTAGGTCCAGTTTCAGCCTTTCGAAGCAAACGACTTTCCATGGTCGGACAATCTGCCCTAAAGCGGTTGTGTCCAATAAAACTGCAAAAGGTTATCCCCGAGGAAACCTGAACTATTTCAAATCCTAGAAATTGTCGCCTCCTGGAAGGGAACGTTTTGTCCCGAGTATATTCTTGAAACAGCTAAAGCAAAAACGGGATACCTCATCCTTGTTATCAATACCCTTTGAAACCTCGGGTATTTCGAATCAAGATTTAGATAATGTAATGGGAATCAAAACGGCTTGACATTGACAAGCGTACCTGGAGAACAAACACTCAAAGCAATTTTGTTTCCAAGCTAAGGAGTAAACTACATCGGTAGCGATTGTCTGTATATTACAACAGGAAGGGAGTTTTGTCTTGGCGGTGTGCAGCCATTCGTTTTTCGATGAAGTGGATTGGTAACCAACAACCTGTACAGGCTTGGGATGCATGACAGCATGTAGACCACAGTTGGACTAGGATATCAGGAAAAACAATATATTCCTCTACTGTACATGTGACCTTGTAATGAGCTGATGCATCTGTTTACATCTTATCACCGGTTTGATTCACAAAGTCACATTTGTAACAGACATTTCCCTCACAAAATAGAGATTTTCATCAACCATCTAATTTTAAGCGACTGACAAACTTAATATATATTTTGCCACATGGTATCAGGAATTTTACTCACAGTACAGCAATCTACTGTTCGAACTCTAACCGATAATCTTTTATTAGAAGGTTAAAAGACAAAGCTAACATACTGGTTGTTAAAGTGGCCCTACCTCAATGGTGTTTAATGCATCAACGGGAATTGCTAACCTGAAGAGCAGTGGCACAGGTTTTGTGTTCCGTTTTCAAATCCATCCCTATCCACTTTAGACGAGTATGAGTTTCTTATTAAAGATAAAGTTCAACTTAACATTGTATAGTAAAAGCATGTAAAATTTCACATTGTAAAGTGTTCAGAGTTCCGAAATTGTGCATGTGAATCTTACCGATCAAAAACGGCCTGCAAAAAGCGACAGATAGTGGACATAAATGTAAATTAGTCTGAACGAGATTCATCGACAATGATACGACGATCGATACCAAATTGAATACACTTAGTTGTTCTTATCAAGTCAGCAAACCTAACTAGCCATTTATCTGCCTAACGCGTGCGTGAAATTTACCGGGTTCACCGTGTTTGTCTTTAGCACGAGAGGCAGTTTCACAGTATGTAAACCTTCTCTAAATCAATAGTAGTTTGTATCTGAAGTTGCCTTTAATGTAACACTGATATGTCGATTGAGAGTCTCAAAACACACCCGTTTTGCTGTAAGGAACCGTAGCCTGTTAGCCTCGCTGTTTCCTCGTGTTAACGTTAAGATGTTAGAATGGAGTAGAGCGTATCGAATCGTTCCAGTCTTTCGATTGCCATTTTCAGTCAGCTGTTAGTAAACACTTGATCTTAAGACAACTGCTTAGTAGTATGGTAATGAACTGGGCCACGAAGGCACTTTCGATGCGTCATCTAGGAGCAATCAAGCAACCCGAACATTATTATCAAACACATTCGATGGGACTTCCTTTGATAATAACTCGGTCTTGGTGGATATATAGGGTCAGCAGTGCAGTGATCAGCACGTTCGCCCCATGAATACGTGAAACATAGTTCAAATCCTTGTTATTATGCCTTAGTAACAGTTTAAAACAGTCTAGTACACTTTTCCGAAGGGAAGTGGCCGGGAAGCCTATCTGGATTTGAGTGCTATTCGGATCTGAGTGACGTTCAGTTTAACCTCTAATGAGCCGAAAAGCTTGGGTTACAAAGTGCGAATGTGTTCATCTTGTTCGTCTCATCCTCGATGAAATCCGGTTCCAATAATATCGGGATATTTTCATTTAAGAAGGGCTGTCATTGATAAGGCGACTGGTATTTCAAGACAATTGCATTATACGGAATGATTAGGAGCAGGTGGTAAGTTCGACTGTCTATTCAGTCTAGACGGTGATAACCTGTCAGAATAAATGTATGGAGAACGAACATTCGAGAGCGCGGTTGCGTAAAGTATTGGGAGACAGGATACCAAGGTAAAAATCAGCACAATTGATCGTAAACATACAGTACATGTTGTTTGAGCTTTGTTAAATACCGGTCAAAACACTAATCAACTTATGATCTGTTAGTTTTCGTCGCAACACATTGTTTTTTTGTCTCATCCACGTTCCTGACCATCCAAACCATAGAGGTGAAATAAATCTCATGATGGCTGATTTATTTTTGACATACAGACAGTGTACCTCTCCATAGGTGTTTTTTTAACCGTAGAGCAATAGTCTTGAATCTCATTAAGCGCCTCTGCCCTCACTGATGCTTGAGAGTTTATCTTAAGTGTTTCATTTCATAGGAACTGTAACTATCATACCTCCATTTCCCAGACCTTAGGTAGCAAAGTTAGACAGATTTTTCTCAATTTCTCACGTTCGTAGTAATCAACTTGAGTTGCGGGAACAGACAGGTTCTTTCAGCCATTATTCTGTGTGTGTTTAACACAATGATACTTGTCTATCATTTATTTCATACTGGTGGATTACCTCTAAACAGTTTAAATGGGCTCAAACACACTTTCAGTAAAGTTTGTCAGCTAGGTTGTCCAACGTCCGTGACCAGTCGTTGACTACAACGTAACATTCTCTATCCATTGTTTATTGTAATTCAAGAATCCAAAATACTGGCTCAAGCTTCACAGAGACCTGTGTATGTGCTCACTCATTCCAGTGAAGTGTTTTGGTCGAACAACTATTTAATTATCCCGGGTTAGCAAAGTACTGATGGCAGTGTGATGCAGTCTGCAAACTTCCAACGGAAGAAAGTGAGCTTTCCTATGAAAAGTCCGGTTTGCTCCATACCCGCACTCTTACTCATTTTCTCTGGAAAACTGATTTATTTGAACAGAATTGCCACTAGATGCGCATTTACTAATGTCAGACAGGAATATTCAGGAGCACTTTCGTTGACTCCAGCGCTTTTTTCCTGGTGTACATCACAAACTGGTTCTTGAAATCTTATTTTCTGAACAAAATCGTCACTAAAAGACAAGACGCTAATCAAACATGACTCATCATCAAGACCAGAAACACTTGGGGTAGGAGAATTACTCCCGTCAAACCAACGAGCCTGTTTGACCAGAAACCCAAAAATTCGTCTAAGGTGCTGTCGGGTACAGAACACAACTGTGAATGAAAGGATTCTTTTTATGGAAGTTTTATTAGCCAAAGTTACTGTTAGTTTTTATTGTTCGGTTCACTTGCTTTTCCTTTTCAATCTTATCTAACGTTGTGTCTATAAGTTCGGTAGATATTCTATTAATCCAATATGTAGGATCGTGTACACTTCCTTTCAAGCACATTGTTTTTTTTCTGAGTTGAAATTAGCTGCACACGTTCAAGGTGGCGTTCAGTGCAAGTGTATTTGCCATATGCTATTCGTATACGTATACTCATAGACGAGCATTGCTCGTGTATCATGACTATAAAATTTTAAAAAAGTGACACCAATGTTTTTGGTCGGACGACGAGAAGACAGTACATCTGCCAGTTATTGAGTAGTTCGTACATCTATACATGATTATGTGAATGGGTTCTGACATTTACCGGCTGGACACAGTGATTAAAGCAAAAGTATACTGTGGTTGCAAATCTTCTGTCTATATCTACTGAAAGACAGAGAATTGTGAAACAACTCATAGGATTTCATTTTACTTACAAAATCGTTCGCAAATAAATGTCTGTATTCAGCTGCAGATAACTTTTCAAAAAATAACTGTTCTATGTATTGTCCAGTAATACACACACTGCAGTTTTGTGCTTACAAAGATGTACGGTTCTGATTCAAACGTTGTACTTAAGAGTGCACAACACTTTAGTTAGTTAGACTGTAAGCTAGACAAGTGTGCTTCTTGATGGACGAGTTAATATGTTAACAGATTTAAGTAAATCGATGGCTATAAGCTATTTTAAAAGTGATAACCTTGAGGTTATCAACTGGAATCAACATGACGGTTACCTTGTCCTTTGTCTGTTATATCAACGCTGATCAATAAACCGATGCGACTATGCATGGCTCATCAATTGTGTCAACTGTTGAATCAATATAGTAATTGTCAACACGTGTATTAAGGACTTTCCAGGCCAAAGGTCGAGTAACTGAGACCACTACCAATTATAACAGCATAGCGTGCTCAATAGTTCAGCAACATAAACAGACAAACTTTGATTAAAAAAAACGTGAAATTGTAAAATTGTATAATGTATTTATGACTCAATTCTACCAATAAAGCAAAAGCGTGATCATCCGGGCTCCATCTGATCGGTGGATACATGATTAGCTGTTTAACTGTTCTCAAAGATATTGTGAAGAACTGCGTTACTACATGAATTTCTGTTCACAGTGAATAGTAAAGGAGAAATTAAAAGATCGCACTGTTAAGGTCATTTCTAGTAAAATTTACTCATCCACGAGATGGAGACAGGTTAACATCGGTATACAGCTGCTTACAGAAGTTTGACAGTTATTCGTACAAAACTGTCATATAGAAGACAATCTCAAGAGTAAATGCCGTAAACCAATAGAGTAGCGAGAAAAAAGACGGATGAATTGTTGTTCGGTGTCATTTATGAACATGCAAATGACACAGATGAACTGAGACCGAATAGCACAAAGAAGACTGGTAGAGTCAAAAAGGAGTCCGTCAGAAATTTGGTGGAAAACAATAATATGTTTAGA
>JTDE01000242.1:41879-86628 GCA_014338405.1 Paragonimus skrjabini miyazakii
ATAGAAGAGGATGTGTCAAGATATAATCTGATAGGTGTTAATTTATTACGATTCAGAAAACAAATCTGTCTCTGAATACGCCCGTTTCTATCGAAAGACGGAAAATCCGGGTTGTAGCTTTTTAGAGATTATGTAAAAACATTGCTGATACCTGACTTATGTACTCTAAATATACACCATGATATCTGTGTTTAGTTAAACTGGGCTTGATCAGGCGTGTTCCCGTAGTGTTTCTGGGGTATTGTGACAACTTCGTGCATCACAGGATGCTTCCTATATAACTCCGGAAGTTTCACTGGTGCATCTGACGTATTGTGCAAAGTTTCACATTCTGTGAGTGTTTTTGGAGGACTATGTTAATTAGGAATTTTTCTTGACCTAAATGGACCAAGACTGACTTGGCTGTAAATAGATGTAAATGTGCTAGATCAATCGACCACGGTCTTGATAGCTTCATTCACTGTCGTATCACTGTAACGATAAAACAGTTTAAATTCAAAATGAATAAGCTCTTAGTCAAACCTCACGAGTAAGGTAGTGGCTAATCGAAATATTTTTGATGGTTTTTAATGAATTTTTACTAAAGTGATCACCATAACTCTTTGGACGTCAGTTAGCAGGATTTGGTTTATGCACACTGAACAAATGCAGTTAATCAGGCCGAGGTTCAGCTTTTCCAAGGATAAACTCTCAAATTGTTAATGTGTAAATGGCCTTACTGACTAAGCCCAGATTATTATGTTATTTCGAAGTTGAATGGCTGCTCACCAGTTTCCTGTCATCCTCAATCCTCGCATGGTCCACATCATTCCGGATAGAACGAATGCAGTTCTCTATTAACGACGACTGACCACATGTATGCCACTGTGGACTGTGTCGTCACAATGTAACTCAGGTCAGATTGGGGTTAGATATAACTTGTGAGTAGACGTGTGTGTGCGGATAGTAGTTGTATAGCCACTCCAAAGCATTTAATGCCATCAAATGTTCAGATATGGAGTTACGATTAGCTTGTTTGCTAAAACTAACTACGAAATACGCAAACCCGAAACACCTCAATGAACTTTGCCGCTGTATGGACACGGATGAAACGTGGATCGACGATCTCGTTAAAGATAGTGACGTGGCTACCTCATGTCGCAGATTACATATATGTGGAATTCTGACAGCTCTGTGCAAAGCTGTCGTTGTTAGGACATGGTCCTCGTAAGCTGTTAACTTTAGACAGGACAGTCTTTGACAATAGTTATCGCTATAAAACATTTAACACAGGTTCTAAAATATTCCATCACAACCTCTATTTTTTTCGTTAAGAACGTTTCGCATACCCAAAGAATGTACATACTCACTTAAGACTCACTGTGCAAGAATGGATTGCTTTCGCGTCTAAGATAAGTTCGATCTTGGATGTTCCCTTCATGTGCTAGAGACTCGTCTATGAAATTTAGGCTTTATTCTTCAGCGTAGTCAAGTTGAACTCTAGAGTGTAGTATGTTAATATCACAACATTTTTGCGTCAACTCAAGATAACCTGGTCGCAAACCTTACAGAATTACCTGGGTCTAAAAAACGTGATAATCCATTCACTGACTATCGGCGATGTACCAAAGCATATCATCAGCAAACTGCAGAAAAAGGAATGCCAGAATGATTAGCAAACCGACACGTGCTGACGCCAGAAACATGCATGTGGGTTTTACTGGAATGTGACAAGAATGTTAATCTCACTATCGAACTATCAGTTTAGTATGCATTCGTTTGCATAGTAATAATTTTGTGCTTAGGTGGTGGCTTAACCCTCTGTGCATGCTAGATGGGTTAGAAAAGCCATAGATCCAGTCGACCCGTGTATTGCACACACGTAGACCTTGATTGTTATTACACCTGCATTTGGTTGTTTCAGTCCATGTGGTGTATGTGTTGTCCATTTTTTTCAAACATACTATAGTGTTTTCTATTCCGTGACCAGGAGGGAAGGTCAAAGTTGACTAAACCAAGTGCGATTCTTACTTCTAGCTTTGACAGTTCGTGTTACCTGCTCGAACAGTTAGGATTAATTAATGTGTCAATCGAATAATCATATTCGACCTAGTTGATTCCAGAGTTGAGATTGTTAGGAGAATTTGATCTCTATACCAACTCAAAGACAACAAAACAATTCGCTTACTCCCAGTTTTGTTGAATATCTCAAACCGTTACTGCCAAAGCATCTTTTAGGCCAATATTTAATACAAAGAGAATAGAGGTCATTTGTTCATTTTTCCGACCAATTGATCAGTTTATCCGTAAGATGTTTGCTCCATGGTTAATTTATCTTACATTCAGAGTAGCGACTAATGGGGAATTTACGACAACCTTTTAATAACAGATAGTTTAATTAGTGCACATTTTGTGTAGATTTTAAATTCATATTGACGTACACCAGACGCCTCTTTGATAATTGTTGTCATCTGTTGACATCAATCAAGCAACTAAGTACAGAGTTTGCAACACCATAATAAGCGAGTCTTTTGTAAAAGAGAGAGAGAAACTCTATTTCTGTGAGCGTTGTTCTATTATTTTATGCTTCCTAGCACGAATATCTATGTAACATCATATGTACGTGATTTGAGTACCTCGTAGAAAACAACCTAGCTTGTCATGGTATCTCCTGTACACCGACAAGTCGAACATATCTGTTATAGTCTATTGATCAGATAAGCTTTACGAGTGCAAACCCATCGTTCACCGAGCAATACGTGGGTTAGGTTAGAAACAATTCAGATCAACATAAGCCAATACTAAGCTGTGTGCATCTCACTAAGTGAAGTTTCAGCTTTTTAAATGTTAACTTCTTTAACAAGTCGAGGAAAATTAATTCAATGAGTATGACTCACAGTAGTGTGCATAATATGGCGTAGTAATCAGACACAACTAGTATCAAATGAATAGAATTACTGGTTCTTTTATTTGCTTACCGGAATGGTAAGATAGAAGTCGACGTAATGGAGAGTTTCAATTTGAACATCACTCACAATTGATCGCAGCTGTCGCATTCCCATAGACTTTCCAGTCGGCCCCTTTCGCACGGCAGAAACACTAGACTCGAGTTTCGCTCTCATTAGAGCTCGTCAGTAGTGCATATCATCGCCACTGCCGGAACTTGAACCACGGACACACGGTTCATGACGCAACCGTGTTTAACACTGCGCCATTGACCTCACATTAGGCACGACCGAATTATCATATGTGAACGCCCAACCACTTTCGCTTGTGAATAATGATCACGTTGCCCGATCGCCTCGAGAGGAGGCACAGTTACTGTATGTTAACTCCAATCGATATCCGTGGTTCAAGTCCCGGCGGTTGCGATGATATGCACTACTGACGAGCTTTAATGAGAGTGAAACTCGAGTCCATAGTGCTTCTTTTCGAAAGGAACCGACTGGATAGTCTATGGGAATGCGACAGCTGCGATCATTTGTGGGTGATGTTCAAACTGAAATAGATCAAATCCCCGACTACTCATCAGTAATGTAATGGAGAGTACCAAGAACGTGGTGGGTGGTTCCATCTGGATCTAGTTGCATATAGAGAAAAGTTTGGTAGGTTCCACATTAAGATTAAAAGTTATATCAGACAAGATTTTGAATACAAAATTTTCTCACTTTGCATAATAGTGATAAACGCGAAAATCAATGGAAAAATTCCATACGAAGTGTTAGACGCTTTAAAGATCCAGAAGAAATATACAAGCTTTGAATACCCAACCTGGGAGAACAGTGAGTGGGCAATATATCTATTGGGAACGGACACAAGCAGCGATAAATCTACTGATTACCTGATTGGGAATGTTGGAAGAGACTTTAATTATCGGATGCAAAAAGGCAGCCTTCTGAATTTGGTGCAGATATCATTAACTTGAATTGGACACGTTCTCTTGTTGTCCAGTTAGTTAACATAATTAAGTCGAGTGGGACATTACTTATTTGCGGAAAAAGAAACACTCAATAGAGTGTTGGCTATATCAGTCATCCTTCATAAGTGGAAATGCCACTGACTCATTTGGATGCAATCTGGAAACCGTTTACAAGTGACTAAAGCTCTCGCATTCTCATAGACATTTCAACTAGCCTATTTCGAAAAGAATAACTAGACTCGGGTTTCGTCATTGTTATAGCACGTCAGTAATGAATACTCCTGCCACGGCCGGGACCAGAAGTTCGATCAAGTTTTCATGAGGCAACCGTGTAGATCACTGCTTTGCTGACCTCATACTAGACAAGATTGAATTACCAAATTAAAACGCTCAGTTACGTTCGCTTTTGAGCAGTGCTCAGTCCAGTCGTTTCGAGAAGAGACAGTGACTATCCTGTTTACTCCAGTTGCTGACCCTACCACTAAGAAATCACTAGACGTACTGAACGGTATCTTGGTTACTGACAGGTAGTACGGAACTTTCGATTGATATACCTTGAACATAACTCATAGCTCAGCATAACTTTTGCATTTGTTAAAAGAAAATTGCTCGCATATCGTGATTCCAACGATTCTGATAAGTCGTTTAATAAAACAGAAGATGCAAACGGAGTTTAGTGAACTGATGTTTCGCAGCGCACCATCTTCATACATGATGAAGCAGTATCTACGCGGGCAGGGCATGATTTGGACCCAGTGGCTGAAGCCTGCAACATCCAGGTTGGTTATGCAGAACGTCGTCTACCGTCGGTCAAGAACTCAACCAGCGATCAACAACAATGATAAGATTTTACATTCGAACTGAAGCGAAAATAAAAGGATATTGACCGTATATTGTATGTACATTGTAGGATACAAATGAACAAGCCTGCAAGATGCAGTAAGTTATGGCCATAATCCACTTAATCAAGCAGAAAGTAATTAGTTATTGTGTCACCATTACCTCACATATAAGATAGCCTTATCCCGTGTGTGTGAACCACCCGGTACTGTTGGTTGCACACAGTTTCAAAGAACACAGTAGGGTTGATCGCAAATGCTGACGTATGCGTGAATAGTTGTATCCAATGCTTAATCTCAGATAGCGAAACCATAAGTGATCAATTGTTCTGTGGTATTGTAGTTGAATGTTTTATATTGGGATGATCATCGCGTGGGTATTTCAAAGTTAGCCTCCAGTCGACCTGAAATGATGAACAGTTCTGTATTGTACACAAGTTGGAGGCAGCCGAAGACATCAAACTCCAAAGAACGAGTAACAACGACGTTATGGCAAACCAGAAAGTAACAAAATGTACATGAGTCCAAAAGGGTCAGTATGGTATGACCGTAGAGTGTGTAATCAAGCGCGTTAATTTTAGCGTGAGGTAAGTACTGACACGATGGTAACGTATTATGCATACGCTTGATATACCTTGTCTAGTTGTCACAATGTATTCATTGCTTTCCGACGCTTTTTAATTCATCAGTATGCAATCCTCTTTGACACAGTATGACATCTGGTTCGTTCAAGTGACAGCTGCTGAACCCACTTAAATTGATCGATTTGCCGGTGAACAGCTAGTTCGTTCATTTTTGTAACCTAAAAAATTTTGACACAATCTCAAAACGGTTCGATTATATATTCTACTCAATCTGTAAACGTAAGGGATCATCATGTCTGAATTTATAGCAACGAGCCAGTAAAGCATCTAGTGTATATTTTATGACGAGTGACTAAATCGAGCCCGTGCAATATAGTAAAGTAGTATTATTATCATGACCATATTCCGTTAAACCCCAAATTTCCAAATTGTGCCGAATCGCCGCCTTGCTTGTTTCAAATACTCGTGGAAATGTTTCGACGCACACAAATAAACGAACGATTTTTCTAGATCTAATCATTTACCTCTCCAAAGGTATCAGATACGGTTGACGTCGACATAGCTCATACCTGCAACCAACAGACGAAAATATGTTGCGGAACGGGTGTCAATTTTGAGGACACTGGACCAATTATCCCATCAATATTCGAGGTTGCTTGCGAGTCTTCGCAACATAATTGGACTGTTCCTTACGACTAGTTGGCCAAAAAACAGCTCAAAGTTAACGAGGCCCGTCATCAGTCACGCATTCCGGAGTACGAAACCCAGTTATCGTAACTACCGTTATCTAAGGTTTTTACAGTCGCATAATCCAGTCCACGTTTGACTTAGTACGATTTCGCATGGTAGTAAATGCCTTGTGACGTACGTCGGTGTGTTGCGGCTGTACACTGGACGGACACCGTTGGCAGCTCTGTCTACGAATAAGCTTTTATGCTGGAATTGCCCTGAAATGGTTTGGGCTCCGAATTTCGGTTTCGGGTCCACACCTGTGACACGACTGACGATAGCTCAACATGTCTGGCGGAGGTGATGGTCAGACTGACGTATGTACGACCTTCATGTAAATAGTCGGAGCGTTTATACATGCCGCCATCTATCATACTAGCATAACTAGTGTCAGTTGTTGACGCATTCAACCCCACTTTATGGACACAATTGTGGTTCATTAAACCTGTTTTGACGAGAAGCACCCCCTGCAAAAACAGCCTTCCACACGAAGGACAGCCACCATTGTGGTCCCATGGTATTGGAAGAACAATACTAATAGAATTTTCGACAAGGTCTATCATTTTGGTCGCTTCTGTTTGTTTAGTGTTTTAACATTTGACTTCCGCCTAATCAGTATTTTTTGCAAGTCAAGTCTCATTACTTGACTGACTGGCCAGTTGTGAGTAACGATACTAGTAGCACAGACGAGCAAAGGCCGAAGGGAGACACCAAAACTGGTTAGAACCCATCAGAACGGACAGAAAGGAAATTCTAATTCTCGAAGAACTGGAGATGGCCCCACGTGGCAAACTGAAAAGCTCGTGAAAGTGATGAGAATACAATAACATTTACAGGTTTTTAAGTGAAAACAACAGGTGATGCAAATGACGCCAAACCAATTTTTCAATACGAGCAGATGAAATGTGCCACAAACGTTGAGTGACTCCAGCTCTAAGTTCTAATCCGTATACCTCAGTACAAATAGGCTTCCGACGTTTTTCTGCGGTAAAAACAATGATTGCCTTAAGTCTTCGGTGTCATCGCGAAATTGAAAATTATGGTTGCAGTTGTTCAAGGTTTCTCAAAATAGGTTCGCACAATTTATGTTATTTAGCCAGATTGCCCACAACTACGGTGTAATGACTAAAACGGACATTGTTCCTTCCGTAATAGAAGCCATTTCCGTGCAAACAGTTGGCTCCGTACACCACTAGCAAAGTGATGGGCAGTTGTCTCGACCTAGTTGGGTCTCATCAGCATTATGCACACCGAAGAATCAAACCCTGTCAACTTATGAGCGACAGGAAGCACAACAGCTAAGGAAAGTAATTCCCGTGAATGTTTTTCGTGGGAGAGGAGCACCGCAGTTTCACAAAAACACTCTCAGCTCAACACACTACAGTTAATTCGGTTCCCTGTACCCATCAAATACTCAAATATTCTCTTGACGGTGTAACCTAGCTAGGAAAATTCCCTTACAGTCAACTTTAACTAAATCTAAATCGGTTTTCAAACCACTGAAAATCGTGACATTTCCTTCGCTAAGAACATAAATTCCAGTGCAAGTGTACATCTTCATATGAACTCAAGTTTACTACCACCTTTTTCTATAAAAGGGACGATTCTAACCGGCTTTTACTAGTATACTTTTAGTGAGATGAAAACTACCTTTTCAGAGCTATGCAAAAGAGAATCTAAATAGTCCGCGCTCAGCACACCCAGTTTACCGTAGCCGATTGCTGAGGGCATTAGCTGTTAAAGTCCATCAGCTCATCAGTCAATGCTGATCAGATGATTGACGTATATTCTTGTGTATCTATGCCTGCATGTGCGTGTGTGTGCAGGTGGGTACATTCGTACATTCGGTCACGGACCAATCAAAACTGTCCATCGAATGTGGTCACAAAAGATGCCGAAACTTATAGATCGAGTTTACGTTTCGGTTACTCAGATGCAGATGCGAATTCCAGCTGGTCATGGTTGCGAAGGATTTCATTGACTTTTTTACCGAATTTAACTATGCCAACCGAATTTCGATCGAGGATTTCGCAGATCGTATCAATATGTTTACAGTGGTCCTTTTCCTGATCGCCTGCATAATCGTCACAGCAAAACAATACTTTATGAATTCCATATCATGTTATATACCAGTGCAGCCTAGCGGTGATAACTATAAAGACTATTTGGCTGACTATTGCTGGGTGCACGGAACTATACCCTTACGTTATAACGAACCAATGCCTCAAACCCCGGAAGTGTGGGAAATGTATGATCGTCTACGACGTATAAGTGAGTATGGTGATAACTTAGTGATCAATATTGTCTCGTGGATTTCATAAACAATAGTAAATTAATAGAGGTTGTATCGTTTGTGTTTTAAGCAGTGGTTTTGGGCCTACCAGCAAGGTTAGTGGTGTCCACGTGATAGCACAACATCGCGAAGACTGCGATTTCCTGAAATTTTGTAAATATTTACATGTTGAAATAGTTTGACCAGTAAACTACAGGCTTCTTTTTTAAATATAATCTGTAAATCTGTAGCGAGCCAAAGCAGATTTTCTCTGGGGCACATTTCAAATTGACAAATTCCCATATGTGCAAATTCCTCGTGTATGCACGATTCACTGCGTGTTTTACTACCGAGGAGGTTGGTGGAATTTCTAACATACTGCATTTTGCCAGGTTAATTTTTTTGAACGTACACATTGGATTTCTGCTCACCAAATAGTTAACGCTGATTCCCAGAGGTGCAGGATACTACTACTTAATCTAGACCTACATAAAGACGATTCTAACAGGCGGTACGTAAATATGCTCCTAACGTCAAGTGATTATGACTCAATTTTGATATTTTAATTTCAGTATTTAAACAACTCTTTCAACATCGTTTTTCATTTCTAACTAACTCTAACTAGACAAGAATAACCTGGTCACATTTTTTATTGTGAAGCGCATCAAGGTCATAGAAAGTATCCATCGGATTACGGTCACGGACCTGGGCTTGGATGCATTTTTACATCATGTTAAGTCGACATGGTATGCACGATAGTCCTGGATACATTTTGGTAATATGATAGTGTCCCTTACTTGTGTCCCGTTGGAATGCGGCATTGCTAAAATTCGGAGCAATTTCAGTTGCTTAACAGTTGTTATGTGACAATGTGTCAACCATTCATGTGAACAAGTCTACGTCGCATACATCTGCTGGTCAGACGATGTAGGTGTGCAAATATGTGTTGATACTGAAGGTACTGTCGTTTGTCAATCGATACGAGCATAAAACATTAGTTCTTACAAGATAAACACAATGAACTTGACAATCAAAATATCTTCAACTTCAAAAAGTGCCTATTTTGTTCGCTTCAAAATTTCTCGTTGATATAGTTTGGAATCATGAATCTAAACGCAAAAAGAATGCAAGAATAACTACGAATTTGGCCTGCTAGAATTTAAATTGTGAATTACACTTAGGTAATGAAACATCATACTTAGAAATCAACATGCGTAACCACTATAAAATATTATTATTCTTGGTAAACTATACATTCTTACAGTTTCAGTGCACATTGAAGGCAGAAGTCAGCCCACACTTTTACATTCAGGTTTATGGTAGAACAAAAGGTAAATTAATTTGGTCACTGTTGTATTACTTCGGAGTAACCATAGTCAGTTGATATCTAATTGAAACTTTTAGGCAAACTATTCTGAAAATGCGATTTCAAGTGAACCGATAAAAAGCTGAGAAAAGTAGTAAACTTTTAAACAATTTCCCCCATAAGGATCAATCAATTGTCTAGTGGATGAATCACCCATTCGATCAATATGTACAGCTACCATGCTTCCGTCACGATTTTTGGTATCGATATGCTAGTATCTTTTCTTCTGAAGGAAAATGCAATCATCCACACTGACGGCAATGTTTCTGTGTTTGTTAACTTGCGTCACACAGCAAACTACAAATGACACATGACACTTTAATCGTAAACATGTAAAGAAGGAATACTTCTGTTGGGTTGAAAATCAGATTGCAATTTTACTCTTCCAGCCTACATAGACTAGGCTGTTAATCCAACGGACTCACCTGGAACAGTCTGCAAAATTCATAATCAACTCACAATGATTCATGCTTAGTGATAAATCAGTTATGTCCCAAGTGTCCATGTTCAGGGAACAGTTTATCTTAACTCCCTGCTTACCCATCACATATACTAATTGTAGTTATATGTGGTAAAACTACGATTCACTTTTTGTATTAATGCTTCAAACACAGCTATAGATAACTGACACTGTAATAAAAATCTGGTGTGCCGAAGGATTAATCCAGTTGTCATTATGAAATCTTTATTTTTTAGTGTATGATAAGGAATTTCTACTCTGACAACTTACTGCTTTGTACAGTTCTTGTAAACCTTTTATCTCAAACTCTTTATCAATCCACATGATGTTTTAATCCATGTTAAAGTATGCTGGGATGAACTTCTGCTCACCGCAGTCTTCCTCGTCTAGCAGAATTATCAGTTTCAACATTACGGCTTAAGCGTTCATAGTTTGGCCCTCATATATGATCATTCTGGCTGTAATTGGGAAATAGAGAGCGGACGATAGGAACACAGCTAATTATCACGCATGTAGAACTGCAAAGGCAGAACGGACTGTTGCACGACTGGGTATATTTCTAATCAGTAATGTAACTGGAAACTGGATTACCACAAAACTGGGCAATGACTAAACTGATGAATATCAGAAAGTTCGAGTCCCTAGAAAGAATAATACGGGGTTAATCTGATTTATTCTACGTTTTCACTAATTGAATCGGGTATCATTCGGATGCTCTCTGTGCTATCTACCGGATGGTAGAGTAAATATACCTTGAATCGTGATTTCTTGTCATTGGACTGCTTGTTGAATGTCAAATGGTCAAAACTTTCAATAATTCAATTGATTTATGGCAAATATATCATACGATATATTGTCATCTGCATGGGAAAGTGGGTAACCCATTTGATGAAATCACAGTGGACTGAAGTCGAAATGCTGTGAGGCATACGTAGTTCGTGACTCTGGCGCATGAACACCAGCCTGCTCCGCACTTAAAGGACGGGAACCAGATGTGGTAGGTGCATAGTTCCTGTCGTCCACTCGCTTTATCGAGTTGATAAGGCACATCAGCCTTCTAGTCTATGTTTACAAACCCAACGAAACGTTGCAAGAGATTCATATATAACTTCAACCTAGATATGTTTTCACTGGACTATTACGTGCATCACCCAGAGGTTACAACAGAAATGGGGCATTCGTGGTAGAAATTCAGTTTGATGTTAAAGCTCTAACATTTATTTTCCCGTACGTAAACAGAACTATGTTTATCCGTACAACTCTATCGGTTATGTTGTAAAATCGATATGGCTTGCATACAATTTACCGGCTGGTATTATCTCCGCTATTCGATTATCATAGCCATATACAAAGGAAAACACTACATATTTGTTCCTGTACGTTACCTTTTTCTGTTTCTGTTCTGCTTCATTCGTCTACTGGTGTGAAATCAACAAGAATCCGGTCTATCCAATTACCATATCGGCGGTTCCCACCGATTACTCATTGTTTATTAATTACTATTGTTTATTACTTTTGTGTATCCATAAGGTCACACCTCAGCGGACGTTACTTTGTGTTGTGTACCGTTGTACACGTTGGAACCAGTAATTTCGAATAAGGTGTTGGTTCGCGTACATGGTTCATGTGGTACACTCATCTGAGATTGTCCGCTTCTTTGGAATCAATCCAACTATCATGCAGTAATTTGCACCAGTGTGATTTAAAACGCCATCTTCGAAAAAGCTTACTGATATCAAGCTTCACTAACCAGTTAAGCGTCTTTGTTTATGGATATAATTGCCCACTCCAGAGATAATGTCTTCTATGCTCTACACCTGATTGAATCACAACACACGACTACAAATGGCATCCGGATAATACTCAAATTGTCAGTCCGAATCTCACAGTCATCAAAACAACGGAAACTTCTAGCCCACCGGTTTGTCTGTTTTAAATGATTTCAACTGAGGGATTAGAGTAACATGAAGTAAAATGATCGTTAACTGATATGGTGTAACGTACTACCCATTCAGTCAAGCAGTTGCGTTGGCAACCATCGGATGTCAGACATGGTGTTGCGTGGTTCTGCATGCGTGTGATGATAGTAGGCACACATGCGTGTGTATTGATGTGTGTCCATGCCGTGAATACTTTTACCTGACTCACGCACATGCCAACCGAGTGAATCCACTACATTTCCTGTCTACTCTTGTTTGGAGTGAGTCATGTAACTCACTTTGATTGGACAATTGTCTATTTGCTTGGTATCTCATGTTTGTTCATTCCGTGCCCTGCCTTACTCGCTTTCTGGACACAACGGTCACCGTTAGGTAGTAGAAGTGATCGCACTAATGGAGCTCAAACATTTAGCATCCGTGCATAACAGTCTCAATTCTATAAATTATATAAAGCCATTTTCACAACCCTAAAACTTGTTTCCCTAAATTATTGAATTAATCGCATTTTTATTATAAGTAATTATTTCCACCTCAAGGTTTTATATTGGCTTGGTACTTGTTAGTGTGCTTTCCTCATATCACGTATGTAGATGAATAGTTGAATCATTGGTTGCCGTGTACGACCGCGGTGTTATGCTCTTCCAATCAGCCTTTTCTGTTTGTTTACTCAAAGACATTATCGGTTCTCTTGAAATGGAATTCATTAATACAACTCAGCGATCAATAACCGCACGCACACACACACACAAACTAACAGGCAGAAACATGCACTCACGTGCACACAACTAACCAGTCCCTTCTAAGTCTTTTAATACATTTTCTAAGAGAAAAAGTGAGACACATAAAAGAAAAGAATTACGACGCACGATTAATCTGTTTCAGTCTCGGCACCGGATTCACCGTGTATGAACAATGGTGGCCAGCGAATTTTACAGCCTGTTTGACAAAATCAGTCTTACTAATAGAGTAGGCATCGAGGATTTTGGTGATCGTTTGAATCTATTCACTGTGGTTCTGTTTGGTGTGGCTGTCATAGTTGTGGGCACAAAACAGTACATCATGAACTCTATAACTTGCTACATTCCCGTTGGTCCAAGTGGGGACTTGTTCAAAGAGTATGTGAACGATTTCTGCTGGGTTCGAGGTACCATTCCATTCAGACCGGGAGAACGGTTTCCTACCTCTGAAGCAGCGTGGGATGAATATGACAAATATCGGCGATTAAGTGAGTATTTCTGAGTTAACTAAATGTCTACCCTATTGAACCACCGTTATACAACACCGTTGCTGAGAATCTTGGATACTCTGGTCAAAAGTTTGGCCACTCTAGTACTGTTCCGTTGTTTCCTGTAGCTGGCTACCTGGAAACCGCTGAGGCCCATTAACATTGAGCTCCTTTGAACACTAAGTCATCTCTTTTGACAAGTCTTCCAACGATTCACATAGTTCGGCAACTTGCTGGCTTGTGCACCGTAGGTGATTGTCTTACACAAAAAGCAAATAGTGACTGAATATCGTGCGATCCCCGGAAAATGGTAATTTAAAGGAAAAATACACATACTTAAAATAAACTGCTTTAAACCAATTATTTGAAGTAACCGAAGGAGAATATTAGTGCAGACAATTCGGAACCATCAGTCTGTCTACGCTTGTAGTTAATGTTCCCACTACAAGTCTTCTCTGACTTCTAAAATGATGAGCCGGAGAAGTAGTTGATAAATACTGCATTTGCTAAAGTAGGACTTAAATTGACGCAACAATACGTTTCATTTCTACGTTTATCTCGCTATTTGAAAGTATGATTAGAATACGCAAGAAGCCAGTTCGTATAAATTATCTGCAGGGTGAAAAAATAGATTTTTAATGATGACGAAATACAGACTGTTTCAAAGAAACCGTACAGGTTTGACAGAGAAGTATGCAATTTTGTTCAACTTTACAAACATCAGTGATAACAAAATCTTCTTTTAGCATTCGTTGCGTGCAACACAGTGGACATAGCAAAACATTAAGTAATTGGAAAATTTATTTTTAACTGTTTAGAATGTAAGCTGTTTTAGAAATAAATTACAGATTTCAGTTGTGAATTCTCTCACAATGATCTCGTATGAAGACGAGTGGACATTAAAGGCATAATGTTAGTTATGTTTTCACCACATATACATATAAAATGTTCAAACAAAACTATTCTTGTGATAACATTTGTGCGACAGAGAGGCATTAATCTAAGGCCTAAGAATCACTTAAAGCTGACGACAGTGAGGGCTGTCTTACTTTGCGGCAACGAAACATTATCCATCAATGTCTGTTTTCGATCGTTCGTATTGGGTGGGATCAGTAAGTAAACAAAGAAGGGGTTAGAAACCAGGTATTTGGTATTGACTGCCAAGCAGATACCTTTTCTCTCGGTCGTTACATTTACACAGGATTAGCTGACTAGGCGATGTACTATGGATGCCAGCTAGTCATTTGCTTCGTCGAGCACTTTGTGCTGCTACCGTGGCCGACTAGTCATCATCTATAGCTGATGACCTAGTGTTGATAAATGAAATCTTTCACCCGGAAGTTTGTCAATGTCTCCCAGAAGGAGGATCCCGTGAATCACAGAGCCAGTGGATAGAGGTACTATGTGAGAATGCAAATAATCAGGCTGAGTGGCGTAAATGTTGTAGATATTTGGACAATTGGTCAATGGAAAAAGTACATTCGATTACCGACAAGGATAAAAACGCGACAATTTGATAGGATTACGGCCACTCACCCTATACAATACACGAGAGATCCTATACTGGCAGCCATGTCTGAAATATTGATTGATTTCACAACTTCTCCAGATAACGATTGTGGTGTCGAATGTTCAATTTAGAAGTGTCTTTACTCGAAAACGATCGGTCAACTATAATAAAATTTTAAAGTCATAGTAGTCAGATTTATAAGAAAATTAGATGAAAATTGGTGCGATAAAAGCCACCATAAAAGAGGGTCTGGCGTCAGATGTCAGGGAATCGGAGTTGGTTGTATTACTTTCAGGTCATTGGGAAAGGTATACCCTTAGACAGGCTGACTAAGACATATTCGTTAGTGTGAGAACAAGTTGTGATCGTTTGGTAACAATATTTTTCCATAACATCAAACTGCTTACACAAATACTTCCCCAAACCAGGTGAACTAGTTGCAAATCTGTGGCTACTTAGAGGAGATGGATTAAAACATTGTTTGTGAAGACAAACTATGACCCATTCAACCGTCAAATTCACAACGGAACTAGAGTTGAAGCAAGTTGGTCCATCTCTTCGAAATTGTTGAGTTCCTACAAGCGTCTTTGTTTATAGCAAAACCACAGGCGTAAACATCAGTCTCTCATCAGACCGATTTACGTCCATATAGGTAGCTCAACGTCTCGCCGGACCTGCAAGTCAAAAGAGTTATAACCAGAAGTTCCGAGGGATTGGAGAAAGGATTAGAAAGACAATTTTTACTTTAAGAAATGTCGTATGTGTGTGCCAGGGTTGTTTTTTCTAATGAACGCACAAGTGCGCTTACTTTTGAAGATTTGCTACTGGTTGAGAGAACTTGTTGAGTAGAAAATTACTGAGATTCTCACAGAGTATTTAGAAGTTTACATTAGGCAAAGTATGTGAGAACTATTCAGGGTTGTGTTTGGGCTGAGACACTGCCAGGGCCCCCACACCTAGACAGGAGAACAATTGGGGTTCTCAACCAAAGCCTTTGGCTGAAAAGCCTATACCGCAAGGCTGCGGGTGGGTGGCAGTGTACCAGAACTAGTATGTTTTTCGGAAGAAGATGCCAACCTTCTTCCAACCCCCAACCTGGAGGACCAGGATCCTGGTTTGTCAGATCTCTACCCATTGGCCTGCCTGGCATGAGTGATTCTATCGTTGACAGTTTCAGCACCAGGAGCGGCGTTCATCAAGGTCGTCCCCTATCACCATTTTTGTTCAATTTCCTCATAGACGAAATAATGGAGGATTGTCTCCGGCAGTCACAAGATGCCGGTGTTGACCTCCTACCTGGTGAAAGACTGACTCATCTTGATTATGCTGACGATAAGGTGTTGCTGTTTGACAACTTTCAAGCGGCACAAACAACACTAGACGCAATTCTACGTTCGGCTAAGTAATTCGGAATGCACTTTGCAACCTCAAAATGCAAAGTGCTTCTGCAAGATTGCTGTAATTACGTAGATTTAATGTCAGATAATGAAGTCATGGAAGTTGTTGACCGGTTTGTATACCTGGGAAGCTGCATCAGTGGCGGCGGTCGATTGGCGCAAGGTGCGAGATGGACAGATGATGACCTGGCGTAGAGAAATGGACTAAGTCACGAAGGGGCTGGTCACGATAGATCAGGTTCGTCTCCCGGGCTGGAGCTCTCGCGACTCACAGACTCGGTAGCTTGATACCTTAGGTGATATGGCGGCTAACCGAGCTCAGTGGCGTGAATGTTGTCGTTGTTTGGTCGAGTTGTCTGTGAAGTGAGTGCACTTAATGACGCGGGACAGTGAAAACCGCAAGGAAGCTGTCTTGCTGATGACGCCTTACTTTCACTTACAGCTCGGTTGTTTGTTTGTAAGATGTAGGCGCCTTGATGTATGTTTGAATGTAGACGTAGCTGTTTTTGGTAGTTAGGTCTCCTCCTCTTCCCTTTTATTTTTCTTCTCTCTCTCTCTCTCTATAGAGGGTTTGCTTTTTCTTCGTGTTTGTGTGGCAGTTAAGCATCAATGTGAACCACTGATGCATTGCTGTCTATGATGATGACGATGATGTGAGAACTAAAGTAAACAAACATCAAAATCAGTGTGTTAAACATTGTTGAACGCCAGGTCACGCTCAGACATGTCGAAGTTACTGGCGATGAGTTCTACATATGTCATAACCTCGATCTAGAAGAACTGGAGAAGGTTAGACTAGAATATAGGACTCCGCAAGAATGACTGTTTGTTAAGTCTGTTGAAATCAGGAACGTCAACTACGGTGTAAATAACACTGACAGTTATAATCGTTTGGGCACGTGATGGACGGTCGCGAGTTGATCTAACTGTCTTGCATCAGTGTCTGGTCGAGCTGACTGCTGGAAAGACCAAACTATCTTTATCAGGTACAGTTATCACAAATACGGCGGAACAAAAACCAATTTACTTTACCGAATACAGCCATTCCCCCTCCGCGTTTACCTCCACACACCTCTTTCTAAGGGCCTAGGTAACTGGAGGTTTTTATTGATCCACACTGCAACACTAGTGACGTACAATAATCCACTGACTCACGCCTCGCCTGCCTCAACTATTCCTAATTGTATATCTAGCTCCCTTGGTATGAGTAAATTTTCCCCTCAGAACTGGTACATCATTACCTATCATTGCTGAATGCTCACAAACTGTTATCAAAATGTGGGTTCCCTATCAGCTTCACTTATGTTCATAAAATCCGTTTTTGCTAGTTAACGTACTTGCGCGTAAGTAGAATAGGTCACTGTACGGTACCGAACTGCGGAGATCAGTTTTAAACTTGAAGGGATCACTTCGGTTTGACAACTAAACGGGTTAGATCTTCTGGACTTATCAATTTTCCAGAGTTACCGTTACAATGTTAGATAATATCTACGAAAAACCTGCAAATTGCTAAGTGGGACATACATTAATAGTACATGTTCGTGGAACCCTTGATAAGGTTTCTCCTATATGGCGACCAATTTCGAATGCATATCCTATACGGTTGATCACTGCATTCCAATCAATCACTATTTAAATACAATTTAAAGCATACTGTAGATATCAGACATGTCAAACTCAAGACAGACAGAAACACGGAGTTCGATGTTACCGGTACTCAGTCAACTCATTGAATTATGGCGATCTGGATGCCGTGATAGAGAATGGCACTTTCAGTTTTGCTTATTACATCAAACATGACTGTCAGTATATTTACTGAAAACACTCACATACACACTCCTGTTTATACACATTAAGTGTGTATCCTCACTTGTCATGTTGTAACACGAACAGCGATTCACAAGTTTTGACCAATCACGTATCATAAGGTACGTGAAGTGGGATTTGTTCTTTCGCAGTTTACTTTCAGAATACGAAAACTTTCTACCGCGTAATCACTGCACGACTGTTTTGACTGGTTTCCGGTTTGTTTAGCAGAAACATGGCTTCACAACAATTTATGGATTTGTATCAGAAAATCAATGTGGCCAACCAAGTTGGAATTGAAGATTCAGTGGATCGACTCAATTTGTTCACTGTGGTCCTGTTCGCGTTAGCTGCTGTGATAGTCGGTGTAAAACAATATATTATGAACGACATAAGTTGCTACATTCCCGTGAGTCCAACTGGAGACAAGTTCAAAGAGTTTGTAAATGATTACTGTTGGGTTCATGGAACCATTCCATTACGTTTGGATGAAGCCATGCCAAATAACGATGAGATCTGGAATGAGTACGATAAGTTCCGACGTATCAGTAAGTGATTGCCAATGTATCTGAGTGATGATAACATGACCAGTTTTCACTTTGCATGGGATTACAAGTGGCCCTTGAAACTTTGCAACACACTGCTTGTACAACAAGACTTTGTACTTAATAACAAGCGGTAGTGTATGACGGAATAGAAGAATTCCCATCGTGTACTCTGAACCAGCATAGGGACTATGCGGTCGTATCAGTCATTTAACATCCGATGAATTTAACAAGGTACTTTGTTTCCCTCTCTCACCAAGTTAATGTCTTAGATATACTCACCAAAACATCCATAGTCGGCACTCTGTTTGTACAAGTTAAAACGATATGGGGAAGCTTTACGAGACACTGTCGCTATGACTTTCAGCACTTTTGGCCGTAGTTAATGCAGACTGACAATACGAAGTGCAATGTAGTCGTTCGTAGTAATGGGATGTGAAACAGTTTACAGCTCATTTATGTAAAACTTCCTTCGTCACAAGTGATACTCATAAAACTGGTAACTGAGTGGATGAACTTGGGCTCGCACCATGAACGGTTATCGGTTTAATCCCCCTCTCAAGCTACCCGATGAGTCCGAATAAGAATGAAACTTGTCGCGGACTGTTGGTTTGAGAAGAACTATCAACGCCACATAGGGCGTTGACGGCCGTAACTAGTACATACTGGCAATCCGAGTTGGACTGTGTCCATCTGCATTACCGGGTTGCACGATATGTTACTACTTCAAAATAGAAACAAGCTACTGATCCCAAAAAGAAATCGAAACAATTTACGACCTGAATTAAATGTGTTGAAATGGCTTAACTGACATAATGATAGTCGAGTTAAATGCTTTCTCTGACCGAACTATACTTAACATGGATCGAGCTTTGGATATTACTTACCTTTTTAAGGAACAGAGTAAATAAAACCAACAAGGAAACACCAGCGTGAGCGTTCACATAGTATTGCGGTAATCACTTTCGTCATTAAAATAGTGCATGTGTTTACAACGCATGTTCGGAAGACTATCCCAATGGTGTGCGGTATAAAAACACAGCAGAATGTGCGTTAGCGGAATGCCTTGAAATAAGATATTTGTATAGTTTTTTCTGCGGCACTGTTGTGGTATGCTTATTTCAGTGTACGCATGCTACCAAAACAAAAGTATACTGGCACCTCATTGTACGATATTATATATATATATATAACGTGGTCTAGAGTGGTCATTTTTGGGGTACTACCTTCTGACGTGACTTTTAACCTGATCATTCGGAAGCATAATTTCATCAATTTTATTATAGTGTAAACTTTCATACAAAGTCTGTTTAAGGAGTATACCTAAAGTGGTCTGTAATCTTGGCAGGGTTTTTTGAGGGGAGTTCCACGACTAGCCTAGGATTAATAGTTCTTGATGAAAATATCGAACGATAGCTTGTAGGCAGGCTTGTGCACAGATGGTAGTACATCGTTGTTCTGTTTCAGACTAACCGTACGGAGTTGTTTTTTAAATACAAAGGTGGTAGTGTATGTGTGGTTTAAAAAGTGTCTTTTTGTAACAACTTCCTTCCCATCCTTCATACTCCTATCCTCAGCAGTCATACCTGTTACATGATTTTTAGATTTACAATATTTCTTAAATGTATTTAGAATGTGCATCATGTGACCAACCATAATCTGTACAACTATTTACCGGTTGACATTTGTCAGTAAAAGAGCTTGGAATCCAAAACAACAACATTCGCTGACGCGAAAATTTTCGTCACTGAAACCAATAGTTAAAACCAGGTCGGTTTCCTTCTGATTAAGAAAAACGTGTAGTCGTGGAGCAGCTTACTTGTGGAAATCCCATTTACAGTTCCTGTTCATCTCAAGCCACCCATACTCGTTGTTTGATAACTTTACAATTATCCTGAGTTTCATTTACATTCCGTTCGTCGATGTCTGTGTTTCTTTTTAGCAAGTTCAAAAATTTGGTCATGATGATTTCAAAATTATAAACAATTTGCCTTCATGTTGTTGACCCAACTTCAATTTTCGAGCCGTTTTGTTCAAATACCAGAACGTAGCTTTCCCGTATTGTAAGCACCTTGTTAGCATGTGTAAAATCATACCTGTTTTTCCGGTTTTCTAAACGTGCAGTTTGTCGGGCAAATGTTGCCCAATGACTATTCTTTGTTTTTTCCAGCCCTTCCGATAAGAATCTTTCAGAGATCCTGTAACAGTCATGTATCGAAAAACAGTAGTTAGTTAAGCACTTGCAACTTGTTCATATCGTGTGCAAACACTAACTAATGAGAGGCTGTTGCAAGCAGTGCGATAATTTATCATAACTCTTCCCACTAAACTCATATACCGGTTTAGTTAGATTAATTCGGTTCTCTCCAATTTGCAACCGTGCTTGAGCATACGCATGAATGAAATAAACTTTAGATGTTGGCCTCCATAATCAGAAGTACTGTACTTGGTACGTGCATACACCGACTGTAATCGAACTCTAGTATGGGGAACTAATTCATTTAAGGCGGCCTCTGAAAAAGGCGGTAGATTAATGAAAATATCCAATATACTTAAGAGGTTCCTGTTCGCTGGACAGCTGTAAATGTTGCAACCACATTTCATAGAAAGACTGTGGCGACGAAACCGTAAGTACACATGGTACGCGTATGTTTATGGCTTAAGTAGGTCATGTCCCTCTTGCACCGGTACTGGACTCACACCTGACCACAATCCACGTGACTGATGAAGATTGGGTTTAATCATGAGGGCATTGATCAATGTTCACGTGTCGGATAATGCTGGTAACCTGCCTTTCGAAATGGTGTAACAGTGTTTAACCAAGGATTCAGCGACAAGTGTATAGTACTGATTCTGAATAGACTAAATGAGTATCAACTGGTAAGCTTGTGAAAACTCAAAACAGTACACTTATAACGTTGCAGGATGCAGCAGTTTACAACGTTTATCTCGTCCAGTTGATTTAGGAGGCAATATCTCAGGCTATCAACGAATGTCTTACTTACAAACTACAACGTAATAAAATCCATAATCAGTATCAGAACCGTCAGTTGTTGAAGCTGGACGGGTTTTCATGTTGCTATCTCTTTCTCAAGCTATTGAGTTCTTTTGGGATAAAGGGGCATCTTCGATTCGTCTAGTCGAGCGAGAGCTATTCTGCAAGCTCTGGATTGCCAGAAAGGGAAAAGCGTGTACATAAATTCGTTTCAATTCCAAGAACCTTCGTATTGTCCAGAACCAAAGAAATGACTTTCATCTATGGAGTGGTAAGGTTGAATGAAATGTATGTATGTATGTATGAATGTATTCAATAAATTCCTTCTATCGTTCATTAATCCTGGTTACTTACTGTTCAGACAAATCACGGTGGTAGTTTTGGTTCTTCGACCTGTTTGGTTAACCACATAAACATTACAGTAAATCTTTGAACTAATCTTTTTATCTTAAACCATATTTAATAGGTTGAAGGTAATTTTGATCATACACTCTGACGTTTTCGTTCTAACCAAACTGTCAAACTGCCGTGTGATTAATCGGCAGTTAATGCCAGTGAGCAAGCGTGCAAGTATTGTAGAGAAGGGATGTTTAATTATATACCGATGATCTGCAGTTTGCAACTTACAAGTTCTAGCTACTTGTCTAGAAGCGGTTTGGAAATTGTTATAAAAGAACCCGATCAAAGAATACAACGAAGTAAAATTTCTGATGACGAGTTTTGATATTTAAAAAATATTTCAACTATGTCTTGTCGTTACTTTTCTGATAACCTTCGCACGATATGTTGAGGTGGATGGGTACTTATTGATTTTTATACTCCCTTAATCTCCGCCAATGTGCTCATCAGATTAAGTTACAGAATGGCACTTGAACTTTGTTCCGCTCACTCACACCATTCGTGAAACCTAATAGGTTGGTTTGATGAAATGGACACTGTGAACAGTTCGACAAAATTCCGCCGAATAGATGTGTTTATCGATCAGTACAGGCACTCACACATACACAAGACTGCACGCACGCTACATAAATTCACTCAAACATCCTCACAAACGTATTTACATATGCAAATTCGCTATCATAAAAAAACAATGGTCATGTTTGTGTTTCATGCTCGTTCAAATATGCTTTCGTCCTACGCTTGGCGCACAGAGTAGTCGTGGTGTGGGTACCGCTCAGTTCAATTGTTATCTCACGAGTCCATACTACCATGCTGCTTGCTCAGGAGTTTATGAACTTATTCACTACAATAACCTTAGCCAATCAATTAACGTTGGAAGATTTTTCCGATCGTCTGACTCTAGTCACTTGTGTGTTATTCTCTCTGGCATCTACTGTGGTCGGAGTGAAACAGTATGTGTTCAATTCAATATCATGTTACATACCTGTTGCGCCTGATGGGCAGGATTTCAAAGATTACTTGCATTCTTATTGCTGGGTTCACGGAACGATTCCACTTCGTGCAAATGAAAGTTTACCTAAGTCGGAGGAACAATGGGATTTATACGATCGACTACGTCGAGTGAGTAAGTGCACTGCAAAAATAAAGTTGAACTGAAGGCCTAATAAACTGCAATTCTGTCTATGACGGCAACAACGGTTGGAGGATTTAATGATAACATGACCACTATGCGATCGATTTTTTGGTACGCATCAGTCAGCCAAGTAATCATGCGCTTAAAAATCGACTAGCTGACTGACTATTGGCCTGTGCGCCTACTTGCTAAGCTGGATGATGTTATATCTACTTGAACAGTTTTTGTCAACCTACTACAAACTGACTGATCAGCACGTTATCGATCTTATCTTACTGTGATTACAACAAGTCATTTAGGCATTTATTGATCAGTAACCGCTATACTCTGTACGCTCTAATGTGTCGAGCCGAATGGCATGCAACTATTGTACTGTGTTGGTAGGTAGTGAATAGCAGTCACCGTTGTATACCATACCATCAGATTGTGTGTTCTTTGGTCTAACCCTCCTGTCTTCACAACTGGGCCAAAGGAGTGAACGTTTGCCATACATATCCACAGTGTGTTCTTTGTTTTGCGAGATTCTCGGCCTTTCTGTGACCCATATGACACACTTTCTGGACTGTGCTGATTAGCATGAATCTCAGAGTTGGTGATGGACTAAAAGATTTGAGTGTAAACAACAGCGGCACTATCTGTATGTAGATGACGTGTAAGTTGGCTTGAAATGGCAAGTCCTCATTTACGACACAATCTGGAATACAAGCTGCACACTTTTTCACATATCCTGGTGAAAATACTCTTGTAGTTTGTAAACTTCTGTGACCGGCACTTTGTCGGAAGATTTATCTTAGAATCTTTCCCATAACTTCTAGGTCATGGAAATGTTCATGTAATCTAAATATAGAATCATTTAGATGTTTGGAATCTTCCACAACAGACTGTTCAAGGTCCACTAGCAAAATGGATTAACATGGTGTGTAAAATAGTAAGTTGGTTGATAAAATCAGTGAATCTACATTCAACTGACACTTACAAACATTGAATATAACGTCTACGAACCCCAGTATGGGATAACGTTAATGAACAAAAATCCAATTCCGATCATGATCTGATGCTTACCCGCGGATTATATCAGTGCGGTGATTAATCCTTCAATTATTACAGTGTCGTTGAACTCAAATACAAATGTAAACGAATCGGTTATAGAATGTAAACCACTTACGATTTAATAAGTTAATTGTTTCACTTCTGATGCCGATTTGGCACGTTCATATGTCTCCCATCAAGTTGATTAATGTTATTTCTATCAGCTCATTTGAGCTGGATGTGTCTGATCTCATTATACTGGCATAAAATCGATCGTTGAGTGCATTTCATATCAATATTACTTAGTTTTATTCAATCCACTTGAGGGATGTTGCATCCGTTGGTATAGGTGTAATCGAAACTGTGTAAACTGCTAGCTGCCTAACATTTCTATCTATTACAAACAGAACACTAAATTGGCGACCAGTTCCGTTCCGTTTGTTACTTCGTTACCAGTGACAGAGACAGAGTCTTTCACAATGAACTATCCCGTAGTATTTCCCTGGATTGACACGAAAAGCCCCGAGCCATACAAACGCAGCATTAGTTAAGTGAGAACGAGTACATCGGTCTGGTTTGTAGAGTTCGCACGTGTTAAGTTGGAAAACTACCGACGTTGTTTACTTCGTTTTGGAAAAGTTACTTTTACTGAAAGTACTCAGAATACTTGTTAGAATTGTTGACAGAACAATGATCAAGTAGTGTACAACTTTCGAACAAAATGACACCTATTAAAGACCAAGGTTGACATCATTGTAAAACTCTTCTTGCCAACTGCTCATCAATTGACTTGTCTATCATGATGTTGGCAGGTGCGAGTATATTACTGAAATTGGCTTCTACCTCTGAGCCGTTCGCCTAGAAAATCTATCTACTTGGCCTCTAATGATGTTATCTTCAGAATCCCTGCTGATATGTTTACTAAACCAGTTTCCAAATGTAAGATAGACGTATTCCATTGAATATACCTAAACGGTGACTCAACAAGAAACATGACTCCAATTAGAAGGGGTGAGCCGATGTTGTGTGCAGTTTGTCAAGGACGTTAGTGTGCAATATCAGTACCTAACGCTTACAGGTCATGTTACCGGGAGAACGCATTACTTCTGGAGAAAAGTGTAATGTACAGCCAAAGGTTAACACCAGTCTTATTTTTTCTGAATGTCGCACAGAAAGTCTACTATGGCCTCCAGGAGTTGGGGCTTCACATCACCATGACATCGTCCCTTCATGTCCGCGATATTCCAATAAGCTTCCTAATATATCTAGGCAATTACTGCCGCCATATATGTGGAATAAAGTACACGCAGGTGGCTTAGTTACAGTCGACTGCAGTTACTGTCTCACCGTGGGAAGTTTACACTGACTCTAATACTTAGTGAAAAGGATTCAGCCTAAAGTACAATTGTGATGAACCACAGCTAACTGCAGCTAGCCAGTTAAGTACATCGTACTTCCACTTCAGTCAGTGCGCATCCTACATAGCTCAGCAGCAAGGAGCACGCTTTGTTAGTTGAAGGATGCTTCCTGAGAAGTTCTTTGATTCGTTCCATAAACATTTTCAAACAACACGTGGGAATTTGCAAGATAATGCCGATCGGTTGAATCAGTTTACGGTCACCTTATTTCTACTCGCTTGTTTGATTGTGACCTCGAAGCAATACGTTTTCAACCCTATCTCATGCTATGTTCCTGTGAAACCGACCGGAGACGGTATCAATGCTTTCATCACAGACTATTGTTGGGTACATGGTCTCATTCCTTTACGACCTAACGAGCAGCTACCGACTACCAAAGACGAATTGATTGCCTACGATAAATGGCGTCGTATATGTAAGCCAGTAATTTATTTAGATCTTGCTCTTGCCTAAACGTTGTTCGGACCCACTAGAATGGTTGATTTTTAATTATCGGGTTGTGCCCAATATTTGTGCTTTGTGTCGCGATAATAGTTAGCTGTTTGTTCAGCATTTGGCCGCTTGATTTTGTCATTAATTTCTTCATTCGCAAAAGGGCTTACGCAAAGCAAGTTTACAAAAACATGCTGGACTAGACAAGGTGTTTGTTCTTCCTATAGAAGTAGGTACTAAGTCCGTCACTTAGTTTTACTAAACACAGCCCACAATAGGAGCAACACTGACAGACAGTGGAACATTCCGCTGACTAATATTGTAAGCTAGGGAACTTTGACAGCGTCAGTCCACCTTGCACTGGCAGCCAGTCATGTGATCGGTGCATTTAGCTCAGTGCATTAGTAGTAACCGGACTAGTTTGTCGTCTGTATCGGGACTCACATATATCGGATATGGTTGCTGATTCGTTTACAAAACACTTTAACTCCATTTCGTTCAGTAACCGGGTTTCTGTGGAAGATTTTTCTGACCAGTTAAATTTATTCACATGTATCCTCCTACTTATATGTAGCGTGGTATGTGGAACGAAACAATACGTGTTAAACCCCTTGTCTTGTTACACACCTGTAATGCCGGATTCGAAAGAGTTTGCCGCATTTTTGGCAAACTACTGTTGGGTTCACGGGACTATACCACTACATCCTACTGAAAGAATGCCTGATAGACCAGAGTTATGGGATATGTATGATATTATACGGCGGATTAGTGAGTCTTTATATACCGTTTTTAAGTTTTCACTTAATGGAGGCATTAACATGGGCCACTGAGCACATATTCATTTACAGAGAAAGTCTGTTTTCACAAAATACCCTCAAATGTGTTGGCGTCCAATTTAATTTTCACGTACTCATCACCGTTCCATTTTGCCCGTGTTATGAACTGCGAGCGCCAAAATATACAACTGTTGTGTGATTTAAATGTGCCTGTTTGAGAACCGCATTCGTATTCATGATGCTGCACTGACGAATAATTTAGTTGCATGCGAAACACTACCGGTAACAAGTGAACTACTGAAAATAACATGACAAGTATTGAGTTCCTACAGGTCATTTGTGGTTCAAGAATGAAAATTTGTCTAAGATATATGCGTGCGGTACTCAAATTGCCTTCCTTAGCTTGTGTAGTTCATTCACCTGTGAGCGGATATGTATCATTCAGCACTCAGAAAGGGTTGAGAGCAGTTCTTCACGTAGCTGAGCCTAATGTTTTTCAATGAATTGTTAGGTAGATGCCTTGGTTTCACTGAATCTATGCAGGGTAATCGAACTCAGGACCTGTGGATAAGACCGGGTCAAGTAATTACATATTGTGAGCGACTAAAGTATTATTCTAATATCTAATTCGAGCCATTTAACAGGTGCCAATTACCCTGGTACACTTTTTCTCGAGAGTCGTGGACCGTTAATTGACAGTTTCAACGCCGCCTGTTTGTTGAGGGAGTTTAGGACTAATAGCTGAACAAATTACTTCAGTATTTCCCCTGGGTTAACACGTAGGTTTCTATCAATTTATACGGAGTCTTTACTAATCATCATACGGCGCACTTTTTGATTGTAAAGTACTTTCATTATTTTGCATAGTCATCTGTACATCAGTATGCTAATTTGTGATACTGCTTCTGGCTTCACAGTTTGTTTCTGTCTGTGTATAGTCTTGACCACGTTGTTTAGACTCTGTGTGTACCGGTTAACCACCCGACCCTAATACATCAGTGCAAATATACCATCGATTTTCTTGCTCGTCACGACTCATTTGTCACATAACGTTTCGTAGCGCATTGTAATTTTCAGAGTACAGATTGGACACAACTCACTTTTGTTCGTAGATTTTGCATTAAGACTAACTGTGTTGATTCACTTAGAGACAATGCACTGAATGACAGTTTTGTCACCGTTACTGTTTGTCGAATCAGCTCTGTATCCACTTGGCCTTTGATTGCACTTTAGGCATGGGTGACCCATAATATCTAACATTTAATTAAGCTTGTCGTAGGATTACATCAGAGTCCAAATCTCTGTCCGGCCATGCGTTGTGGATGAGCTCCACCAGAACAAACCTGACTTATAGACTAGTTGTTCTGAGATTAACCGATGGAAAACTGTCAGTGATGTTCAACTCGTGATATTCAAAGTCTCCGTTACTCAGTTACAACTAGAAATGACAACGAAGTATGGAAAAGAAATCACATTTTCTGTTAAACCACCAGCAATATTTATTCTCACTGGTTGATGGATGTTCAACATATGTTCACTATATGGTTACGTCGACGTAGGGGTGGGTGGGTGGTCGTCATGGTATGCTTGTAATCCATCTCCCCATATTCGGTCGTAATTTTCACACCCGGGGAACCCACGCAATTTGTACGTTTTTATTGGAAACGTGTACCTTAGTCATCATTTCTACTAAAACCCACTACAACAAATCAAATCGGAGAACAACCAGAGATGATTGCTTCCAGACTTGTGGTCAGTCATTAGCAGTTGCTTTTGATGCTCACAGACAATGAAAAGTATTACTACTTCCCTGTCACGCTATGAATTATGAAGTCCGTTTTCTACTAAGGCTCAATGGCTCCATTGTGTTCGGAAAAAATAATCATCTGAGAATTTCGTTTATAAAAAGGCCTTGAACCTAAGTCAACTTCGTACCAGTTGTTCATGACCATATAACTCAAAGCTACGTTCATGCAGCAGAGATGAGGGCCAGTCTCTGTTGTGTTCATTCTACCGGTATTCATTCTTACTTACTCTAGAGCATTATTAGCCGGATGAATAGGTTATCAAGAACTGTAATTAAGAAATTAAGTAGACGTTTAACTACGCGATAAATTCAAACCCAGATGAAAGTTGGTCTTAATGTCAACATCCAGAGGAGAAACTGGTAAATATAAATCAGCTTTCGTTTATCTCCAGTGGGACAGACCATATATTGTAGCCTGGGTGAAACCGGTTATTGACGCGACCGCTTGTCGATGAATGTCTAGTTGACTCCTTCTTCGATCGAACGAATTATGAGTAATCTTGAGCTACTATAGAAGGTATGCCACCAATATATAAATTTAGGTAAAGGGTTAATCATATTTATCATTCCAATCATTGAGTTTGCTTGGTATGCTATTTTCATAATTAGCTTGAGACAGTTAGTTTTCTCTTACATTCTACCATCATGACACTGCATGTTACTAGGTTGATCAATATCACAGTAGACAATATCGAAGCCACTGAGACTCAACTGTGATCAGGTCGAGACCGTTCTGATCATAATAGTTCCGCCTTAGATCGAATCACTTGACGCGTTACTTTAGTGTGGGGCAAGAAGCCATAATCCAATAAAATACACGGAAACGACTATCGGGAAGGCGGCCTATTAGATACAGCTCAAAGCCTGTACTTATGCAGAAAACGTCTTTAGTGTAACTAAATTACACTAGAATCATTTCTTGTGAATGCGTCATACAACAAGCAGCTCGTCTGCTAGCCGTCAACATAGCGTGATCGAACCATAACCATTTTACTCACCATCGTGGTTTAGTGAAATGTAACCTAAATTCCAACCGGCTTTCTCAGATAGGCGGATGTTTTCCTTGTTCTTTGTGGTGTAGACCTATAAGTTCAATCAACTCAACAAGCTAATTCGATTTGCTTATATAATGTAAAGTCACACCTTTGTAACTGAATTCAGGAATCAACCAACATTGTCTGGTTGTAGGACATGGGCTTCATTTTTCAACAATGCTAGGGGGCTGTTCTTGATCCTGTCGGACAGCAAGAGATTAGAACCTGCAGTTATGATGTACGGTTCAGTGTAGTGTTCACATTTATCAGTTAATCCCTGAATAGGGTTTTCAAAAGATGCAAGCAACTTTACAAAAACTTGTAACAGATGAATTCGGTTTCCAATTTCATGCTGGCGACTGGTCATAAAACTGTGCCCACGTTGTCCCACGATGGTTGAATACCATACTGCGTTCTTTCAAACACGGAACAAAGAGTGTGCAGCCTGACGCAGACTACACTAAGCCAGCGACTGTGTCTTAAAACCGGTCTCTGTTGTCGGTGTCATCCAGGCTACAATCCGCGTTGGTTGTCCCACCTTTTGGCGGGGGTTGAATCTCCAAATGGGCAGAGGTGACCAATCGCGAGTCGTTCTGACCGTAGTTTGTATCGCAGGTAGCCAACGCGTGGGTGGTGACCGTCGTTGTTTAAGCTCTTAACTTTGGATGGCCTCGTCAGGCCACACGTACACTCTGAACGTTCACATGTCATGTCCAAACATGAAATATAGAATGAGTGTGTTCTAAATTGATTCAGAAAACTCATGTCAAATGAAATGTTACCGTTCTAGTGTGTAGTCGCTTCCTGATTGCAACCGATCTACGGTGAATATAACGGAATAATGGTTTCGCAACAGTTTATGGATTTGTATCAAAAAATCAATGCAGTTAATCAAATTGGACTCGAAGATACAGCGGATCGACTCAATCTGTTCACCGTCGTCCTATTCGGATTGGCTGCAATGGTGATTGGTGTGAAACAGTATATTATGAACGACATAAGTTGTTATATTCCCGTAAGCCCAACTGGAGACAAGTTCAAGGAATTTGTAAATGATTACTGTTGGGTTCGTGGAACCATTCCATTACGTTGGAATGAACCGATGCCGGATAGTGACGAGATTTGGAATGAGTACGAACAATATCGACGTATAAGTAAGCGTTCAGTAGTAACGTTGGCTTTTAAAGTCTAGCTAGATCTCTTATAATTCATGTTTGAGAAGCCAAACTATCGAAAATCCTCGAGTAGACATCATAGACAGTGTAGCGAAAAGCTCGTTTTTAGTCATTCCTCAACAGGGCAAATGCGCAAAGTCTATATGGAAGTGTTGTCAGGGTAGAATGAACAAACTAATGAATGAGTCCAAACGAGGCCAAGTACGTCATAGTTATAAATGGAGACAACACCATTAGATAACTGCAGTACAATTGCGTTGCACCTCGAACCATAGCAATTCTTCGCTCATTTTGTGGATGGTGGTCCATGATAATCACAAGCATTGCCGAAATCTCAAGGTTGAATCGTTTAGTTGATCTCCGGTGATCGCAACCGGAATTCGGCATCTCACAAACTTTGATGAATTGTCATTGACTCGATAAATCTAGCAAAATAAGAGGCCGGGCTGACAATGTGTTCACAATCCACAAAAACAGTCATAGCCCCAATAGTAAGCTGTTTGGTAACTCTGCCATTGATACAAGCTGTATAGTATTCATGGGCGTAATAGACAACTGCCCTACAATGCTTACGGCACTTTAAGGAGTGTTCTGCGTAGGATGCTTGTTAGACTAACTGATCAATAACCTGCCCGAAAGTGTCCAATATTTTACCTGATGACGCCTTACTTACAACTACAACTCGGTTGTTTGTTTGCAAAGTGTAGGCGCCCTGATGTTGTATGTTTGAATGTAGACGTAGCTATTTTTAGTGGTTAGGTCCCCTCCCCTCCCTCTCTTTTCTTCTCTCTTCCTAAACAGGGTTTGTTACTTCTTCTTCATGGTTGTGTGGCGGTTAAGCATCACTGTGAACCACTGATATATTGCTGTCTATGATGATGATGATTAGCTTGAAATTGGCTTAAATCCATTCAGTGGGTAGAACGGCCGTTTATTTGTAATGATTATAGAGATAGTCGGATAACGTAGAGGTTGCTGCCTCGAAGATTCGAGAATGAATCTAATCTCAACCTGGATTGCTGTATAGAGTAACTTTGTGTGAGACACCCTGCTCCCTCTCATCTAAGTTATATTAACACTGTCGAGCGCACTCCCCAGTAAACTAATACGGATTGGTATTGACTGAGCACTATACACAGTTGGCCAGAGTTTCTGCGTTCAGATTAACTTTTCAGCTGACCTTCTTCAAAACTATGTTCTAGATTAGAACCTGCAATATGTCAGATCTCTGTAGCACATATCTTTACTCCCAGCCGAGAGCTGATTTCCAGTCCACTTTCGAAGGTAGCGACCATCTGATTGCTATGGTACTGCCCTCATATTAGGCATGGCTGAGTTAACACCTTTACAAATCCAGACAGAATAGTTTGTAAGCAATGCACCAGTTTTTTTGTTTGCTTCAACACAACATATTGTGGCTGACCTGTTAACTCAAATCGATCACGCTGAGTTCAGGGCTTCTTAGGCAAGTTTAACCCATGTGTTAACCTGATAAGCACTTTCTTATACTTGAAAGTCAATCATAATTTTGTGTTGTTCTAAACTGGTTATCGTTCATAACTGACTGCAACTGCTGCATGCATATAAACGTTTCAACTGACTTCCTTCAATATAAAGCCCTAGACACCGATTTTATCCTCTGACTAGTGGCGTGCAATACACGAATTGTCTTAGGTCAATATAAGATTGAACTACAGGATTTTCTATGCGTTCACTCTTTACATTGTACAACGTGTTCTCACCAACACTCAATGAGTGAATGAGACAGAGCTTTTTAACTTCGTCCAGCATCCCTCTGTAGTCTCGTGAAAGATCTTTTGCATTAAGGAAATTGAAATCCGTATGTGGTTTTTTGTTCCTGAAGCGAATATACCTTCAAATAAGATGGTATTATTATCTTGAACAAAGTCCCTTAGAATGTGTTTATTCGGCGACAATTTTAAATAGTCTGTGATTGGAGAAACACGTGAGTGGAACACTGTTAGTGCATCAAATTCACACCTTCTCAATGGAGATTCCTGGTCACAACTGTGGTGCTGTTACTTGCTTCATGTGGTCAATTAACCTAGTGAATTTTAAGCTTTCTGGCTACTTAATCTAAAACATCACTATGGTTAAGATTAGTGTCTTCGACCATACGATGCGTGGACAGTAGTACCGTCACTAGACTATCCATTAGTCAGAATGAAATATTTTGGATTCCGTTCTGATCTTCGTTGCATTTAACGGGCTGTGCACCCACTTTTCGTAACTGTTGGTTCATACACAAAGATCTCTTGATGCAACTATTTCATAATTCGTACCCCCATTCATCTGATGAACTGATCAGTCATCTAGTGAATATTACCACTCAGTATGAGGAAAATCAAGTTTTGTAGCCCTGTTAATGCCTATCATCCTGGATGTTACGTGTGCGAATCCACGCAACAGTGAGCACTTCTGCTATGCTATAACTTTTGGTAACCTGACTCACAAACGATTCAAAAGTCACGCGATAGAAAACGGTCGGTTGAGGTACCTGCATAAACTACAAAATTCATTCAGAAAACCGTGTAAACATCACCAAGTTATCGACTACCATCCGCATCACTGGTGTTTGCTAGCTTGTTTGAACTTGCTCCACAGTCATGATCATTCATCTTGTTTGTCACTCCTGTATGACCTTGATGCACTTCTTTATCGATTTGACAGTTTACTTGACCAAAGTCTTTGTCTAGTGCATTGTGTCGTCTCTTTTTAGCATGTTGTTTTTGCGTGCTACGTGCGTATCGCGCCATAATCTGCTATTGTCAAAGCCTCAAGCTTCCTGTATAGATGCTATGTTAGTCTTTCTAATATAAAGTTTTTACAGATAGGGGGACTGCTAGTCTGTGTAATCAGTTCACGAGTTTTCCGCATACTAAAGACTACGTGACTAAATGCAGTAAGATTCACTTGCTTGTACAAACACAACAGACAGCTGTCACTGACATATTCCGTATAGTCGTTACTGGTGTGTTGGAACAGGTAAGCTTAGAATCGTAGAACTCAGTTTAAATTAGTGACTGGACTGTGCCTTTGTCCGTTTGCAATTCAACAGCCAGTGTAAGCATCCGACTTTTTCCAGGCATCAGCATTAGTCTCCCATTAACATAAGTTGCTTCGTTGAAAAAAATCAGTCCAGTTCGCTTGGCGGACGAAGATGCCAAAAATGGCAGACTGTGGACTGCATCGCATTCTCTCTGGACTAACTGCATTTGTACGTGATTTTCTACAGTTTCGTGAGGTTGACTGTTTAAGCGTCCCCCACTCAAACGGCGCTCACACACACACTTCTCAGTCATGCGTGACACTGTTGTTCACGCATTATTCAATATCTTCTTAAGCACACAGAGAAGCATGCAGAAAAAGCAGATTAACATAACCGGCTTGATTAACAAGGGAAACTGTTCTGTGTACATTTGATGGACTTTTCTTGGGTTCTCAATTTTCATCTGACATCCGCTGTCAATTTCTTTGGTCTCTTAAATTCTCATTCATCTCAGTTCCCCTGTCTTTCTCTCTTTGTGTGTGTACGCTACGGTTTTGCCACCATTTGTCACATTAACTGTTCCATTTTGGTCAGTAAACTGAGCTCAAGGAAGTTGGTTTGAGTTGAGTTAGTAGATGAGGATTATATGGAAAGAAATTTTAACTTAATGAGTCAAATATTTTTTAATCATTAACGACAGGAGAGTGCACATATGTAAAAACACAGTAACTGGTGTAAGCATGATGAGGCACATTAGCGTGTTCATTTGCTGTCCAGTTGTGTACATCTCCTATTAGCCATATTGAACAAGATCACTTTCGCAAGAACATTCACATCTTTCAATCAACTCATTAGTGCGTCTCATTTACTGGGTTCATATTCTTTTGTTGGCTACTCAATTCAGTGATCCAACTAAGCGATCAACATTCACCAAATGTCAAAATTCTGACAAGGTAAGATGTTGGTGTGTAATTGGAAATAGAACACTGGTAAGGAAAGCGTACTTTTGATAGATCTATTGTACAGAATCATTCGCGTGGCAACATCTGTAAACACTGGTCACACGGCTGGGTAGTGGCGTTCTTTAGCACACACACGTAGCTACGGTAACACTAGAATAGTAATCACATTTTGCACCTCTCACGTGATAAGGGAATATCAGTGTTTATGTATCGGCAGTTGACCATCAGCTATAAAATGACAGACATTTCTGACGAACTACTAAGAGGCGGAGATCGGGGATATCCAGAATGTGATTCCCAAAGATATTGGACGCAGAAAAAATCGTTTAATGAGCATGGTTTAAACTGATAAAGAGACAAGGGTAAGTCGCGAACTCTTGACTGTGGACACTTGCCAAATGTAGCCACTAAAGAAGGTCGGCTGCTTCTAAGACCCTCATTAACGAATCAGTTTGTCTCTGCGTAATATATGGTGTTTTTCATCTTCCGTAACACACGACAGAGTTTGATCAATGTTCGATACCATTGTGATTCACACTCTGGATCGCTCCACATCAAGGGCGAATTCAGATTAGTCGTAACTGTTGGTCGGTTTTCAGTCATCGACACCAAAAACCAAGTTGCCCGGTTGCACCATTCTGGTCACATGAGCAATGCAGAGTGTTATTCTCATCCTGTTTTACCGGAATTCGGCTTAGGTCCATTAACGTCATATGACCAACGGTACCACGAAGGTTAGATGTATCGGCCAAGTACTCCAGTTGTCAGCACGGCACGCAACTTCTGACATTTCAGGGGATGCGTTGTCCCTATGTGTACAAGACCGTTACTATGCGGACGGGCGATAGTGTGATCTCACGACACGTGGGATGTCCAACGGTTGAGTAGTTCAAGATTTATTGAGAAGCAGAATCAACTTTGTAGACGTTAGGGGCTGTCCTAAGGTCCACTTACCGGGAAAGGTTGTTTCCCATCTTAAAGATATGAGAGTGAGATTTTTTCACGTTTACCTTTGGGGTAGCTGCCAATGCACACTGGCTGATTCGCCTCAATTTCAGAAGTAGTTGAAGCGGACTCAACTTCAATGTGACACACGCAAAAATGTGTTCAGCACACCGGAACACTGGATTGGCCATTTCTTGCTAGTTTTGTGGCTTACGTTCATGAGAGATTTCGAGCTACATGTGGCTAGGAATTGCGAATAGCTCTGTGAGCCTGGTACAGTTGTCAAGTGAACGCATAATGTGTTCTGAACAACCTCTCTTTTAAATTCAACCATGATTCTAATCGGTTTACCTTGTGTTCATCCAATCTAGCTTACTACCAATGGGTCCCGTTCGTACTCGGATTGCAATGTATCTTCTTCTATATCCCGCATATTGCTTGGCAAGCTGTCTGCGCTCATCGTTCCGGTGGAGATTTGTTCGCCCTGGTCAAATCCGCAGCAGATGCTGCAACCTCTGAGAGAGGTACACGTGAGAAGCAGGTCAAGCGTGTTGCAGAATTTTTGGAAGATATGATTGACGGTCAACGCGATTGTCACAAGGTATGTAGATGCTTTTGACCAGAGCGTTTTGTCTACATTGAACATTCGCTTCTATTGTGATATGTCCATATTTTCTTTCAAAGTAAATCAGTATGTAAATCGACTGGAAATAAATCGCGAGGTTATCTTTTGTATGATGTAATATAAAGCGAAGTAGAAGCGTCGACAATTTCTGTTCCGTCAAAGAAATGGACAAAAGAGCGAGTTCTTCTAAATGAAAAGGTGTACTCATATGTCAAACACATAGTGAACTGTAGTCAAAAAATGTGCACCAAGACAGCATCATTTAAAGTGTATAATTAGCGGCATATACACCTTCCCGTGTGCTACGAATATAGATTTCTGTTTTGGCTAAATATCTTGTTTTACATGTCATTTCAACTTTTCTTTATCCTTACGTAATAGCATACCGTTCGAAGACGTCTCACTCGACGTGCTTATGATATGTGCGGAATTTGTGTGGTCAGTAAACGTCTGGGCACATGTCTCGTGTTCTCCTATTTGGGTGTCAAGGTTCTCACAATCGTCAACGCAATCATGCAAGTTTATTTGATTCAAAGATTCCTTGGCTTCACTTCCGATGGTAGTGCAGGACAAAAGAGCATGGATCTGGGCAAAACTTTCGATCCGAAGGCCGGTGAGTATGATTGCTTTGTTTGGTTAGTTGTGTGAGCAACAAACAAGAAACTAGAGAAAATGTATTTGATATGGAACTCTTTTCAGTGTCCGTTATTCAAGTGAAGTATTCAGAGATTGGTGGAATCAAAACTGCATGCAGCGTTCGATTCTTGCTAATCCATCGGTGTAACAACCAAAATAATAGAAAAAACACCGTAGAAATTATTTTCCTATTAATCTAAGCTTAGAAGTAAATAATTTTGTTTTATACATGTCTGTTGAGGCTCCGAAAATGATTACCGTGCCTTGTGTGTTCAGTGGCTGATCAGTTTTGATTTTTTTTTCAAAACCGACACTTAAACGATGAGGCTAAATGGATGATAGTGACTTAAACCCCCTTTCGTAGGTTTACTGGTTTAACCAGCCTGGAGCTTAGACGTCACTATAAGGTTAGTCATATCTGAACACAAATCGTTACACTTTTGAAAAGCGTATTGGCTAAACAATGTAACCATGTAATAAATTTTACACAACTTATTGATGTATAGAAAATTTCTATCTAGAGTACAGTTTAGTGTCATCGAGTGTTGAAGGTACTATATATGTTCAAGTGTTGTAGTACTGTTTTAAACCAAAACATACGTAACTCCAGTACTCTCAACCTTATAACGGTATTAACAGTGAAATATACCACTCATGAACGCTATCCGTTCGCATCAATCCAGATGTGTACAAACGGTATAAACACAACTAAGCTTTGAAAGGTGTCAACCAGTGAGGTAGATACGTGTGTACATGTGCCTCTCTCTCTTTGTGTATACCGATTGCGTCATACGTGGCATCGGGAGATTTGTGACCATGTTTGAATACCCGTTTCCAAATATGAAGCATATTCTTATCAATTACTTTATCTTCTCCCCGTCTGAAATCACTGTAAAACTCCAGAAATAAGGAATGGCTTCTCACTATTAGATATATTTCGTAAGTATTTGACTTACTGTTTTCTTGTGTAAGATTGAGTCCCCATGCAAAACGGTACGATGGATTATCCTGATGTGATTTGGGCACATCCATAGTACTGATAACTTACAGGATTAAGACATAATAATGGAATGTGTTTAGTATAATGAGTCAGCTTCGTGCAGTCCACAGTTAAGTCCATTGTACGGATGGCACTTAGTAAATATTTGTGATTATAGTATTTGATGTACGCGGCACTTTATCATTTCCGCTATTTCTTGGTATGCAAGTTATAAACAATTAGTTCCGTTCGGTGTAGATGAACCGTTGATGTACTTCCGTCTTGAAACAACTTTGAGCAGTTCACATCAGTTCACAAGGAAAATCAAAGAACCTCGGAAACCTGCTGTACGTTAATCGTTCATCAACCAGTTTGTTTTATCGACGTTGTCCTAGAATGGCATGTCATTGCATGTATGTTGTCGTGACAGATTGGTCAAAACGCATGCGTTATCCGTTCATACACTTATGCACTTCGCACTCTGCATGATCATATACTTGCTGGTGGTGGTTTTGGTTACACTGACTGCAACTTGATCTTTTTGCTGACCCCATCGATTTCTTCCGTAGTTTCAACCTTTTCGAACGAGAACGAGAATTTCAATGGTTTCGGTTTCGGCTTAACGGTGGCGAACCATATTCGTTCAGGACGTGACTGGCCGGAGACCATGTTGTTCCCACGTGTAGCCTACTGCCGTGTTCCTGGAATCCGACTGGTAGGTGTGGAGAACACATACACGGCACAATGCGCCCTCCCAATCAATATGTTGAATGAAAAGATTTACATTTTCTTCTGGTTTTGGATCGTGTTCTTAATTGTTGCTAGCTGCATCAGCTTGATTCTATGGCTTGTTCGAATGGTGATTGCTCCAAAACGAAAAGATTTCATCAAGCGTTTTCTACGCGTCAAGGGCGTACTATCTCGTGCAACCCACCAACAGATAAGTCGCTCGGATTTGGACGATTTCATTGATGAATACCTGCGTCGTGATGGTGTGTTCCTTATTCGAATGTTGGCATTGAACGCGGGTGAAGTGATCACAGCGGAAATTGTGACGGTGCTCTATAAAGACTATCTCGCCCATCTGGATCAACATGAAAATGGATCAACAAGCGTCGAAGATGAGAAAGCAGCTTTGGCAGATGGCAAAGGAAATCCGCCTAGCTACGTCTGATTCTGTTCCCCAAACGCACTTGAACACGACAACGGCAAACCCTGCATCGAGTGGCATGCTCTTAATCCCGATTTCATGTTAATTAACTCGGCAGTCTATTAGCAGCCGTTAGCTATGCCTAGTGTTTCTTCGCGCTTGTCAATTTTTACATATTCAGCAACATGGAAAAGTATAAATATCTATTTGTCTTCTTTCTCGCTGCCCGACATCGACAGATACGAACGGAGGTTGAATAAGTGGGTTGTTGTGCAGGGCAGCTTCATTGTTTGGGCTGTTGGACCTCTCGGTGTTTGTAGATTCGTCGTACTTTTAATGAGAAGACGGACAGGTTTACGTTAATGTTCTTCGTCATGCTACCTGCCTTCTACCAGTTATTTGATGCGTATTGTACTCAATAATTGTATCACACGCTTAAATGAGATAGATGACCCTGAAACAAACATCTTTATGATATGTGCTAGCTAGTGCCAGATTATGACAAGACATTAAGCTTGTTTGGGCTACTTGACTATGAAGACATGGGCTTAGAATATAATGCATTTCACACGCTCTTATTATGTGGGAAGTGTTATTCATATCTTCACACTAGCCACCGGTTTACGGCTAATGAGGCTGTGCAAAAGGAATTCATATCGTCAAGTAAATCTCATCTTTTCGTTTGTTTCACCAAGGACCCTTTGGTTCCACGGTATCTGTCTATATGTTCACAGATCGTTTGTCCAAACCTCGGTAGAAGTGCCAACGTTGGGCTACATAGCATAGAGCAGTGAGTAGAAGGTTCAAAGTTTAGAAAACAACGCCAAATCAGGGAACGTTAAGATAATCAATGGGTTAAATTTAGTGTTGCATTTTATTTTTTTGCGACTGCAAACGACAGTACAAATAAGCACCATAATTTGGCAGTTGGCCTATGACGGTGGATCGATAACCGTACGAATACCAACTTGACATGTGCATAAACTGAAGGCTAATGAAGGAGCCAGGAAAGAAGTTGGATATAGGTCATTATTTATACTGTCTACATAACCGTCGGCGTAGTTACTACTCAATTATAATCACAACCATTGTGATCAGGTATTAGTTTCACATGATAATCTCAACAGTAGACAGTTAGTCAATGATGTGCGAGAAAGATCGTGAAACGATTTCAAAACTTGCGAGCCAGAACTCAAAGTTCGTATAAAGTCAAGTTTTTAATATAATCACGGTATATTTCTGACAATAAACACGTACGGTCTAGCATTCACTGTTTACTTTCGTACTCCAATGCAGTCGGTTTCTTTGTCTGTTTGAAAGAATTCACGTGATGTAACCATTCGACTGCGCTGGGATTTTCTACTCCATATAAACAGCTTACTCTGTGTGCACATCCATCTGGAACTGGAATCCCAATTAGGTACTGAACAATTTAGAGTGTGCTCAGCACAGCATCCATCCTGGGCATATCGCATGAAATGGTTCAATCCACACATCAGATTTCTATGGGTTATAATTCGTTGTTTCAAGTTAATTTTTATGGACATGTAAGTATTCCTTCTTTTTCATTCAGAAATGATGTGTTTGTTGTTTGTCATATCCGAGTATGATATTTTCGTACTCACACTAACTTTGGTCTTGCATTGAACAGACTTCACGATTACAGTTGAAGTTCTAAGCGCTGTAAAATATGGGAATGTTATTTATCACTGCCTGTCTGAGAACCGGATCCTGCAGGTGCGTCGCACTTCTACAGAACGGACAGATGTTACACCATCTAAAGGCTCGAGTCGACAAAACCCTAATTAAACACATCAAACGTTCTACAAGACCTTTACATGTACGATCATGAACTCCCTGGTTCTCCTGCTTATGAACTTTGTGAACACACGCAGAATGGCTCCAAATACTCCGTCAAATATAGCTACCTAAAACCGAATATATCTGGAATTACCATATTATAAGCCTCGGAAGGAACAGTCACCGATGGACTAGTCAGCATAAGTCACGCTCGCTTTTCGAACTGACATCCTATCGCTAATTGCAAATGTCGAAGGAGTTGGAGGTTAACCGGGTTAATCTGTCTAAGTGTTGTCTTAGTTTGACTGAGCAATCTGCCAAGTAACACCAACTGCCAAACCACGACAACTCTCATCCTCTCCCAGTTTGTTGTTGAGTTGTTTGTTAGCAATAGGTAGGAGCATTTTTGATGATTGCTCCACCCCAGATAGAAATGATGAAATAAGTATCTATCCCTCTGAAGCTAGTTTGCCATTAGTATAAAGCGGTTAAACACTGGTAGCACCATCCATGCTGTACTGTTTCAAAGTATTACCATTGAACCGATTCCATTGACCGGCAATCAATAGTCGCTTGGCCGAAAAGCAAATACATGATTACTAGTAGCGTCCATCATCTCGTCATGAACACCTTGTATACAGTGGCCACTAAAACCTTTTGAACATACTTATTTCCCACGGCCGTTCTATTGTTTATTTGGTCGCACCAGGTAAAACTGTCAGAATCATCCTTTCTGTGTTGCTGTGAACGAAGAATCAGTTGAAAATTGAAACAGTAACCTGAGAAGAGGTCTAAATGTGAAAAATTTAGGTATCGACTAAAGTTGGACCTTTGACAGAAACAACATGCCCAAACGCAGCAATCACTCCATCAGCTGAGCACTGAAACATCACTGGCTTTAATGGGTTCTGGTTTGGATTGTTCGAGGAATCTTCCCGTGATGGTCGGTCTCATGGGTCATCTGATACATCCTGTATGAGACAGTAGGACGGGTGGATGACTGAGTTTCGGGCTCTCCGTATGGCTTCGTAGTTCGCCTTGTTGTATTTAGGTATGTTGCTGGTTTAAGTCCAGTCAAAGCACAGGTTTTTACTGATTGTTCTATTCTAAATTAACAAGTCTTTCACATTACGTATCAGTGAAACAGTGACACTGTTTTGACGTCCTGTACTGTAAGCGCGTGATGTAGCTAGACCACAAAGTGTCTGTTATAGCTAGAAAGTAGTGGTGTATCTCGTAATTCCAAAAGACTAAAATGGCTCTAAGCGTGAGAAACTGTCACGCACAAAAATAGACAGTGAAGGCAAGAGCATGACTCCTCATACATATCAGACATTCTGACTAAGCGATCACAGACTGGTCTGTAGGAGACAATACGCAAATGTCACCGGGCGAGCATTTGGTCATTGTCATAAGGATAGTACACACACACATGCATGCGCACAAAAATCGGTCCAGAAGATCAACGTGTACCATGGATCCTAGGTCACGATAAGTAATATAACAAATGTCATTTGTTGGGGATTCGATCTACCGTTGGATTCGAAACAGCGACAGGGACCGTACGCACATACTCAGTATGTTTTTATCAGTCGAGCTAAGCAACCCGTAAATTTTAACCTAAAATCTCTATTACGCGATCAACCCATTGTGTAATCGATATCCACTTAATAATCTGATGTACATTGCACCGTCTTAATATTTAGATAATTTGAAAGTGTAATCGCCTTAGAGCGACGAAAACTTCCACAGATGCACTACCGAAAAAGATCTAGACCAGTTCACATTTTGTGCGCATATAGTGAACCAGTTATCTTATTTAAAACAGTTGGTTTCTCTTATACAACTAAACTTGAGGACAAGAAAGTAGACACTGATGAATGCTGACACCTCACGTTGTCTCTTCGTTATCAAGCAAAAACAACCAGGAATGTATACAGGCTAGTCAGGTAAGATTAAGAAAAAAAACGAAAAATCAATCAGATGAAGGGCACGTGCAATAACTTGCTGAATCCATGGAATTCTAGGGGTCACATATAGTACCTCTTTAAAAACGTCTGGCTAATCACTATTGTCTCAACCAAATGCGGAGTAGTATGATTCACTTTAATCCCGAATATCTAGTGAAGATAAATGCGATGACGGGAAATCTGCATGAACTGGTGAGTTAGTGTGAACTATTGCGCTCGACAAAATTCTTTCATCCCATAGTTCAAAAACTTGTTACATACAAAAAGGTGTTGGCTCTAGCAGGTTACATTCCTTTGATCCAAAGTAACGTTAACAGACTAGTTTATTTAGTGACTACGACTTGCACCGTCAATGTGACCTGATCTTTACTTGGCTCGATGCAACCTTTAAATCGTAATTCGGTGTAAACTGTCTTTATTCAAACCACTGAGTACTGCTGTCCTCTCCTGGTTATGCTTACAAATGAGCCGTATCGGGTATCCACTATTGTATAACATAGTTCTGGGTAATTGAAGTTTAAGTACTGTAAATAAATCCGATTTAGTCATGAGAAGAAATGCGTTGTAAACAAGTCTGTTTTCGGTTCTTCATCATCAGACTAATTACAGCATATCTATATGGGTTCACTCGAGAGTAGTGCATCAGTGGGATGAAGAATAGTAATCATTACTGTCACGTGTTTTAACCAGAGGCTTTTGCGAGCATATTGGCGATGAGTGTACGAAGATTGCAATAGCCTTTGTCACGGCTGATAAACGACCCTCGACCCATTTCGATTGCGCCCCACAGACTCAATACATTGGCTTAAACAAATCGGACAGTTTTATTTGACCAAGGGAGCAGACAAACGCCTTTTTTGATCTTCGATCCCAGCTAAAGCCCTGAACCTCCCATGGCCATACATCCATACTCCCGAATAAATCTGTTACGTAGGCGCGCGGATAGATTTCACAAACGTTTACAACCCATGTGATTGATTTTACGCAACTAGACCTCACGAGTTTGACTAATTTGACACTAATGGTTACTATTCCTTATCCTACTGATGCACCACCTCCGGGTGAGCCCACATAAATCTACTGTAATTAGCCCGATGATAAAGCACCCTTCTTTTCATAACTGTTTGTCAAATGAACAAGCCAATTAACAGTGTTTCGATTAGCGCTGGTATGTATACACTACAAACGGGATCCTTCGGCATTGCTTGTTGATTATTTCGCGCTGAGTACCATTCTGCTTAGTGGTTTTGTACATTCGTAGTTCTTAATGGGAGTTACAATTGAGGTTTGTTATACATATCATGTTCATTGTTATATTTAGTACCGTATTAAACCATTGTCTTCATTGCTACCCCTAACCTTTGATATTTGGATGGGTTGACTTGTTAACGTCAATTAAACAGAGAAGTCAAACAGTTTTTTGCACAATGTATCTCTCGAACACATTTCGCTGCATCTCATCAGGTACATACTGCAGTCTGTGTGTTTATATAACAAAGTTCAATGGGCATTGTGAAGCTGAACAACAAAATCAACATCCACACCAACACACGCACACTCACGCACATCCATACACATCAATTACGTCAATTAAATTGCTTGGCATTAACTAATCGTTTTTCGACATCATCATCATAGACAGCAATGCATCAGTGGTTCCCACTGATGCTTAACTGCCACACAGCCATGAAGAAAAAGAAACAAACCCTGTTTAGGAAGAGAGAAGAAAAAAGGGAGAGGGTAGAGGACCTAACCGCTAAAAATAGCTACGTCTACATTCAAATATACAACATCAAGGCGCCTACACCTTGCAAACAAACAACCGAATTGTTAGTGAAAGTAAGGCGTCATCAGCAAGACAGCTTCCTTGTGGCTTTCACTGTCCCGCGTCATTAAGTGCA
>JTDE01000242.1:87486-187808 GCA_014338405.1 Paragonimus skrjabini miyazakii
GCCTCTATTTCATCCCCTACACCTCCGCCGCCGCCGCTGATGCAGCTTCCTAGGTATACAAACCGGTCAACAACTTCCATGACTTCATTATTTAACATTAAATCTACGTAATCACAACAATCTTGCAGAAGCACTTTGCATTTTGAGGCTGCAAAACGCATTCCGAAGTACTTAGCAGAACGTGAAATTGCATTTAGTGTTGTTTGTGCCGCTTGAAAGTTGTCAAACAGCAACACCTTATCGTCAGCATAATCAAGATCAGTCAGCCTTCCACCAGATAGGAGGTGCACACCAGCATCTTGTGACTGCCGGAGACAATCCTCCATTATTTCGTCCATGACGAGATTGAACAAGAATGATGAAAGGGGACAGTCTTGACGAACGACATCGAATCATCGGCCTTAATTAACGGTGTGACGCTGTCCCTTCCACTGTGCGTTATCGTTTTATTCAAAGGTCATATAAAATCAACAAAGATTTGACACATTCAGATCGTTTTCTTTCTACGCAAATGTATAATAATGTTTGCTTTAGAACACGCAGTGACTACCTTTTTATTCCCTAGTAAAAAAGCCACTGAACCTTGGCAAATTGACAAAGATCTGTCTGTCTGAAGAAATTTTTCATATAATTTCTTTGACCACGATAGTGGCGAACGAACAGGAATTCACTGTATCCATCGGAGAGTTAGGATATTATCAAAATACCTTCAAACAGATTATCCTACGGTTATTATTATTATATGCAAATTATACATCAGACAAACAGGAACTACCACTGTTCAAACTATCATACAATCATATCAAGTACTATCTAACCAGGACCACAGCAGTCCGATAGGTTCTCAAAGCCTGTTGCACGCAGAACGCTGTAAGATAAGTTATGATACTCACTGCTTCGGAAAAAGCCAGTAACTTTGGATTTGATTGTGCGTAAATATCTGTGTTTCAACTTTTGACTTGTTAGTATGTTTAGTAATAGGTGACGTGAGATTTTGAGCAACTGACTCACCAAGTTGAGGCCGGTTCAGAGTCAGTTGATTCCACCATTTCTAAATGTGTTCGGTCACTCGATTTGATGGTTACTAGTATGTTCTATCTATTTAAATGTCACTGCAATTGAAATGGTACAAAACGTGGAATACAAAATTCTTAGACGAACAACGTTCACAATTATGGATAAATTGTTTTTTACTGCTTTGGATTAAGCCCACCTGTGCCGACGCATGTTCGAACCAGAGCAGAGTTCAGTTTGTGCATAACACTGTTCCGTTTACTTGCAAAGTCAGAATTATATCATTCTGTTGAGCCGTCTGATCGAGCTGACTGTAGCCGTTAGCCTTAGTGTGAGCTTCAGTCAGTTTGTTGAGGTGACCGTTTGCTAGTAAAAATTTTCGGAGCGTCTCCTATTCTACCTGTAGTTTGCCCCAGGTGTTATGCAACAGGTCTCCGATCAAAACTCGCTTTTACATAACTGAAGGAAAACTGGACAAATCAGGATATTAGCCGTCCCATGTTGATCTGTAATATGCCACTCCCACATCCAGTAATGAATAAATCCAGAATGGCCAAACTGTTCCACAGTTCGGCTTGGTGAGTTAAAGATGTGTTGGAATGAATATTACGACGGTTGGGAACAAATGAAAATAGTCAATATGATAGAAGATCAAAACGTCAATGTGTCGTTTATACAATAAAACATTGCATCTCGATCACTCTTACGGTGTCCGCTGGTGCTCGGCCTAATGGACTATCCATAGCGACGTGTCCTCCAAAATTAAATATGATGTTTTCTATATAGTAAAGTGAAATCCTTGAGGTATTCCAGTGAAGTATCTATAACACAGTTCTGAGTGGAGTAAGTTGCCCAAAAACTCAGCTGTCCCATAGAGGACATTTCGTAAAAATAGAATTAATATCCATACAATACATTTTTTGTCTAGTTGCTGAGACATACTCTAAGGTTTTTGTTGATTCGAAAATGTCTTTCAGACAATATGTAGATAACTTTACGGACTGGATCTAAACTGCCAACTGACTGACGAGCAACTGTATAGTGTGCCGGCTCGTTCATGCACAGTATCAGGCTTACAGACACACCATCCTTGTGTGTTTTTGTAACACCTCTCCCTCGGGGTGTTTCGGTGCTAAATGGTTTCAACAGCCGGTACTGAACGACAAATATATATTCACAAACCTGTAGTACTTGAAACTGTCTTTCGATTTGGTTTTTTAGTGGCATATTATTTTCTGCTGTTCAGTCCACTTTTACTATCGTTGGTCTTCTAACTTGGCGCTCATTTTCAATATGTACTCGTCCTTGGTCATGACGACAACACCAGAGAATTTACCCGGTTTGAGGAATACCAAACTTAATCAGAGTGTCGTCCAAAGAGGTCGTACAGTTTCAGTCACGTGTGAACTAAGCTGTAGCCATAAGAATAGCAAGAAAGGTAGCTAATTTCACGACGGATTCAGACCAGACGAAAATTGAGTGCACAGCAGTTTCAACGCAATATGATCGTAGAACCAGTATCAAGTATCCACAGCAAGCTCTGTTTTGAAAGTGTAAAACTCAATAGTTAGCCAATTAGAGGTTTACATCTGAAGATTTTTGCGACCAACCGACTGTCACCAATCAAACACTATAAATTTGTTGGATGAAATGAGTGACAACCTTAGTACACCCAGGTTACTAATAATTAAGACAGATTCCAACACCACTTATTGTCCCGAGGAACAATGAACGCATCGTATTGTACAATATTGAAAACAGCAAAAAATTTGCTCTGGCTACAACCTGCTACATCTGTACATACCTGGACTAGAAACGAGCAGACTTAGTTAGCATCCGCTGAGCGGCTCGAACATGATGTGGCCCTAGTTCGTAACTCGCTACATTTTACGTGTGTAGTGCTCGAATATCCACCCATATAGAATGAGTAGAGCAAACCGCTGTTTCCATTGTGTTTTTATTTGAATCGACGGCTTATGAAGTGTATATGAGTCCAGTCAATGAATATGTCAGCTTAGCGGCATTCGCTAGACATGCTAACTGTCATCGTTCATACAATTTTGCGAGTGTTTTACGCGTTTGACCAGCATGGAATCAAAACTAGTAAGTTTTGAATCAGGTGAAAGCGGTTTAGATCGATGTAGAACGTCTGAGCAAACGAGGAGAGTTAAATATTGTTGTGTGTTCTTAGACAGCTGTTGACTATTGCCTTATATAAAGCCTCAGTAAAGAGTGGGTTACATGAACATTAGAGCTGTCTCTGTGCATGCACTCATGATAGCGCGTTTGTACACAAAGCATTGTCCACTAACCAGCAATTCGTCAGCCCTACGAGCTGCCATTCCTTGATGCACGATCGAGTGAGAGTGCGGTTTGGCCAACGAATTGCCTGAGGATGAGTGACAGTAGAACAGGAGTGAACGGGTTGGTTCATTCCAGGAAACAGCCAAACTGTCTGTGAGCCGGCTGAACGTCATAATAATCAGTCTAAATCTAACGCCAGACGCACTGATCACGTTTCTTGTTTGGTAATAGAAAACAGAATCTGTAGACGACAGATTCGTTCTCACGCTACTTACGGCAGGATAAGAGCAGTTAGAGTGTCAGAAAGAGCTCTTTGTTACGAACACTTGATTTGTAAATTATCTTCCAGTTGGGATTTAGGAGTTATCAGATTCGGACCTCACTTATTAGGTCAACGTTAGTAACTGACTGATCGATGCCAGCCTACGTCTGTCGTGATATGCTACTGTCATCGACGCTTGGGAAGCGGTAGTTAGTGGAAGGAGACTTTAACCAAGTATCCTATCATAAACTGTATGATCAGGGTGCTTACATTTCAGCGTGTCATCTGTCGCTATCACAGTGGCTGCATACAGGAGGTGTAGACAAACATGTCTTGCCACTTAGTTTTACATACAATGTTATATATATATGTATATATATATATATATGTATACACACATGTGTACATATGTACGTATGGTTGACAAGACAAACGAGAAGTGAAACTGAGAACTTATCGTATCACAAAATTTGACTCAGTAATGGCACATCTTAAATGATTTGTACTAGCAAGTTCTTTACTGGTGAGCCATAGTTGGGTGGGTATCTGCTGAAGTCAGCACACTTGTTTTAGTTAAGTGTTTTTGATCTAATAAAAATCTAAGATGCGCGAAGAAAAAGGCGCCAAACGTATGTTTGACCTGAACCTTGTGGCTTTAAACTGGCATGAAATAGTAACAATCGATTTTGCACCGTCAGAATACATACCGCAATCGTACCTTGGCTGCCATGAGTGGAATCGACTTAAGCACAGGCGAGAACTTTCAAGTAGGCTGAAAGTTAGTCCAAACTTTTCACAATGTGGTAGCATAATACTCGGATGCGGGGACTTCCATTAGCTAAGACAACTGAATTTGAATTAAACTCATTGTCTACTTAGTAAAGTAGATTATTCAGGTCAACTGTAGGCAGCAGTCACGATTCAATGAACACAAACAAGCTTTTCCAAAGCTGCACTAGTTTTTGTAGGCAAATGTTCGTTTACCTCCGGATGACTCACACAATACACGAATTTATAAAATGTCCGAAGAACTCAACGAGTGGAGGATGATGTGGCAGAGTAACCATTTACCTAATCGTGATATTACACCTTAAACGGTCTCGAATTAGCCCACAGTTTGATTATTTTTCCACTATGGTTCAGATTACACACGAAGTGGTTCGTATTCATCCATAGGCAGCTGGTTTTTCACAACTCCGTACATTCAATGGATTCAGAATAACACACACTGAAGTCCCCCACTATATTGAAGAGGTAGAATATAACTGTGTGCAACCGTCCATTAACAACGACCATTCAGCCAATTACAAATAAATCACACAATATTTATCGATTTTTTTAAGCACAGGTAAAGCCGCTTTAGAGGAACTTCTGTCGGATAAGCTGATTAGTCAGAATTTAATATTTACAGTTATAGTTAGATAACAGTACAACCAATTTAGTGGGACCATTGTGCGATTTTGTCAACCATTCTCCATTAGCTAGATTTCTTACGAAAGTCGTAAAGGAAATTAAAATCATCCCAGCCACTTACTGTGAATGCAAAGTTGACACAACAACTTATCGATTGAAGTTTATTTTCAGTCATCTCTAGGGTACTGGACGACTACCGATAATTTCCCGAGGTAGAGTTGGTTGACCCTGAATTTTCGATTAACGCACAGCATGGGTTCGGTAATAGCGACTCGTATTTCAAACTCTATAACTACTAGTGATTTTTGGATCAAGACCGGTGACAACGGATTCATAACTGCTATTGACAACCCAAACATCTCTAAAGACTCCAACAGAGTTTAAAACTCAGTAAGTATGACCTCATAGAACTATTACACTGATGGCTTGAAGAGTTCAAAATCGGCTGACTAGTTTTCATCCAATAGCAGTACCTTAAAAGTACATCGTGTGTGTTGTGTCTTTCATTTGATAAGTTCGGTCAAAGCACTAGTGCTGCCTTACGCCAACGGAAAAGATACTACGTATTAGTCAGTTCACGCAGCATACGGACGCACCTCAACACGACCTTAATTCGCTTGAGCAGTGGTCTGTTCAACATCAACTACTACAATGTCACGCACACACTATGTAAATTGTATATATTATAATCTAAATGATAGAAAGTTTAAGGTCTTCGGGCACAACAAAGACCTGGGAGGACCAACGGCGAATCCGATTTGCCCATAAACCAAGTGGCTAGAAATAACAGAAATACAAGCAGTGCTACAGTTCTAGGGCAGAATTTGAGTGATTTTTCTGCGGAAACCTGTTTACAATGTATAACTATACTGTTAGGCTGTAACGTAAAAAAACCATACAGGCTTGTCATCTACATCCGAAAAATAACACGGCTGGTATCAGAAGAGATTAAAGATAAGTTAGTAAGACAAACATGGAACTCGTGCTGAACTCATAGATCGCAAAAGCGACTGTATTAAATTAGTTTTTAAGCTGCTGCAGCTGAGATGGAAAACTTATTCCTGGTACACAAACTTCCGTTATACCTTGACACTTACTGGTAAATCTGCACACAGTAACGAGGAACAAGAAATTACAGGGACAATGTAACACTCGAAATTAAGGACTTCGAATAACCCTAGAAATCGTATTCGGATTGAAACCTTCCACTCAAGGAAGAAAAAGAAGATCTCGTACTGGTTGCAGTAAGCAATTCATATTCATGAGACAAGACGCCAAATTTATGGATGTACAACAGTATTAAAGAAATCATAGTTACTCATTGGTTGATCATATGATCACATATAAAGTCACAAACTGAACGTTAATTGGTGCAATGCGGAACAAAAAAATAAGCGAATAACAGAAGGCGTAACACTGAGACTGTTCGTCCAATCTTGATGTAGTATCTTCAACGCGACGTTTGGATTGGTCAAGGTTTGGATAAGCAGTGAGTCGAGTAGATTTTCATCACAGACACTCTCAAAATGTGGTTTCGGATGAGTAGGTTTTTAACTAGACAGACTTTCTTCTTAGTTGGTGTCTATCCAATACGAAATGCACAATTTTTTATGTGGTAATTGAACGTCTTATAAATCCACTTGATCGGTATATGGTTGACAGCATCCGTTCCCGTTTCACTGCCACCGAGGCCAAAAGATACCCAACCACAAATAACACCATAAACGGATTGCGCTGCATGACTTGCAGTTCCACTTAAACCCCGTACCTGCTTTAACCCCAAAGTAGCAACGCGGAAAGTCATGTAGATGAAGACATTTTTAATCCAGCTTATCAGTGGAGGTTAGTACAGTGGTATTCTAGTGTGACAATGAAGTCCCAAATTCTCAGAAACAAAAGTAAACCCAAATGTTACAATTTATGCCAGCAAGGAAGATATTGAGAGCATCCGATCAGAAAAACTTCACTACAGAACAATGTATTAGTACCCTCCGAATAGGATTAGAATTTTAAAAAAGGAACCAAATCCAAACGGAGAACCAAACCAAACAATCAACATACAAATTGTCAGTAGAGTTAAAAATATAATGTAAAAAACCACCATAATACACATTTCTGAAGTGAATGATTTAACACATGACATGTATTGTTGGGGAATGCGACTGAAAAATACATAATCGATTTAAGTGTGTCGACTGCATTTTTCATCTCTTAGTCGCTGACTTGCTATGAACAGGTCATTGACCCACCAACTTGTGATGGCTGGCGCCTACTCGGTCGCATTCATTGAAGCGTAACTTTACACATTCCCATGACCTATGACACTTATAGTTCTTCTGCTTACCACTCGCTCGAACTCACGATCGCTTAGTTGTCGCTCACTGGACTTTCGGACTCCCGCTTTCATACGATCCGGACAGGGCTAGCGTTCTCTCATGATCTAACATTGATAGTACAACTCGAAAGACTTGCATGGACATCAACCGGATCTCGTTGTTTCTGATTGTAGTGGTTTTGCTTGTCTAAATTTATCTGACCGTCAGTTTGATGCTTCGGGATTCACTGTGCGATCACCAAACTGATTTAGGCTCGACGACCTACACGTCTTCTCACCGTGGTACATCGGTGTTCGGCACCATGTCCGACCGTCGGATATTCGTGATACTCCTCTTATGATGCAGATTGAAGCAACTCAGATACCGCATATTCCACAGTCACAACGTCTAGGTGTACTCTCCTACAGCAACATCGATAACATTGTTGAGAGACAGACAAACACTACAGTAGTCATCTTCGGTCAGTAGTTCATCCAAACATGTCCTTCAGGACCTCTGAAAACAGCACTGAATTTCGCCACAAGAGCTCGCAACTTACGGTCTGCGCAGCCATCAACAATATTTCTTGTGATGCAGATTCCAGGTACAGGCTCAACACCTCAGCCAAGAGAAGGCTGAAAGAAAGAAAACTTCTTGCCTGTGTTGATGTCCAAACTGAATTTGAATGCCAAAGTCACAGAAGCCGTGGCTAGTCACTGGAGTTTTTCTTTACTGTGTGCTACTAGCGCACAATCATCTGCGAACAGAGGCGTGTGTATCGTTGCAGTATGTAACCGGCTTCGGGTGTCAAGATTTCGAACACTCAACAGGCGTCTATTCATGTGGTATTCAGCCATAACGCCGTCCTCGTAGTCCTGGAGGGCAATTATTAGTGTTGTGACCGCGAAAGACGCTTCGCCTGAGAACTCCTTCACTGCGCAAACTCCTGTATAGGTCATGTCAAAAATCAAACCACAAACGCGTACACTTATTTGCACGGCAGACATGCATTCACATACATCATTGTCATTCGCATTGGTGGAACTTCTGCCGTAGCGCGTACACACTATTCCGATAGTCTCTTCTTGTCCGTCGTCTTTCAGGTGTTCGGAGCTGGCCCTTTTGTTCCTGAATGTCGCCTATGGGTAATATACTACTTGTGAGTAGTATACTGCTCACAACGAAACTGCCTGTCATACAATATTAGTATTGCTGTCGGATATAAAATAAATAGGGATGGGGCTAAGACAAACCTCCGTTTCACGTCATTGACAATGTCAGAATCACCAGAGGTCGATTAACACGATTGTACCTTCGCCTTCATGTCCACATGTAGCAACCGACGAAATTACCTGGATACCAAAACTTACCAAACGTCATCCACAACGTCTCACAACTCACGGAATCAAGAACCTTAGTGAAATCCACAAAAAATGGTATAAAACGGCCGAATGCATTCACCGTACGTATTGTGAGTCTTTCGAGTGACAAACACTCGCACTGCGACTCCACCGGGATCCACACTATTCATAAGTGCAATTCGAATAAAAAAGTTTGGGCATCAAGTCGTCCGAGAATAATCCCTGCCAAAACTTTCCCACGCAGTTTGGCAGACTGGCATTCCTGCAACTTTTCGTGATTCATTTGCTCCCTATTACTTTCAAACTGAATTAAAATAAGGACATATTTGAACTATTGTTGGACTGTTTCTTGTTTTCAGATGAAGTGAACCAACTGATGCAGAACATGATGCAAAGCTGAGTTGCAATACTTCAAACGTTTTCCTGCGACCCATTTTCAGCCGTAAATTTCCTGGTTGATACTTGCTTCATGTTCCCGCTACTCTCGGCCAGGCCCGAGTCGAACTACAGTGTCTCTGATGGCCTGTTATGACAGTCAATTATAGCACGCTGATTTAGCAAATTACCAGAGTGCTTGCGTCAGATTCTTATGCTTACTTCCAGGCTTGTGGCCGAATCGCCAAAGTCTTGGTCATTTAGTGCTTTTGTAGAGTGGACGGACAGATCAAAAATATTCTTAAATGAACAGCCAGACTCCCCATGTTGTTGACGACCACCACAGCACCCTCACTCTTTTTGGTTTTTTCATCAACCTTTCGTTTTTGCAGATCCACCCATTCAATTGAGAGTGAGTGCTACACTCTTTGCTCTCACTGACCGAAGTGTCATTGGAAACAAAAAGTGTACCGTTTTTCTTTGATATCAGATTGAAGGCAACGGCGTCATTATGTTCGAGTCACTTGGGGCAATTCGGGTATTGGCTATCGACTGTTCCCATGGCTGTTGTTACGAGCTTCCCTTTGAGAAGTTGACAGGAACGAAAACTGTACGTTGGGTCACCACTCTAGTCCCAGAGCTTTTCGCTCGTCTCACAACTTGCCTTCAATGTTGACTGTTTGGTTTACAATAAACCGTCTTTCGAACGTGAAAAAACAGTTTGGTTTTGACAAGCCTACAATTCAAGCTGAGTTCAGCCCCGAACATTCCTCCCAAGATAAGTAGTTCGCGCAGGTCTAATGGATAAAACTCAGAGTTACGGAACTGTAAATCCTTCAGGTTCCAAGGTGTGATAGGATTAATGATAAACACGTGAATGATAGTCTCGAAGAACTAGTTCACGTTCAATTGCTAGGAATGTATCTGATGGAATTTAGGGGTAATCTATTTTTCCTGTACCCCAGTGATGACTCAGACATAAGGATGTGCTCATCTTTCAGTTGGTCCGCAGATTTCAGATATTTCGTAACCTTCGTGCACATGTGTTGTTAACAGATTAATTCGACTGACCAATCGCAAACTTTCAAGCGGTCTTCAGTACATTACAGACGAGTGTATTTATTAAGTACACCACACCAAAGAATGAGGTTTCAGGATTGTTATAGAAAGGCAAATATCAAGTGCTTATAGGTAGTTCATCAATATCAAAAGAGCAAGTGCACAGCATACTGAAAAGCAAAATTAAAGTATAATTAACAAGAAACCAATATGAAAGTATGACAAGTAAAGTCAATTTCATTGACTGATGTTGATTAATGAAACAATGCAATTAATTCCTTTACTCCGCGAGGGAAATCTATACAATTTAATTGGATACGAAAAAAACGAAATCCTCAAGTTTTTATTCACATGTTCATAAATAAGATGGCTCAGATACAGCAGTTGTTTTAACAGCAGGGTTTCGAAACTACACCAAGCACTCGGGAGTTGCACATTTTGGACTCGGTTACTTGCCCATCTAAATATTAAACTTCTTAGCTTTTGATGTGATTTCATAGTTCCTTTACAAAGGCAACCGCCACGTTATTAGCATTCTGTTTCAATGGAGTTTCCGAATTCAATAGAAGATCAAACTTTCGATAATCGTTTCTAGACATCTCAACCACTAGATGACAGAATGGCTCAATACAACGCTCACTGCACCGCAAAGCCGCTTGGAGTAGTCAGTATTTGTAATTTTCTTCTTTTGCATCAACCAATTATAAGCAAAATCTGGTGGGAACCCTATTTCATAGTACCCGGGAGATCTGCACAGATGACTGCTGGCAAACAGAGGAGAAGAGATTAAAGAAAGCTTTGCTAGCAAACGGCTGTCCTGAGAGATTCATCGATGTGCACAGCAAGAAATGATTGATCAAGACTGCCGTGAGAACAGCCCCCAAGAAGCCGGACTTTTTGAACATTCCTTTCGAAAGTGGTCAAATCACAACTGTCGTAAATCGAAAAATTACAGTCTGCTCTAACTCGCACATACCCTGCGGCTGAAGTACGGCTGCAATTCCTAACTGGGAGTGTCGCTCAGCTTATTCATAATCGTGACCTACCAGAATGTTCTGTCCAACATGCAATCGGTCAAAAAGTCTGAAGTTAGATATTTATATTTATATATTCGTCAGCTGAAATCCCTCATGACTCCTGTTAGTATTAGAAAACTACCTGCAGTGTGTGTCAACGCATACAAGCAAGGATAAAACCACTAAACGAGTCGTGTTTTAATGTTTCTACCAGATATCGCTTGTGGTCCAACGTCATATGAAACAAATACTTTTCAACTGATGGACAATAGGTCGCCCGCAGAATCATGCGATTTCACAGCGGACACTTGAATAGTAACCTATATGATTTGCCAGAGGCGGAGTAAAATGCAATGTGAGTACAATTTAAACGAACATTGCTGACTCTGGGCACTGAGTTTCACCGGCGCTGGCTTCTTACCGCATTTACCACTTGCCTTGGCAACTGTGTAAAGAAGTTAAAATTCGTATTGTGCACACCACAAAACGAGCAACACTCGGCTAAATAATCCATAATTGTACGCTCACGTGGAATTTTTTCGAGCCCTACGGATGTCAGTACTCATTTGTCAAATATGGAAGTAAATTTCTACACCACTCTCCGAACACGGACGTATGTGTGGTCCACTGCTGTCGTTTATCGTTTTTGAATGTTTGATATACTACTTGTAATTGTTAAGTAGGCCAAAGATAGAATAACGCGTGAGTATGTCGTGCTCACTTTCGGCACATCGCAGGCTGAACGGTGTGCAATCGTTGGCCGTTTGAGATTAAATGATGGACAGCTATCACACGCAAACCTCAGGGTAGATTTTCGTTTCTAATTATTAGTTCGCCATCTTCAGTTTTGTCCGGAATAGTGACCTTATAGCGCATACGATTACTTGGATATTTTCTTGTCAAATTTCGAATTTAGCAATTTGCAGAATCCCAAAAACTTGCTAGTGCGCTAGAGAGATCATTTAGAACTGCTGGTGGACCAGTTACACAGCAACACAAGTAGGTTTATCGCATAATGATTGTTATTAAAAAGAATACCGAGGGTGCGTGTGCAGTGACTGAGGGTCATCGAACAAACGCGTTAAACCTGAAATGTCTGTATAGCCAGGTTTAGAAGTACTGAACATAATTTAGCTGTGTTTATATACTATTAAGCGCTCATTATTTCACACGCCTATATTCGCATATTGTTACAACTGGCCTTCATGTGACTTTGCTACAGACCAAATTGTCCCACGTACCCGGTGTGCACTTTTCGTTGCGTGTAAGACCGCACGACGATAATACACAAGTTTTGTAAACTGCCTTAATCATCACAGCCATACTAACATCGTAGTCATTACTCAGCACCCTACGTGGATCCATTTGTTGATATGGCGTTCATGCGACTTGGCATTGACCCAGCCGCTAATCGGTCAGTGCCTTCTGTGAATCACAAATACAGTGTTATAGCATCACCTATATCCGTTATCACTTCTAAGTCACGTTTTTGGTCTTGGTTTGATTATTGGCCTAATGTTGAGAAGTTTCATATCCGTCCTATGGTGAACAGAGAATAGTTTACTGTTATACAATTTCAGTTAAATTTTTACTCAGAACGAATGGTCTGGTGCTCAAGGTTAACTTCAGGTCGGATAGAAATGATGGCGCTTTTAATGGTTTTTATGAGCATCCTGATATAAGCTTGTATATCAACCGCCTACCTGAACAGACGAGCATACGTGGTTGCGATTTCTTTTATGGAAATGCGTTATTATCCTCTTGAAATTTTTTTAGGGAGGACATCTCTCACCAACAAACACGCCATATTGTCAACATGTCATTCACTTCACAGCGACCAAGTAAATCATACATCAACTTGATGCCATTCGAAGCTTAATATTGCAGTACAGAGTATAGAAGTTAAGCTGTGCGCAAGTGTACTTTTATACAGTAGTCAGCACTGCATCACGGTGAATCTGTGTGACACACTAAGGTCAAGCTTCATGCCTGAGGTGAATAGTACAGTAGAGATTGGGTGAGGTATGTGCTGTTGGTTTAGGTGTTCTACCCAGTCCTATTCACCGTACTTTGGATCGTCTGTACGATGGACTCACGATCCACTGTCTTCGAGAGAACGTTAGAGTCACATATAAGGTGGCGTCCTGACTACGTGTCAGCACTGGAATGATATATGTGTGTGGTAGCTGTCTTTAATATCGGAGGTCTGTCTGTAGACACCTGTTATATTTGAGCATTAAATTTAGGGGCTTAGAACCGTGTAATAAAAGACTACCGTTGAGATAAGACGTAGTTGAATTGAGTGTTAATAGGACAAGCATACAAACGTTATTGAGGCGTAAACTGAACATCACACACCAATGGATACTAGTACTCTTAAGCAGACGAACGGTTATATGCTCACATCAAGTCACCTCCCGTAATCCAAGAAATGATATGTGCAGCTGGTGTTTAAAATTCGTTAAGATGATTTACCAATCACAGAAGTACTGCTTCAAGGGAATGCGAGGAAAGTTTAAAAATTCCATAAGAGCTTGAGCGTGTGTCTGTCACACTGAACCCGTTGAAGTGGGTTTTTAGATAACTTTTGTTGTTGAAAAATGCCACCAACAGTTGTGCGCAGTATTTCGCCACCCAAGCAGTATCCAATTAAACAGAAAATATTGTTAAGACCAGTGTGTCACTCCTACGTAACACAGAATACTTCAGAGTAACTTTTAAGGGAAAATGGTAAGAAACCCATCTGAAACTTCAATATGTAAATTCCATTGCATTGGTAGGTGTTTTGTATCATACTGTCACTGATTCCATCATACCAAAGTTAACATTAATACAACAACAATGACAACTAAAAGATAAACCTATCAGAATGATTTTGTTAGACGTAGAAGGTGTTTTAGCGAGCGGTCTTCTGTCATAATCGGGCCAATTACATAGCATTGTATATCACCATGGTTGTTAGGCGAACAAAATCAAAAGCATGGAGTCACATAATTACGTCACGCGGTTGTGAATTGGAGGACAATTAGGTGGTAACATTGACCTCTGGCGGTTTCAAGTCAATAACGGGGGTCATAGTAACCGTAGGGTCTGAGTAAATTTCTTCCGAGCTCACAAATATGGATTGAACAACCGATTTCTGATGATTTCCACAGTAGATGGAATACGACATTTAACTCCTCTTGAGTACCGACCAAGACGAATTCCGACCTCAGTCATGGCAAAGCGCATCATGAAAACACATCACGTTGTTTACCCCGCCAATTCGTTTCATTTGTTGTTGCGTAATCAGAATCCGAATTTGTTTGCCTTTTCCGAAGCAATGCTAATCAAAACTCGCCGTCCGGTCTTGTGTGTGCTTAGACTGTTGACTCACGCAGTTTGTCTACCCCGGAACTGATAACAGTCCTTGTTTCATGCAAATCCAATCGTTGATTGTTTCTATTGTTGTTGCTATCCGCATGTCCTATACATTTTAATGTTTTATATTCGTGACCGAAGAGAGTAAACGAAATGTTAACGTCTCGCGACGTATGTCTTCTAGCGTTACTGGTTTCAATAATCTGAATAGTTCAATTTTAATATTTATGCTAGAACACTTGTAATCAGCACGATATATTAGATTAGTCATAGAACTAAGTAGTATAGTGTGGTGAAAATCTACTCAATTCCCCGCTTATCCAAACCCCGACACAATAGAATATCTAACAGGGGGCCAGTCCAAACATCGCGTTAAAGATACTGCATCAAGACTGAACAAACAGTCTCAATGTTACGCCTTCAGTCATTCGCTAGTTTCTTTGTTCTGTACTGCATCATTTAACGTACAGTTTGTGACCTTGTATATGCTAATACGACCAGCCAGTGATAGACTGTGAATTCTATAATACTGTTGTACATCCGTAAATTCGGCTTCTTGTCTGATGAAGAGGAACTGCTTACCACAACCAGTATGAGATCTTCTCTTTATTACTTGAATGGGGGGTTTCAATTCTAGTACGATTTCTAGGGCTAGTCGAAGTTCCTAATTCCCAGTATTACATATACACAGACGAATCACCGATCGAAACGGATACAAGTTATTTGCAGCGACCAGTTAAGACGATGGAGATAAATGAAAGGCAATCAGGACACGATAACGTAATAATCTCACATTGCTATCAGGTTTCCAAAATGTGTTATAGTGTGGAGTTTTTCTTGTGTCACATCAGGACTAGTCCCCTTCTAGTCAGAGCAATAAGAGACCAAGTCATTTTGTGTACATTCACACACTCATGAGATGTTTATCTCACAGCAGAGAGCATGTAGCAACCACAGTGACAGTATAGGGATCACGTGGTTGCACACTAACCATTCGTCAATTTTACTTGCAATCTTTAAACACAAGCAAATGACTACAGGGCAAAAGTTCTTGGTCAATTTGACCGAAATAAGTAGTACGGGTCAAACCTGAATGTCAGATAAATGCAGATTGAGTGAAGTGAAAGATAGAAAGCAGGGTAGAAAGTGATTTGTTAAATTTAAAGAGAGCAATGTAGCTAGCTGCTTCTGCATACTGTTACACGTGTACTACTTTTGATTCGTTAAGATCTCCGCAAATTTGAAATTACTTATATATTCTGGTTGTGCAATATATGGAAATGTTCTAATTTCATAACACTTCGCGCACCCAAGATAAGACAAAACTGTGTTATAGGAAATAATGAAAGAAGAGGAAACAAAAGCCTAGTTGAATGTATTCAGTATTAAACGAAACAAGACAATAAGTTTGAACCATGTTGTAGTTTATCGAAAGGACCTTGGTCATGAATATGATACACACTAATTAGAGAGCATAGTCTATTAGGAACGCAGTACACAAATGTAGCATACGACAGACAAGTTGGTCTCTTGCAACGGTACTGTAGATTAGCCACCGACCACTCTTTCTGTGTTGTGGTTTGGACAGACATTGACGTTCGTCAAATCCCCACGCTAGACCGTACGTTCTGTTCCTTGCTACAGTTTTCGATAACAAACAACCTTCTTTGCTACTCAGCATGATATCTACAAAAATGCCGTTCCTTCGTCACTCATAGAGTCTCTCTTAAATTGGTCCTTTTTGCACAAAATGTTCAATTGTGTCTGTAGTTAGAGCAGTTCGGTTTCGGATGCATTGGTGATAAAATACCATCAACGCACCCTCCGTACAGTTCAGCCTGTCAAATTTCGTCCAACGTCTACTGTTCCAAATAGCCCATACACTTAGCCCTGGATCAAAATTCACTAAGTCCAGAGCGAATTGCTTCAGTTCCGTTCACAAGCCATCGTGCAAGTTGGTTATCAGATCTATCGGCCAAAAACACACACCCCATTGGATTTCACTACTCATTCATAATGTTTGACATAGACATTTACGGTTGCATCATGACTAATAAGACCGTGTATCAGTGAGTATTGCTTTGTTATGGCAAACAAAACTACTCTCAATACTATCACTAGATGCCTAAAATTTCTATCTCTCACAAGCTGCACAACTCAAGATAGTCACACAATTTGGAACTTTCTGGAATCGAGACAACCTGCGAGAAAACCACAGGTAACTGAGTACAAAGACCAACGGGCATCTCGCTAACTCTGCTTTTAATAAATCACCTTTTACTTTGCTGCTTCACAGTTTAGTCAGTGATATTCATATGTGTATTTGTTCCACATTAACTTGACATTTCGGTTTCATTCCTGCTACTCTAAAGTTCTTCAGGTTGATCAACTTGACCGTATTTTTTGGACTTGCAGCCTATAAGGTTTGGGGGAAGAACAGCCTTGTCGGTTGGAGGCGCGCGCTTCCTTAACATCATGACCTGATTAGCCGAAGCGCGCATGACAGCATCCGCACCTCGCTGTATCCGTGCCATTTGGGGACATGATATGTACACCATAGCAGCTCCCTTGTGTATTGCCTACTTGACTCGGCAGCGCGGTGCAAATAGCCAATTGCATACTGAGTCGTCTAAGGAGCCAGATTGTCCCGAGTCCATGTGTTGAATAACCTCAAGGTTTGCAAAATTCAGGTTCGTTCATTACAACACCCAGGTGCCTGGCTGTTGTGTCTTATGAACCGGTCGTTGCGACACATCAACTGAACCAACTGATGTGGATGGGGCAATTAGCTTCAGAAGCGTTTCGAACGAACTGGCTAGCGGCCAAGTGAACGACGGTTCATCGCGGGGTACATGACTGAGTAAACACTATCAACGAGAGAAATGTAGGTGTGGTTAACGGTCGTTCAGCAATCGGCGGGTCGTTTCATTCTGAGAGCGTTAGCGGGCAGACATTAACTATACTGGCAGAGAAAACTTATTAGAAATATTAAAGAAGAGGACGCTGTGGAAATGAATCTGTTCAGCTCCTTAAACCCGTTTTTATTTCATCCTCCTCCAGTGTCTACCGTATGGCACCTCTAACTGGTGCTGCAGTTCTCTTTCGAAGCATATTTTCCGGCAAGCATTACACGAAAATTAGTATGCTTTCCTAGCCATGAGAGAAATCAGATATCACCATATCGCCTTATCCTGAACGTCTTTCCTGTGTCTTATTGCTACCCTTACTCACGGTATACAACTTGCATCCTTTTAGCTACAACATGTTGTAACTTGATATACGGTCTACGAGCGCGTAAACAGACAACGTAATAACGGTTAGTGGAACGGTAGATAATGGAACGATGTTCAAAGGTTCTGAACAACGGACTACGAAATATGCAACATTAATACGAATCTTCCCGGCCAACTCAATCACCCGATGCTAACGTATGAACACATAGAAAAGACAGGTCTCCGGACAGAGCCACTTTATGTCACTCGATCCGAAGACAACATGGTCACAAACTAGATCACATTTAAAGGGTTCGTGACCAATCAAAAACATGGTCAGAAAGCGGACCAGACAAAGATTCACACAGCACAATGATGTCCAAATTGAAGGACGTGCGTGTGGGCGGAGCGCCGAAATTTGGCACAAAGGTTGAGAACGCACGTGATGGGCGACGTGGCACATGACAGTGCCGACTATGAAGTTCACTACAATCAGTAGTGAGTTAGGTCATTGCGAGGTCAAATGAAACGGTATTTTCGGGGAATTGGGTTCTTCCCCGACACAACAATTGACGGAAAACCAGCGGACTATTCCGCTGCAACAAACCTCACAGAATCTTTGACTCTAAACAATTGTTCTTAACGTAGATTATGTGTTTGTGTTCATAAACAATCTCGCCATGGCCAGGAATTGAATTCCGACCACCCTTTCAAGAGTCAACCGTGTTGACCACTGCCCCATTAACCTCGCAAATGGCACGGCCTAACTGTTGTATCTGAACGCACGACCCCTTTCACTTGTAAACAAGTTGCCCGATAGTCTCCGCAGAAGACATTTGGTGTCTGTTAACTTCAACTGATAACCCATTGATTAGGACTTCACAGACAGGTCAAAGATTCCGAGCACATTAAACCTGTTGAGATATGCAAAGCAACCTTTTCCCGTAACGAATTTGAACAGAGAAGTCAGAAACAGTTTTTGGCACAATGTATCTCTCGAGCACATTTCGCTGCATCTCATCAGATACATACTGCAGTCTGTGTGTTTATATAGCAAAGTTCAATGGGCATTGTGAAGCTAAACAACAAAATCAACAACCACACCAACAAACGCACACTCACACACATCTATACACATCAATTACCAGGGCAATTTGGTACTGACGAACAAGTCTTTCTGTACACAGAGGGGTGGCTTCCATTCGCTAATTGCTACCGCCTCCGCGAACCGGAGAAACCTTCAATTTTTGTCCTCTAATTCACAACCGCGTGACGTAATTATGTGACTCCATGCTTTTGATGTTGTTCGCCTAACAACCATGGTGATATACAATGCTATGTAATTGGCCCGATTATGACAGAAGACCGCTCGCTAAAACACCTTCTACGTCTAACAAAATCATTCTGATAGGTTTATCTTTTAGTTGTCATTGTTGTTGTATTAATGTTAACTTTGGTATGATGGAATCAGTGACAGTATGATACAAAACACCTACCAATGCAATGGAATTTACATATTGAAGTTTCAGATGGGTTTCTTACCATTTTCCCTTAAAAGTTACTCTGAAGTATTCTGTGTTACGTAGGAGTGACACACTGGTCTTAACAATATTTTCTGTTTAATTGGATACTGCTTGGGTGGCGAAATACTGCGCACAACTGTTGGTGGCATTTTTCAACAACAAAAGTTATCTAAAAACCCACTTCAACGGGTTCAGTGTGACAGACACACGCTCAAGCTCTTATGGAATTTTTAAACTTTCCTCGCATTCCCTTGAAGCAGTACTTCTGTGATTGGTAAATCATCTTAACGAATTTTAAACACCAGCTGCACATATCATTTCTTGGATTACGGGAGGTGACTTGATGTGAGCATATAACCGTTCGTCTGCTTAAGAGTACTAGTATCCATTGGTGTGTGATGTTCAGTTTACGCCTCAATAACGTTTGCATGCTTGTCCTATTAACACTCAATTCAACTACGTCTTATCTCAACGGTAGTCTTTTATTACACGGTTCTAAGCCCCTAAATTTAATGCTCAAATATAACAGGTGTCTACAGACAGACCTCCGATATTAAAGACAGCTACCACACACATATATCATTCCAGTGCTGACACGTAGTCAGGACGCCACCTTATATGTGACTCTAACGTTCTCTCGAAGACAGTGGATCGTGAGTCCATCGTACAGACGATCCAAAGTACGGTGAATAGGACTGGGTAGAACACCTAAACCAACAGCACATACCTCACCCAATCTCTACTGTACTATTCACCTCAGGCATGAAGCTTGACCTTAGTGTGTCACACAGATTCACCGTGATGCAGTGCTGACTACTGTATAAAAGTACACTTGCGCACAGCTTAACTTCTATACTCTGTACTGCAATATTAAGCTTCGAATGGCATCAAGTTGATGTATGATTTACTTGGTCGCTGTGAAGTGAATGACATGTTGACAATATGGCGTGTTTGTTGGTGAGAGATGTCCTCCCTAAAAAAATTTCAAGAGGATAATAACGCATTTCCATAAAAGAAATCGCAACCACGTATGCTCATCTGTTCAGGTAGGCGGTTGATATACAAGCTTATATCAGGATGCTCATAAAAACCATTAAAAGCGCCATCATTTCTATCCGACCTGAAGTTAACCTTGAGCACCAGACCATTCGTTCTGAGTAAAAATTTAACTGAAATTGTATAACAGTAAACTATTCTCTGTTCACCATAGGACGGATATGAAACTTCTCAACATTAGGCCAATAATCAAACCAAGACCAAAAACGTGACTTAGAAGTGATAACGGATATAGGTGATGCTATAACACTGTATTTGTGATTCACAGAAGGCACTGACCGATTAGCGGCTGGGTCAATGCCAAGTCGCATGAACGCCATATCAACAAATGGATCCACGTAGGGTGCTGAGTAATGACTACGATGTTAGTATGGCTGTGATGATTAAGGCAGTTTACAAAACTTGTGTATTATCGTCGTGCGGTCTTACACGCAACGAAAAGTGCACACCGGGTACGTGGGACAATTTGGTCTGTAGCAAAGTCACATGAAGGCCAGTTGTAACAATATGCGAATATAGGCGTGTGAAATAATGAGCGCTTAATAGTATATAAACACAGCTAAATTATGTTCAGTACTTCTAAACCTGGCTATACAGACATTTCAGGTTTAACGCGTTTGTTCGATGACCCTCAGTCACTGCACACGCACCCTCGGTATTCTTTTTAATAACAATCATTATGCGATAAACCTACTTGTGTTGCTGTGTAACTGGTCCACCAGCAGTTCTAAATGATCTCTCTAGCGCACTAGCAAGTTTTTGGGATTCTGCAAATTGCTAAATTCGAAATTTGACAAGAAAATATCCAAGTAATCGTATGCGCTATAAGGTCACTATTCCGGACAAAACTGAAGATGGCGAACTAATAATTAGAAACGAAAATCTACCCTGAGGTTTGCGTGTGATAGCTGTCCATCATTTAATCTCAAACGGCCAACGATTGCACACCGTTCAGCCTGCGATGTGCCGAAAGTGAGCACGACATACTCACGCGTTATTCTATCTTTGGCCTACTTAACAATTACAAGTAGTATATCAAACATTCAAAAACGATAAACGACAGCAGTGGACCACACATACGTCCGTGTTCGGAGAGTGGTGTAGAAATTTACTTCCATATTTGACAAATGAGTACTGACATCCGTAGGGCTCGAAAAAATTCCACGTGAGCGTACAATTATGGATTATTTAGCCGAGTGTTGCTCGTTTTGTGGTGTGCACAATACGAATTTTAACTTCTTTACACAGTTGCCAAGGCAAGTGGTAAATGCGGTAAGAAGCCAGCGCCGGTGAAACTCAGTGCCCAGAGTCAGCAATGTTCGTTTAAATTGTACTCACATTGCATTTTACTCCGCCTCTGGCAAATCATATAAGCTACTATTCAAGTGTCCGTTGTGAAAGCGCATGGTTTTGCGGTCGACCTACTGTCCATCAGTTGAAAAGTATTTGGTTCATATGACGTTAGACCACAAGCGATATCTGGTAGAAGCATTAAAACACGACTCGTTTAGTGGTTTTATCTTTGCTTGTATGCAGTAACATACAACGCAAGTAGTTTTCCAGTGCGAACAGAAGTTATGACGGATTTCAGGCGACGAATAAATAAATATAAATATTTAACTTTAGATGAGAAGACATCGACGCCATTTTGCGAGATTAGTAATTAGTGAAGCCGGAGTTCTTGGTGGAATTAAAAGGTATCACGATGGCTAGTGGGAGTGTGATGAATATATCTGTTAGTGCTTGTCTGTACAACCAGCCAAAATACGTCCCCTTTGCCCGGCTCCTATTTCAGAGATCGATACACAGGGAGACTAAAGAAACGTTACGAATGAATATGTCGATTGTCTAATACTCAAGATATTCGCCATATTCCCCCATATCTGTGCCTTCCTTCTGAACATTCCAACTCCGTGAACCTACTGCGCTGCATGTGATCGTGGTAACAGTTTGGTAATACATGCTGTTCTCTGAGCCGTTGTTCCCTCTGTGTTCTGTAGTCATGTTTTTATATCGAGCGTGATTTGTAACAGCTGTCATGTGTATTTACTGTTTGAGTGTGCCTCTTTTTCAAAGGTGTCCCGTTACATTTCAGCCTTTGATAAGTCGACTGTGAACATTTATCTGTCCTGTGCATTACAACAGTCCAGCTTCCATCACTATCTCGACGAAGTCTCCGGCACAGAAAGACGTTATAGTAGTGACTGGATGATTCCTGAAGTCGCTCTTCGAGTGATTAAAATCTTCATTATCATTGTTTGAGTATAACGAAAAGACGGTATTCTAAACAAAATGTTGTACGTAGCCGTTTCGGATTATCTACACACAAAAGTCAATCTGTGAACCACAGTAGCCAAACTGGTAAAGCTTTCAATGAGTATAACTACTGGTGGGACCTTGTATGGTATCACCCTGTCACGAATACTTCTGGTCACTAGTTACGAGTTCAAATAACGAACTACACCATCTCCTTTACCGATTTCTTATCACTGCGAAACACTGCATGTACACATGCACAGTTCACCGTCCCGCACTTCCTTCTTACGCCAGATCTTTGTGATGTCTATTATAACTCGGTTTCGATAGGGACATAAATCTTAAAGTTCATCTAGCTTATTAAAGAGTGAACCCCCGTTAGTGTAAAAACAATACCTGGTGACAGTTTCTATGTGTACAGTAGGCATAGAGGGTAAATCTACATGAGGAGATTCATCGAGTTTGGAAGATTGAGTCAGTGTGCTGTAATGTAATTTGAGAACGCCGGTATCCGTTGCAATGATTGTGAATCGGGTGTAGAACCTGCGCTGTGTATATTCCAGAACAGTACCACTAGAACTTGACACCCCGTGATGAAACCAAACTAATGAAAACCGCACAACAGCTGCGTAATGTTTTTATAATAGGAAATGAGTAGGTGCGTATGTTTAGGTATACATAGAATCAATGTGAAATGCCATATACGTTCGAAATGGTATGTCCCAAGAGCCTTTCCGGCCGTCATTGGTCGGACAGAAACAAGTGTCCAAATTCGAGAAGGCGATAAAAACGATCTTTATCTGGTCATAATTACGCAATCAGTCAGACTACTTGTAGAACAGGGGTAGACGGCGAGTACAGGGAAATTTCAGATGAATGTTTCATTTTTTATTTTTAACTCATGGATTAGATGCGGTATCTGCGTGAAGGTCACATGGAGCATTATTAAGAGCTAGCACACTTGGTCCTTTGATAGAATACAGTTGTCTCCACCAAAATCCTGTTTTTTCTCTCTGTCGTGATGGTACCTGGTCTGTGAGTGGGCTACGGACCAAGCTGCGTGAGCTTGTTCTCTCAGTTCTGTTAAGAATCGTTATTCTCAAAAGTCGAAGCGCACTTACTGCCTGTCGTGCCAGATAACTTATGCTAGTGATTGTCAGAGTATGAAGACCAGTGGGTGATGTTAGATACCTCCACTAATCTAGGTCACGCACTATTTGGGAAAATTGTGCAAAATGATACTCTTGCGTCCACGTTCATTAACTTCTTGAGCCTCAGACGATGGCCTTAGGCGTGTGTATTTGCCCGTTCAGGGCGTATTTCAATTTAGTCCTCACTTCTGTTGAAGACGATTACTCGGAGTCAGCTACGGTGTGATGAGTAGCCCGTAGTGGATATGGCGTGTCCATTTGACAAAACGCATCATTCCACCTACTGCTTCTGTACGGTTATGTTTTCTATCAGGAGTCACAGTTGAAGCATGCTAAATTTATCTTGCCCATGAGTGTTCTGTTTACTACCACATTAAACCGTTGACTTGATTGTAATCTCTAACCTGTGGCACCTGAACGAATCGGTTCACTAGTGTCATTTAAGTTGTTTGACGTTAACCATTCATTCCAGTGACATCGAACAGTGAGATAACGACCACACCACCTACCTAAATATTGTCCAGGAGATCTTGAATGTTTTTCGTCCAATCCATAAATATGGATGTTGAAACGATTGCGATCGCAAAATCACTAATGAAGCAAATAGCATCGATTCGTATGCCACTTAGTTTAGTTTTACATAGGGTCAGAAGATCTCCTCCGGAATTCACATGCCAATTAGGAATCACGGACAGAGATTGTGAACGGTGGATTTTAGAGACTACCTTCCACGTTTAATCACATTGTCATGAACAGGTCGTCACGTGCGCGTAAAATTAATGATTCCACTTATAATGTAGCGAAAAGGCGTCCAATTAAGCACAACCTTTATTGTCCAACACGCTAGTACCCATGATACGCGCGCGCTTGCGTTTATGAGTCAGAATTCTAGCCCAAAACACCCCGAGGATTCCTCTCACGCGTCGAGTGCACTTCTGCATGGTTTATGTCGGTGATCGGCGCCTTCTATCCGGGGATTTTCCGCCTGCCAATCTTCCTCCGTTGGTACGATTTCGTTGAGCGATGGCTCGTCCGGTTGCTCGTGTTGTCCTCCATCTATCCACTGTCAGCTTTGACTGTCCTCCACGACCATGTCGAGATATCCCCCCGAGTGCTGAAATAATCGAGCCTCCGATTTCGTCGTCCATTCTATTTTGCATGCCATGTCTCGCCCGTCGGTCCGATCCGGTCGAGCGATGACTCATCCCATTGTCCCTGTTGTCCGCCATCTGATCTTTGAGGGTTTGTGGACGTGCCTGCTTTCCGCGTTGAGGCATTCCGCTGAGTGTTTGAATATTCGCCCCTCCGGCCTGACAATCCCCCTCAATACTGACATACCTCATAGTGTGATACCTATTCAGTCTAAGTTCAACGAAGTCAACGCATGCATGGACTTCGGTGCATTTTTAACTTTGTGTAGTAACATTGATAACTACAAGAAAACGATTTTTAGAGGCCGATGGTATATTGCTTATAAAAAATAGTGGTAGTCGGACAAATTGTGTTGTCGTTCATGGATAACACTTTCTGAGAAACCTATCAATTCGAACCATTCCAGGAAATTGACCGACCATAAAAACCGTTGCGGTTGCCCGATCACCTGAAGTTCGTGTCCCAAGTCTTCCAACATGATGACGCAAAGTCAATATCAAATTTTCTAACTACATTATTTGGCGATATACTGTAGCGAGGATGAGCGATCGCACTATACTACTCACACCACTGCCATTCAGTAGTGAGGCGGAAGCACGGACTTTGACAATGAAGTAGCCGCAAGAAAAATACTAGAAGAAGCATTGGGGTGCAGTATGGCATGAAATGGTGCTTGGTAAATAAAAGAACTGTCCGTTGGCGTCCGTGGCAACCGTAACGTTCTGAGACCAGTGTCGTACGCAGATGAATGTTTTGTTTGTAGTCATGTTGAGGCGCACAACCCATGTATTGGTTTTTCTGAATAAACAACTCTTGTGTCATCCGCGTTCTTGGTCCACAACGATATACTACCACCGTGAGTGTAATGTCTTATCACCTAATTCGTTGTTGCTTCGCTGCATATCCCTGTCAAAAGTTGTCTTCATACGATAAACCCGAAATGAACTCACGTACCCCGTAAACGAATTTGCGATATACCTAATGATGCATACACGGTATCAGGGTTGCCCAAACTATAATTAAAAGCAGGCGAATTCAAGTTTACTAACGCCGAAAAACACCCAGCTTACCTATCAGTGACCGAATGAGATCGATCGCGAAATGAGCTATTTTGTTAGGGCGTGACAGACCCAGCATGCCAAAACTATTGAATAGAGAGATAGGTAGATCGCTTACAGTCTTTATGTACTTTTCCTTCTTTGGAATAGATCCTTGCCCTATGTGCATATCGGTAACTGTAATCAATGCAATCAGTCTGTTGATGACGTCAGTGGGTTTAACCCAGTTAGACCTTGCCGATCTCCTACGTTCTATGCATGCTCCATAAAACCTATCATTTGTGCCCATTTACGTGACAGACACTGCTGTATTAATTAATACACAATTCAAGTGTACCACCTGCCTCTAACTGCGCTATCCATACCACTCAAACACTCCATTTTAAGAGACAGGATACCATCATATGTCTCGTGGACGGCGCACCGTTTGTCCAACGCATGACCGCTAAGTTGACCTGTTAGTTTGATCATAATACTGGGAAGGTGAACTGTTGGACAAAAGGAAATTCATGCTGCCTGACTATTGTTTCCTTGTAAAGTCTACCATGAGGAAAAGATATGCAGGCAAAGTTAAGTTTTCCACAACTCATCTTCATGCTTGTACAATTGCTGACCTATAAAGTCTAATGAAAACTAAACTGCGATTTTAATTACACATTGCTCATCGCAACTTTTACATCATCTTGTCGGTCAACATTTTTATTGATTTTCATTATTCCAACTTGGAAAGAACTCTTATCGTGAAGTTATCGGTTGGAGTTACCAGGGTAGCTGCGGTTTCTCTTCTTAAGACAATCGCACAACCTGGGCATCATTTATTAGCATATGTGGTTGAGCATTAACATGTGTTAATTCAATTTGGCCTAATGTGAATTCGACTGCGCATTGGTCGACATGGTTGATTCTTGAAATCCTAACTGGAGTACAAATCTCGATCATGTCATGTATACGTACCACTGATAACCTCTGACAAAAACGAAACTGCTTTCCGAAATGGGCTGACTGAGAGGTTGATGAAAACGCAAAAGCTGTGACAACTAGTGGGGCTGCTCAAGTTATTTCATCAAAATTCCTCCACTTCGTATCAGAAATTTCAGACTGCACCTTAGTGCCGAAATCACTAAGAAATGAATGTGGAGAATTGACACCCACTGTCCAATTCCCATCCTCACTAAAGGCATCCTGATCATTTGATTTATTCGATGAAGATCCGAAACAATTTGAATGAGCAAATTTCAGTCGTGTGGTTTGCAACAGCGCACCGAGAGCAGAGCGCTGAGCTCACTGACCTAAATCTGACAACCCCAAACTATTTCCCGTTTAGTTAGTTTAGGTCGCTGATATTAATTACACTCATTCGGCAACCAATCAACGTGCCTTTCACTCGATCCTGACCTAAAGTCCACGTAGCTTCAGGCTTCTACAGAAAGCAACTGGAGAGGGGCAATAGAGGTAGATCGAATCATCAATCTAACTTATAAATGTGAAATTTCTGAGCTTCTGGCGTGGCTTCGTAGTTCAGCTGATAGAGCATTTGCCGCTTTTGGACATGTTGTTTCTGTGGCTGGTTCGACTCCAACCGATGTCCAGATTTTTCGCAATTGAGTCTCTTCTAAATTACCACATCTGTCAAACTATTTGTCAGTAACATTGTGGTGGATTATCAAACCGGAGGTTCGAGTATTCCAACACTCGGCGGAATGTGTCCAAAAGCCCACAGCGACCGGGTCGGGGAAATCATGGGCGACGGGATGAGTCATCGCTCCACTGGATCGGACCAACGGGCGAGACGTGACAGGCAGAAAACCCTCGATAGAAGGCGGCGGTCACACACGCAAACCAGGCAGAAGTGCACACGACGTGACAGCGGAAACCGGGGGGTATTGTAGTCTAGGGTCCTGACTCAAACGCTAGCGCGCGCGTAGCATGGCAACCAGTGAGTTGGACAATAAAGGTAGCAGTGAAGATTCGGGGATCAGAGTGCAAACTCCGATCCGGACAAGGATATGCACTACTGATGAGCTGTAATAGGAGCGAAACTCGGGTCTAGTGCTTCCTTTAGAAGTGGGCTAGCCGAAAGGCTTATATGAATGAAAAGGCCGCGATCGAGTGTGGATGGTGTTAAGTTTTGAAATAAAGGTAGTGCTTTATTGGACGCCTTTTCGCTACACTGGTACCCTGCCCTGAACACAGCGCAAAGAAGTTGCCATGGCCAAACCAATTAGGGGATGAAGACGTGGAAGAATGACTGTCGGAATTTGAGGCGCTTGCGGCGTGCAACGGATTGAAAACCGAAGCACAACTTTTGACGGCACTGGGAGCACTGCTCACCGGACGGGCAAAAACTACCCATGCCTTGCACAAACAAACAAAGGCCGCAACATCGTATCAAGAAACGCGGGCCGCACTGATTCAGGAATTTACAAAAAACAAGACTGACAGCGGGTAATGGATCGTTTTTATGGCGCCGCAAAAAGGTGATGCGTGCACTACTCAAAGAAAGTACAATAACCAACGACTGGCCATTCCCACAACTATCGAGTTGATGCAATACAACAAAAACCTCTAAGTCAAGATCCAGTTAACGCCCAGAAACAAGAGAGGTAGAATATATTGGGGTAAACACTTGGGGGGATAAGGTTCGGTCGGATTATCGCATGACTGAGCTTCGAAGGTCGATACACCTTTCACTTTAGTTGTTAATGCTGTTCCGCTCATATTCCAAGCGGTAAAACATTCAAAATGACGACTGTTAGAAAGAGTACCTTCTATGAATTTCAGTCTATCGTTTCCCCTAGAGTAACTGTACATGTTCCGTCAGTCAGACGGAAGCTATGACCCATATCGGTTTGCTTCTGTTATCCTTCCATGTATGCTACGTCGTACAGTACTTCTGCTAGTTGTTGTAGGTAAACATCCAAGAAGAAAATGTGATGTCCAACATTCTGTTTTTGAGTGTTGCAGGATGATGAGCAAGTTAGAACGACTAAATCTATAATATACTTCCAGACTTAATATTGAACGTCCGTTGACTAATTCTACCACATTCTTGAAATAAAGCCTGTTCACAATTTAGACCATTTGACAATACGTTAACATTCGAGTTTGCAACTGCGTGTGCAGCGTGTGATATTTCATGGTGTTTACTGGTTAATGCTTTATCAGCCGATGTCTGTATGTCTTGTTTACTCTATTCCATAGACTGATAGGTATGTGCTTACATATAACAGCTGACAGAGGGTGTTACCGGAGTTGAATTCAGATAAACACTGTTCTACTATGCATTACTTTGCTAAACGAGTCCCTGGAGGCTAAAAGGTGTAACAGGATATAGGTGTATACAAATCACGCGAGAGATAACCAGCAAACTATTGCGTGGATTGTTTAAGGAGAGTGGTTTTCTTCACCAATTCCATTGGTTAGTTGCAACGAGTACGCAATGTTTGGAGTTGCTACTAACATATACGGTTGCTGAGAATCTTCCATCATCCTAGAGAAGACCAAAGAACATTCTCAATCAGGAAGGTTGCGACCGATGAAGATCAGCATGAATTACTACATATTGCTCGAAAAATGATGCCACTTATTTCCACAATATCACTAAGTTACCCATGAATAATGCAAACGAGGTAGAGAAAAACAAACAAAGATTTCATTTCTATCCGCATAGGCAAACAAACGACAAACGACCTATAAAAAAAGATTCGGAAATAACGACATAACCAGTAATCGTTTCCAAGCATTTCTTTTCAATTCAATGCACTGATGAAGGTTTCATCAAAGCCTGCTGTGCGGTCAGGCGTAAACTCTACAAAACAGTTAACATACCAGCACTCTGGTTTGTGCAGGTAAACAGACAAGAAATTCGGTAACAGCTATCCGTTTATTTCAAAAGACGATAAGCCAAATTGCCCCACGGGTTCTTACAACAGAATGTTCAGTGAACATATTGACAAACTAAAGAAAAAAACGATTTACAAATATCACATTCCCGCACCATCAGCCTATTTTCCAACACGCCAGTGATATGACGATAGCCGTTACAAAGGAGACTGTCAAGCATGAACTACTCGTAAACTTAATCGCAAAAGCTGTGATGGACCTTGTCAGTTTGCTCTTCTACCTGGCCGATCCCGCCCCAGTATCATTGCTAACAGAACACCTTTATCTAACCGAGAATCCTTATCTCAGTAGGAAACAAGGGCCTGAGTTCCCAAAACCGGGACTTCCTTCATCAAATGTCTGTAGTTTTGGAGTCAGTCGAGATCAAAGTTATCGTCCGACTGACAGTATCACGTACACTGACAAACGAGGAAGAACGTTGCGGTTTGGAGATCACCTGTGGTAATCCCATCTTTCATGATGGCCATTTGCAGAGTAAGGCACGCTGAGTCTCGAATCCATCAACCTTATCGGCACTACTACAGCCAACCATGATTGTCTTGATGGTTGATCCGTAAGCTGAGCCCTCCGAAATTCACACGGCTGAAAAACATGATATGATCAGTACGGCATTATTCTATATAGTTTAACCGGTTACTCTATGTATTACTATTCATAAAAGTAACTGCAGTTCACAATGAAGTAGTAACTGTATCCACAACTCCCGGACTTCAGTTTCTACTACATCCAGGCTAGCATTGGTTTCGAGATAGTTCGTTATCTACTATCAGTCCCACGAGTTGTATCGCTACATCATCACTGCCAGGTGGACCAGCCGCAACGTTGTCTGTTGTGTCCGTGTAACGCGTTTCTGTTGAACCGCGTACGTTGGGTGTAGTTAAGGAACACGTTATAGTAACTGCCTATTACTCTGCGAGCATATCCGTCAGTATGCTATATTTCTTACTAACCTCGTCTTCATGATACGACTTTTCAAATGGGTTCAACTTTGTTCCACCTTAGACGAACAAGCCGGGAGCAGTCTTCTTATAAGGCAAAACGGCCACTGTGTGACCGGGTTCCCATAGATCCAACTGACATGAAGTCAATTATGCGAACGACTGTTTTCAGTAATTCTCATCAGGCTTTTACAGTTACATAGAGTACATGGGTTTTGTTTATGAAAAAGTAGGGCAAGTCAAATGGGTCAATAAAATCATAGACGTGGGAAGGATCACAATCTACTGCACGGGGGTGGGAGTGTTGGTGAATGTGTGACACTGTCACTCGTGCCTACTAGGAGAAATGTGTTTTTCGGCGTCAAGTGATTCACGCTTACTTAAGTTATAAGTGACTGTAGAATATAGACTGAACATCACCCACAATTGATCCCAGCTGTCGCATTCCCATAGACTTTCCAGTCGGCCCCTTTCGAAAAGAAGCACTAGACTCAAGTTTCGCTCTCATTAGAGCTCGTCAGTAGTGCATATCATCGACTGTAGAATAGTTGGCCAACGGAGATGCAGGATTTGCATCAACTGTTTTTGAACACACAAACAGAGGTTGTAGAGTCTGATGTGGTTCACTAAGGGACTTCCTCTAACTAACCGCTCCTATGGCAATCTGAAATAAAGCAGTCACTTGTCAACTATCTTTGGCCAGGCCAGTCAGTCTGTAATGCAATAGGAAGATTTACCCCCGGGACATTACTTCCACACCTGTGAAGGTGGATGGAGTATAACACACTTGAGGAATGAATATTAAAATAAAAAATAACCGTATTTGCCTCATATCGCCATGGGTGTCCCGCCAGACATTGAAACTAGTTTGGTTGAACAGCACAAATCATCCGATTTAAGGGCTACACAACTTGACTTCTGTAATTGGATTTTATTTCGTTACGTTTTTGTGGAAAAACGAAAAAAAATTGCAAAATCGTCCAAAGTACAATCAGGAATGGAACTCGTTTGGACCATTGCAATCAGATACAGTGAAACCGAGCAGGGGCAAACTGTTAATCAAATATTTCAATGCTTTGCTTCAGTGTTCACTAGACTGCAGAACCAAGAGATCAGGTATCAGTCCAGGACACAGCGAGGCAGGCACAACCTGATCTCAGAAACGCGATCCACAGCAATTCATGCACACAGTCAATTCCGATAGGATCACGAGGAGATACTGGACATGGTAACGTCAACTGGCAACGACCCTACAGTGCTTACTTGAACCCTGTGTGATATCGAAAACAACAAAGTAAGACATTTTCTTCAAGCAGCCCTTTGTGCACGTGCTCGTGATCACTAGCCATCTATCCAGTCTACTAAGGCACTGGTAGACGTGGACACCAGCTGTTCGTGCACCCAGCCAGAAGACATCATGAGGATCTGGCGCCAACACTTTGGTAGCCTACTAGACCGTCCTGCTACCATAGATTGGGTGACCTTGAACAGCCTGCATTAAAAGGCCATCAAGCCTTTACTTGCTCTCGCTCCTGATTTACTGGAATCGCAGAGAGCGATTGGTCAACTTCGCAACCGGAAGGCTGCAGGTAAAGATGGACTGCCAGGTGAGATCCTGAAGAATAGCGGGCCTGCGATGAAACGTGCACTGCTCCATCTGGTTCACTCCATCTGGGAGCACGAGGAAATGCCACAGGATTTCAAGGATGCTGTGATAATACCTTTATTTAAAGGTAAAGGTAACAAGCAATGCCCCGACAGCTATCGGGCATCAGTCTGCTGAGCTGCGCAGGCAAAGTGCTTGTCAGGATCCTTCTGAACCGGCTGAATACAGATGTTCCTGAGGAGCAATGCGGATTCCGGGTCAGTCGAAATACGGTCGACCTGGTGTTCGCTGCTCGCCAGCTTCAGGATAAGTGCCGGGAACGGAACCAGCCCCTGTGTACCCTCTTCGTAGCCTTCACCAAGGCGTTTGCATTCGTGAGCCGCGAGGCGCTATGGAGGGTGCTTGGCAAGTTTGGATGTCCAGGTAAGTTGGTCAGTTCGATTCGAATGTTGCATGTGGGCATGAGGGCGAAGGCGCAATCGTGTGAATCTGCCGCTGGTGATCTTGACATTGTCACTGGCGTGAAGAAAGGTTGTGTGCTGGCTCCATTCCTATTTAGCTTATCTTTGACTGCCATGCTAACAGTTGTTTTTCAGGGCTCTGCGGAGGAAAGCGTTGAGGTAGAGTACCGGACGGATGGGCGCCTACTGACTTTTTGATGTTTCAGCGCCCCAACCCGCATACTTCTGTTCGAAGATGACAGCGCACTGTTCGCGCATAGCGAGGACGAACTACAGCGATTGGCCACGGGTTTCGCGACAGCAGAATCCAAGTTTGGACTGGATATCAACACAGGTAAGACATTTTCTTTCTTTCAGCCTTCTCCGGGCGGAGGTGCTGTCTGTGCACCTTCACCCCAAATTCGCATCAATGGAGATGTTGTCGGCAGTTGCATAGATTTCTGCTACTTGGGAAGCAATCTGTCCACCGACCTTTCCGTGGACCGCGAGTTGAGAGCTCGTGTGACAAAGACCAGTACTGCTTTTGAACATCTTGAAAGACGTGTTTGAAAGAACTACAGCCTTAAGCCGAACACGAAGTTCTTCGTCTACCGCTCAATGATGTTGTCTATACCGCTGTATGGCAGTGAAACGTGGACATTGTATCAACGGAACGTGCGCTATTTGAGCCACTTTCATTTGCAATGTCTAAGACGCATCTTGGGTATTCGGTGGTCGGACATGATTCCGAACACTGAGGTACTGCGGTGAGCGGACATTAACGGAATGGAAGCCTTGCTGATGTTAAATCAGCTTCGTTGGCTGGGTCACGTCCGTCGGATGGGCGGTGATCGTATTCCGAAGCAGGTGCTATATGGACAACTGAGTTCAGGTAAGCGAAATCCGGGTGGTCAGAAGCTGAGATACCAGGATATTGTGCAGGTAAGTCTTTCACGTTGTAAAATTGATTTTAGATGTTGGAAAGGCTAAATGTTGAACCGGACTGGTTGGGGGAATACGATTCAGACGTGCGTCCGCGAGTTCAACGAACAGTTATTGCGCGGCCGAGAACGAAAGCGCGCGGTACGCAAGGGAACCATCGGTGCCATAGGTCGTGGTGACATGACTATATGGCGTTGCGATGTGTGCGGCCGAGAATGCGCTGGCCGTTTGAGATTAGTTGGTCACCAGCGTACTCATAGTGCACCGTCGGCGAAGAGACAACGAGTACGTTATGCTCAGGTAGGTCATATCAGCATATCCATTCTATTTTTGATAATGATTTCATCGACCAAGGCCATAGTCGTTTGGCAACTAATCCGCTCCTCTTTTCAGATACTGGGGTGTCTGTGATCTTCTAGCTACTCTTTTCTTGAGTTTTGTTGATGTATTGAATGACGAATCGTCTGTCTGATCTTTTCGTAGTTCAACTTTGAGTTTTGTTTTTCAACTTTATCCTCTCTGGAATGCATTAACATGCACTCGTATACTGAAATGATTCTTGTATTACATTTCACACATCTTTCTTCCTAGTATACATCTTGTCATTGCAGTCTCCCTCACTTTATTTTCTGAGAGATAATGGTTTTCTTTTCCTGCTAGCCATTCAATTGGCTAACCAGCATTGGCCGGCTGGACACAAAGGCCTCATTTACACACCTACTGGTCTCATTCCTTCGGGTTTACACTTGATACGTGGTGTGTGAGTGGAGCCGCAAATGGTGCAGCGCAAGCCACTTGGGGTGATGGTTTAAAACGCAGGCGTTCTTTAGCTTCGGTCACTGTGACAGGCTAATCCTTTTCGGATGCCGTCAACTATATTACACCGTCAGCGAAGAGACGACGAGTACGTTAAGCTCAGATAGGTCGATCGGTATATCCATTTTGTTTTTGTTAATGATTGCATCGACCAAGACCATGGTCGGGGACAGCATGGGCGACCGGATAAATCATCGCTCAACTGGATCGGACCAACGGGCAAGACATGACAGGCAAAATAGTTGGGACGACCAGATCGGGGGCACGATTATCCCAACACTCGGATGAATATCTCAACACGGTCGTGGAATATGGTCAATGCCAACACGAGCTACCGGACCAGCCATAGGTCAACGAAACCGGACCAACGGACGAAGAATGGTAGGCGGAACCCCCCCCCCCCGATAGAAGGCACCGATCACACACATAAACCGGGCAGAAGTGCACACGACGTGAAAGCGTAAACCGGGGTGTGTGTATAGTGGTCTAGGATTCTGACTCATGAACGCCAGTGCGCTCGTAACATAGTAACTGGCGAGTTGGACAATAATGATTGTGCTTCATTGGACGCCTTTTCGCTACATCAGTACTTGTGCGGTGTCGGTCAGGCGGGAGGTGGATTGGCTAATGCCATTCTTAAGAGTCGTCGTTTTTCCGTAGCAGCGATATTTTTCGGGTTCCCACTAACCTGTCCATCTTTAACCCTGTTGATTTTAATTTGTTTAGTGTCTGTATAGCTTTTCTGTTTACCATCTTGACATTTCGGATATATCATCCGAATCACGCAAATATCTTGCTCAGTGGTTAGCCACAGAAAACCCTACTTGTCAAAACAGAATTTGACAAGGCAACTGTCTATTAACTAACTATATTTTTGACTACTGGTGGGTAATAAGGGATTTTGGTTTTCATTTGGATTGAATATCACCCACAGTTGATCGCAGCAATTGCACCCCGGTAGATTTTTCAATCGACCCCTTCTGAAAAGAAGCACTTGACTCGAGTTTCGTTAGAGCGGCTCGTCAATAGTGAATACACTTGCTACGGCCGGGACTACAACTCCGGCCACGATTTCATCAGACAACCGTGTTGAGCACTGCGCCACTGACCTCATATTGGGCACAACCGAATTATCATTTATGAACGTTCAATCACTTTCGCTTGTGAGTAGTGATCAGCTTGCCCGATTTTACCCCAATTTCGCATAAGTGACAGCCAACAGACGCGCTAACTCTGCTGCGCTCTAGTGTCTCTGACTTCGCGAATGAGTGATCATTGTTTAAACACGCGATGCGCGGGAATAAACTTTGGAGTGCTCAGTCGTTTGGTTATTTTGCCCTGAATTGCAATATCAAATTATGTGGTCGATCAGTGCATACTTACTTGATTCAAGCTACTGGAAACATACTTTAGAGCAAAACACCAGGTGGCTTCAAACAATATAAAAAACTGTTTCTTTTCCTGATAAGCGCTTTTATATTAGCAACTCAAATACCAGATAGAACCTGGAGGGATCGCTGGATATACTTCATCTTGGCACAATTTTATCTTCTTTTAAGGTCAACGGAACAGATAAGTTTAGCAGATCCACTGACGAAACAAAGGAAATAACTGACCTGTTCATGAATGTGGTGTGTTTTTGAGACTTGTTCGGGGAACACTAGGGAACCCTATCGGTGTAGGAAAACAGAATAAAGAAAGATCATTGAGACAAGACATATAAATTGTCTTGCGTGGATATTGGACAGAAGTCCAGTTTGTTGTGTGCTATCAAATTGATGACCATTTTGAACGTTTTGGAGTATCATAAAGAAACTCTGAATAAGAAATTGTTTACGGTAACCTTTGTAAATGAATTGAGAGAACGGTATCTACAGGTAACTAGATCCCAAGCTTACATTAATGTGGTAAGACTCAGGTGTATCCATTGAGAAGGGCAAACACGTCGTTGGTTTTGTAAAATTTCAGATTAGGTCGGTAATGCGTAGTCGATAGGAACGAATCTGATTGTCAAATGCGAATGACGGCTCGATGCCAGTTAAACAGATGGCTAACGTGAAATAACTTAAATAACGCTGGAAAATCAACCCATCCAGGTACCAAAGGTTGGAGATAACAATAATGATAATGTTTTTACAGCTACCAGCTACGAAATCCACAACTATTTCTGTCAATCGCAAACAATAATTAAATTTTACTGTTTTGTTGTATCCTCATCAATACTCAAAGCCTACACATAGTGAATGTGCAGTTTCTTATGTACGTAGCACAGCAGTGCATGTTTCAGGGATTTCGATCTACCATGGACGACTGACTGCTTACAATTACTTCAAACCGTAGCTTCTCAGTAGATGAGTTATTTTAATTCAGGCACATGATTGTTGACTATTCAGTCTTTCGCATAACTGTGACAATATTTTTACTCTCTGACATGGCCTTGCAGTCAGAAAAACAAATCCCCATATCAATGGAAAACCTTAAAGATGAACATTTTATCTTTGTCACAGACAGATTCTGTTTCCTCTTGTTCGTTTTACACATGAAATTGGTGCACTGTTAGTGATTTCTGATAGATTAGCTAATTATGAGAACAATGTGCTGTACAACAAGCAGTTTCGTTGTGAGTAAGAACAATAGGGCAAGCCCCAGTGCCAAGAAGACGACGGATCAGAAGAGACTATCGGGATAGTGTGTACGCGCCATGGGAGAGGTGCTACCAGGGCGAATGACAGCGTACTGCGACCCAATGTTTGTGAATGCACGTCAGCCGTGCAAATAAGTGTGCGTGTTCGTGGTCCCATGTTTAACATGACCAGTACGGTAGTTCGTGCGATAAACCAACTTGCAGGCCAAACATTTCTTACGGTCACAACAAATAGGTGGTAAGCACTTGTTTCGGATAATCCTGACGCGTACAGTGAACAGTGGATCCGAAATGATATCACAATGAATACCTGATCAACCTAGACGTTGTGGCTTCTAATAGAAAGATAGAAAATCGATCAAAGTCGAACAATTAGGGTAATAAGACTCGGACCAATAATTTTTTTACCTATTTACGCATGTTGTGGAATACACATTATCTATTCTGAAATGGTGATGTTATTTTCAATACAGTGCATAATACAAACATGAACGCTATCTGCACTACGTGGTTATCTGCTTAATACATACTTAATGTATTTGGCAAATAGCCAGAAATTTCCAGTCTACGATGGTTGTTAGTGGTTTTACCCTCCATCAGGTTACGAAATATCTTTAATAATTTTCAACGTGAAGTTACTAATTGAATCTGTCTTTGATTTAAAACTAACTGAAATTCTCATGATCGTGAATAACGATAGCAATGACAACACCAACCACGACCTCAAGAACAGTAGCCGCAACAATACAATACCAGCGGACAAAACTGATGCCAAACTAAACTGCCCTACAAATATAAGAGGAACTTGAAACCCTATGTTAAACGTAAAAGAATGAAAACGAGTGCGAGTAAATTTATCAAAACCCTTATGTCTGTGCTCAAAAGGTCAGCTTCAGTGTACACACTTTAGAAATAAACAACGAAGTTGTAAGTAAGATTTGGGCGACACCTGCAAGACACCAGCATTCTCACGACTTGTACGGTTCTGTTTCATTGTTTGTCCTGGTTTCGAGGACAACCAAACATGTGGTGAATGTTCCAGAACCTGAACGGAATTAACTGCCTGAGATGTTAGCACACCTAGCCGGCTTCTACATGGACTTTCAGAGCTTTAACCTCGGTGGTGTCTACTTAGTGATAAGTTTCATTTCCTTTCATCAAGTCATCAGCTGATCACCTCGTAATTCATTTCAGTGAGCTGAGTTTAGCCACAGAAAATGCGGCATTATATACACTGTATTTAAGTTGTTTATACACAGTTTAGCTAATTTTACCCATATATTGAGAATGTTAAGAAAAGTCGGAACATGTCCAGAAAAACCTTCGCGAGCCACACAAGCCCTAATTCCTAGAAGCGCAAAGAACGATGACCACGTAACTCACAGGAAGTACGTGTCTGTCTCCATCAATGACAAGTTGGCTAGGCTATAACTTGGCACGGCACCCAACATTACGTTAATCTCCGACAGCACTTGTCGCCTAATTGACAAACCTACAATGCTCCCGGCAACCCGGCTTGCCCGAAGAACTATTGGTGATCGACTGCTTTCCATTAACGAAGTCCAGAGGGCCTCCGTCCTTAACGAACTGTCACTCACGGAAACTTTCTGTGTGATTTGCTTGGTCTTGACATCCTTAGGTTAGACTGGGACGACCAGCTGCATCTATTCGACAAACTGGGCTTGTAACTTAACTCAATCCCAACAGTAACCCACACTGTACTGAGAATCTCACCTTCAGTTCACGAGTGCTCCCAAACGGAGACATTCGGATGTTTCCACACTGGAACTCGGTTGCGACATCAGAATGGACACTTCTAACTCCTCGACTTGAAATGTATTCTGTGCCTAATCCCATGTGCTGCATGGGCAACGTTTTCAGAGGACTGAGGTGATTGACGTGATAAACTATCCAGCTTAGGCAACCCCCACCATCGTAGTAAAAGTGGCAAATGGCACAGTACGGCTGTGTGCAGATTACCCAACAGGTCTAAATAATGTCCTTGAGTCTCAACAGTATATGAGATCGAAAGGTCTGTTCACGAAGTTGAATGGCAAGGAGTGTTTCGCGAAATTCAGCCTGGCTGTGGCTTGTTTGATAGTCGCCAAAGAATCTAAAGAACTGATGAGTAGTAGGGGATTTGGTTGATTTCAAGTTGAACATCACCCACAGTTGATCACAGCTGTCGCATTCCCATAGACTTTCCAGTCGGCTCCTTTCGAACAGCAAAAGCACTAGACTCGAGTTTCACTCTCATTAGAGCTCGTCAGTAGTGCATATCATCGTCACTGCCGGGACTTGAACCACGGACACGCTGTTCATGAGGCAATCGTGTTCACCACTGCGCCATTGACCTCACATTAGGCACGACCGAATTATCATATGCGAACGCTCAACCACCTTCACTTGCGAGAACTGTTGATAATAACCATCCATAAGAAGTCAGTTATGCGAACAGCTGTTTTCGGTAATTCTCATCGGGCTCTTACAATTGCATAGGGTACATGCGTTTTATATATGAAAGATTAGAGGAAGTCAAATAGGTCATTAGAATCACAGACGGGGCGGATCACAGTCTACTGGAGGGGGTTGGGAGTGTTGGTGAATGTGTGGCATTATCACTCGTGCCTGCCGTGAGACATTTCCGATTCAATCATATGTCTCTTTTTGCAAGGACGGCACAAGCCATCTTTCTACAAGTGATGAGTACGATACTCACGGATATTCTCGGTGTGGTCGTTAACAGAGAAGATTATACAATCATGGGTCACAACGTGGAGTAGTTGGAGAAGAAGCTGGACTTAAATCCCACTTGTTTGAGTGAATACGGCTTTAGACTTCACGCCGACAAATGCAGCTTCAGGACTTCCAGCATTAAGTGCTTTCAATTCATCGTGGACTAAAATGATGAACTATATAATCTGACCAACATAGAAATCGTTCAGAGGATGAGGCTTCCGTAGTGCGTACCAACTCTTTAGTAATTCTTCGGACCGGTTGGTCATTAAAACATACTCCTTCCGGAGTTCCATTGAATCTGCCCACCAGGAACACCACATGAGAGTGGTCGGAAGTACGTCAAATATCCTATGATAGTAATAGAACCCTGTTGACCCCAGGTCTCCTGCCGACGCACTACAATCCGACACTACCACTTGTCGTGGTCGCGGACCCAGCTATTTACGGGATAGACGCCGCGGTGTCCCATACGTTTCCAGAAGGACAGGAGAGGGCAGTCGCTCACACACACGCACACGCAGCCAAATCGAAAGGGTGGCTCTGGCAATAATCCCCATGATGAGAAAGTTTCACAAAATGCTTTCGAGTGACAGTCCTCTTTGTCGACTGATCAAAACCCATTGCTGGCAGTGTTCTGCTTCACGAACTGAATTCCGGCTTGTGTAGCCAATCGCTTGCAACAGTGGGCAACAATGCTTCTCAACTACCACCTCCCGATGCAATACCGTTCCACAACCGCCTCGGCCAAGCTTGCACTCTCTCCAGGCTCATCTGATCACAAACACCCAGCGACCACCATACAGTAATCGCAGCGGTCAATGTGAAGCTTGGTGTACATGTCGTCTTCATTGAAGATGTTCAAACACTTCCAGCGATAGCAGGTTTAGTCAAAAATGCGACCAAACTAGATCCAATTTCAGGGAAAGTTATGACATTCGTTCGCACAACAAGGCCACGCGCGCACGTCAGTGACGACGTACGGGAATACTTCCACCATCAAGAGGCTTTATTCATCATGGCTGGATACTTCATGTCTGATGTCAGAATAGCAGTATTGTATGTCCTCCAGCGACAAACGCTCAGGCGATTCCACAATTGGCACCCAGGGCTCCACAAGATTAAGTCCTTGGTGTGCGGATTTACCTTCTGGACACTTATGAACGAACAGAATGGACGACACTATCAGAATTGTACGTGTTGTTTGGTTGCGATAACAACCGTGAAATATGAGTTACACTATTAACCAGCAGCTCAGATACCCCGGCAAAAGCCTCACATGGAGACCGTGGTACTGCTTAATAAGCAAACGTATCTTATCATCTCTGACGCCTATACCAAGTGGCCGGGAGTCTAAAACCTGCGATAATCGAACACGGAAAGTACTATACAGAAGCTATCTCGCACTGCCAGAGTCGTTAGTTAATATGTGCGATTCTCACTATACTTCCTTCTTCTTCTAGAACAACCGCCAACGGCCGGGCATCTGACGCATGTGATATCCAACGTGCCGTCTTCAAACTGACGGACAGGCTGAAAGGTTTATCGACACTTTTGAACGAACGATACTGAATGTCAGAAGAGAGGTCCTCCAAGTGATGTCTTCCAGAATTATCCGGCCAATTACCAGACATCCCCAAACACGAATGTCCCAAAAGGTAGGTCGCCGGCAGAATGTATGTTGACTAGTAAACCGAAGACTACTATTGACATCATGACCCCCTGATTCAAACCGGAGAGAAGAACGCAGTGGAAATTTGGAAAAGCAGTACAGTCGAGGACACGGAGCTCGTGCGCAGTACTTAATGATCGGTGAATCAATTCTTTTACGCATACTTCATGGGCCAAAGAAATGAAACGAAGGACTAATCGTCCTGCGGTTAGGATCAGTCCTCTATGGAGTAAAAATCGGGGAAGCCGTATGCGTATGACAGAAAAAAAGATTGACGGTAACCGCAGAAATGCACTGTACGATCAGAAAGGACCAACTGCACACCTTGGTATGTTGTTGAACATCTTCAGATTGACGAAGGAAGGGCGAAACCCCAGCAACGAACCTTGAATGGAACCAGCATGCTAATTCAATGACGTAGAACACAGACAGTCGTGTTACTAACACAGGAAGGATATCTATCTTTCAAACCTATTCAACTATATCTTCGGAAACAGTTCTGTCTTTGACTCTAACACAGTGTAGAGAAGAGGTGTCAGGGAACGCCATTTTTTCTTCCAAAAACGCCTCCTTCTCAACGAAACTGACGTTATCTGACCATAGTGAGCATAATGTAGACTATGCATACCCCAGCAGTGTCCTTCCTGTTAGACACGTTTTCCGGCCGATTTCTTACATACCTATTTTCGTTGGACCTGGAAGTAATTAGTGGACAAGTCGCGCTGTTCTTTGGAAACAACGCCTCCGTTTTGTTTATTTCAAAGCGAAAAATATCAGTTATGTCAAACACTGTTGTACTTCATGGTCGATCCAGCTTACTTTTCCGGGTGTTCACAGTCGAGTGACCCTGTTCAATCCCCACCGTCTAAACCCGCCTTTCAAAATCTTTGCTGCTTATCTGTTGTTACCAACTGACCCTACTCAAGATAGAGGAGGCTAGAAGGCATTACTGAGTAATATATTTATGCGCAGGTTTTGTGCACGATTGAAGAGTTTGCCTTCAAACAACGAAGTTTTCTTTGCTGACTTTTCACTATCCATGTGAACTGAAACAATAGTTACCACGTCATTCCACTGTTAAGGAGTCCATGTTTTTCCATCCAAAACCGCCTACGTCCTCTGGAAAAACGACCAATCCAGTCAGAATGAGCGGAACTGTCCAGAACGGTCGAGAGGTAACCTTGACTACTTTTTTACTTATCCGACCTTTATTCCTCTATGTTCATTGGTGGTTTAGTGACCCTAATTATTTTTTCCGTTACTGTCCTTCCATCTTCTGAATCGAAAATGTTTTTAGGTCACTACGCACTATATAAATACCTAGTATTTCTCGCCTTTTTAGAACGGAACAAAACTGTTCTTGCGCTCGCCATCTGGCTTGTCTTGGGAGCAAATACGGGGACAGTCGCGATAGTTTCGGGACCGAGATTTTCCGGGTTAATTATTACAAGGAGAAGAGATCGATATCTGTCAAGCGCACTACTATATCGAGGACGAACCAGCTTATCTTTTCGAGGGTTTACAACAAATAGTTACCACGTCATCCAAAAAAACGCCTTTAAATGCTGTTTATAAGTGAATGTGTCCAGAAGCTAACACAAAAATGAGAAAAACACATACTTTGTTGATCTACACGCCAATTGTACTACTCAATACACATGTTATTCCTATGAATACTTTTAACAAAAATAGGTCATCACTCAGATCGTTGAGACAGATCAATCGAATTGTTTCCTAAACGGTACAATCTAAATGGGAGTGTCGTAAGTTAACAATGTGCTAAAACCTCGGCTTTTGGGTTCTAGGTCATCAGATAGAGTCAAAATTCCCAGAACAGTAGGGATATTTTACACAATAATTACGAACACATGTTAAACTAAGAACTCTCCATAAATGTTAACTTAATGTATTTATGGTTTATTTCTTGTCCTCATCAGTAGTACATTTATCACTGACACGTTCGTGGATAAAATTGAACAAACAATTATCCTAGGGTCGAATGGTATAGAGCTGGCAACAATAAACACAAACCAGCTTTCACTCCAATCTACGCAAATCGAGTGTGAGATGAATCTACTAAACATTTAACTAAATCGTGTACTAGATGTAAGTCGATAACTCTGAAACAATGGTTTAGTTGTAAGACGTCACAATAATGTCAGCCAATCATAATGTGGAAGCAGAAGCGTAAAAGAGTTTTAAATCTTGACCAGAAATTTGGTTTCACTATTCTTTAAAACCAGTACAACATGGAATGTATTTCGAATTCTCAGAGAACCCACAAAAACCAAGAGAAACGAAAAAATAATTACATGATGTAAGGAATAGTCCGTAGATCAAAGGCTCCTAAATGTTTTCAGCTAATCGTCCACCTTGCTTCTTGAAGGTAACGTTATATTCCCTCTCGTTTGGTACGTATTACGTCAACAGTAGTACACTGCAATAAAAAGGCTACATATTCATCGCTGACAGAATGGTATAGCAACATTCATCAATATCATGTCGACAGAGGCGATTTTTTTCAACCAACGAGAGACATTGTTAGAAAGTAGTAGGGTGCGCTTTGTTTAAGCATTCTTCACATTCGAAAAAAATGGTCCGGACGAAGTTGTATGGTCATTCTAGGTTATCTTAGCGTCTTCAGGCTGAAGCGCTGATCCAACGTTGACCAGCGTTGTAGATGCCCTTGGCCTTAAGAACCGGATGACTACCATCATCAGCCAAAGTTGCGGTTACCGGACTGCTGTGTTGATGGCGTGAGCACGAATTCCTTTTCATGTGACCATGGCCCGAGTAATTTGCTTCTGGCTTTGTAGTTGTACTGTCCATAATATAATACGAGTTAGCAAAGCGATGATCATTTGGAAAAGACGATGTATAACATACAAGCCGACCGTCTTCACTCGGGCTGTTCGTTGTGTCTGAGGACCAACGTTAGGGGCAACGTAGATACATCGGGGGACAGCGTTCTTCCGAAGTAGGGGGTTCAAACAACAGCGCTGTAACTGGAAACAACAAAAAACAACCATGAGCCAGCTGCCCAGAAAATCACGCACATGACTCACACAAACGAAAACTAAAACGGCGCCGACAACACAGCAGCACATTCCGTTACACAATTCAAATTTAACCTGTGGGCGCTTGCCGGTTTCGACCGCACGTTACAAATGATACGGTTGAACATCTGATGAATTTCAAAGAGTATCCAGAGGTCCACCGGTGCTGTCATGTCCTACTTGAGAACAGCAAAAAGGTGTTAAGTCAATCTTGGCAAAGCGAAAGAATTAATTAGTAATGGGATTAGCTTCCGAAGCAATGGTAAATGTTTTAAAGCTCAGTTCGGCACTTGTATGCACATTGTCTACAAAATAGCTATTGCATGGCCTTTAAACGAAGTTCTCCTGAAACTATATGGGAAAAAATTTCGATGAATTAGGAGCAGATACAGCATTATTTATTGTGAACTGAAGGGCAGTTTTTTCTATCCATCACTGGTAGTTGTTTCGTTATGGTTAAGAGGAAAACTATTACAGTTTGATGTGATGTATGGAGGTACTGTTGGTACGGTGCTCGAAAAAAGGAAGTGTTCTTCGAAAAGTGTTCATTGATTGCATTCATGACTTTGATAGTCTTTTGTGCGAAGGAGCTAGCTGCACTAGCTGGACAGTGAAACGCTGATTTTTAGTATGAGACACAACCACAATCGGATTCACTTCAGATCAACAACCTGACAACGAAATTTAGCTTCTAACGAAAGACAACACGACAGCTCATCACTAGAATGCGACTACTGACTCGAGAGATCAAAATTTAGAACTGACCAGCCTACTACTCGAATATTAGATCTGTAAGAAATCTCCGAGGCGTATTCCGGTTGAAACGCTGAGTACTCTTAATCCAGCCTGTCATTAACAAAAGAATACATATCGTTATACAAGTCACTCACTGTCATCAGTCGCAAAGTTGAAACACGCAGGTTACATATGACAGACAATTCATGGACATGCATACATTCCCACCAAGTATTATGTCGGCAACACCGGCAACCTGATGGGTTGTTTCGACCACATTTGTGTACACAAACAGGTTGGTGAGCTCCAATCAATATAGCTACGGCAAACACCAGTGGCTACGGGTTTTGGTGGCGTAACATTATTTGGAACGAATTAACTGGGTGAACTTTGTGATCTGCCGTCATGAGGTACCTAACAATCAATGATACGGAATTCCCGGCAACGGGTTAATCGTGTTGAGATTATTGCGTCGTCAGTTTCTCACCCTTCCGAGACGTGTTCTGCACCTTGCTGAGACAGTTGTCTCTCTGCTCCGCGAATATTTCACTTGCGAATGAGCTGGTAGACAGCGTGGAAGAAAACGGTTGGCCGAAGTGCTCCGCGACTATGTGGAACTGGCCCTCTGGTGGTATGAACTAAGCACACTTGGACAGATACATACATAAGAGATATGGAAAACTTCAATTTGTGCCTGATGACATTTGCCAGATGGTCCTTTTGGAAAAGCAAAAATTTAAAAAATCTCTTCATCTCGGACTGTTTGAATTAGCTTGTTACGCTTATTCTTCATGTTGACTTTCTACGACCTCTTCGAGATATCCACTTGTTAGCAACGTTTCCTTAGCGCATCTTCTGTGTGCAGTTTATAAGGGGTGCAATTGCACCTGGTTCAATGAAATTAGGTCCTGACCAAAGCACGCTTGCATGCTATTAGGACAAAAATATAGAGAAGCCAGTATAGCTTTACGACAGACAGATCGCTGCAATCTTTTATCTTCACGCCTGGTGATGAGTACATTTCAAAAAAGCCAAACTGCCGCTCGATCCATCTCCTTGGAAAAGGATAGATTCGGATGAGTAGAGTTTACATGACATGGGGCCAAAAAAGAACGCAAAAGACCAAGTTTCTGTTTTCACACGGAAGAAGTGATTGCTATCAGGTTCAAAACAAGCAAACTATCTGAGTTAGCAGTTCACCCCACAGACAAGGCTGACTGGCAATTACTGATCAGTACTGCCACATAAAATGCGATCAGTCCTGGATATCGATTACGCAATAACAGGTCGAACGAGTAAGCCGGGCCAACAACGAGACCTGTTTCCATCGTGTGTTTTTCAGTGGATGTAATGGGGTTGGTATTCCTATGTTTTGTTTCCGTAGTCTGTTGCATCGTAGCGCTTACTACTCTCTTATGCGCACGTTCAACCAGTCTATCATAGACATCGATCTGCTAGGTCGATACACACGTCTCCGCAAGTGCACGTGAACTGAGATAACGCACTTCGGGAAGCCAAGATTTTCAGTAGCCTGAGCAACAGTTCCAGATGGAAGTAGTGAGTGGGCTAAGACAGACTGCATTTTATGATGTACGTCAGTTGTTTTGCGGTAGAATTTGAATGGCAGAGTCATCAACAACTCCTTGTTCATAGCTGTACACTTATCAGGCTTGATCGGCATTCGCTCGCAATAGATATCGATAAACTTCTCGGGGTGTCAGCTCGTGAATGAGACCTTACATACTAATACGTGGCTTATGTGTAAACAGTCGTCGGTGCAAATCTGCCGGACTCTGTGAAACAGTGCTCGTACGAGACTTCGTTTGTATGTGATTGGCACTGAGCACTGAGTGCTCTAAATTGGCTTGTCAGGTGTGTAAACACACCAGACCGATCAAGCCGCGATGTAAACAGTGGTTACTTTGATGTGTTTACAGAGTGGTTTTGAACCCAGTCGATATGCCCAGTTAGTGTGTCTAAGTGCTCAGGAGAAATGGAAAAAACACCAAGTACAGCTCCCCATAGTGGATGGCCCCATAAGTTCGTCATAACTACTTTTCTCGCTGTTGTATATTCTTCTTTTACTGAGCTGAGGAGAGTACCAGATATTAGAGATTTAAACGAAATGGCAAATTAGGAAGGAATTATTTGTATGTAATTATTCGCGGCGTCGTTTTTCAATACCCCAAGAAAGTAGCAAACTAATTCTTGTGATGGCTTATCGGAGGGACTAATTACTTGCAAACCACTTGCAAACCACTGTACATAACTTAATGCAAAAAATGAAATTACGTTAGAAGCTAGAAGGGTCGGTTTTCGACCGTTCAGCTGACCAATCCATCGGGTTAATTTAACCGTGAACGGTGATTAATAGAGAACACTTTAGATAATCTCATTCTGCATGGGAACTGCACATCAATGCAAATTAGTGATCAAACACATCAAGGTGGTACTTAGTTGCTTACTAGACCGATTGGGAGATTTGAAGACGACTGGCCTAGTCAAAGTCAACAGATCAGAAGTAATTCGCTGAATCACCAACCTCAGGCTAGGTGACTGACTTACAAAAGTCACTTATTCGGAGTTTGGTATTGTGCTAAAAGAATCAGTCTGCCAAAACCTACCATTACCGTACTGTCATTTGATGACTTCAGGAAAGGTCTTGATGCATAGGTCCACGAGCACAAGCTGAGTCTTTGGATAGCTTGAACATCAGGACCATTCTGTTAGAGTGATAGTGTGTTCCACCTTACAAAATTGTCTCTAATTACCTGTAGTTTGCAACACTGTAAAGGTTGCCTGAAATATACATTTAAAAATCTGCGACTGAGCACATTTTCCGTTAAGTAAACAGCTAATTATTTGTTCTCACCACATTGTTAATTTACCTCACGTAGCAGCCGATGTTCTCGTTCGTTTTTTCAGAGACCAATGCACTTCGACCCAATCTTTCTTTTCAAGCCGTCTAACGCATAATCAGATACGTATGAACGTTTCATGTTTCCTCTAGTTTATTATTTTCTTGTGCATTCCACGAATCTGGGCTGTTGGGGTCGTCATTTCGTGTAATTGGCGCATTGTTTCATCAACTATGCCTTCAACTACAGTTTTTTACTTTTTACTTTGAGGTTTGCACAACTGTTTCTACAAATTTGATTACTTTTATGAACAGAAATTTATTATAACGAGTATGTGCCGTTTAAACATTGAGTTTCCTCCAGCCTGTCACCTTTCTAGGTGTCCTGTTAATTTGGAATACTGTAAACCTCATAGGGATCAGAAGGGATGTTATAGTCTTTAGGATCAACCGAACTTTACTCGACCCCCAGTGATCAAAACTGTACACTAACAACGGTAACTTGGGTCACTCAAGCATCTACAATTGAGCCTACCTCAACGAGTTATTGATTTTTGATAAATCATCTATAAATTCAAACTTACTAGTTAAGTAGTGGTAGATAGTAAACGGATTTATACTGTTGCCTCACAAACTTTTAGGTCGGCGTACAAATCCGTATGTGGACAAGGAGGTACCTTACTGATTATACTTTCTAAGAGTGAAACTCAAATTTGAGGTATGCTTCAAAAGCGGCGGATTGAAAATTCCGGCTCAAAATGAAAGATATCTTCGAACATGAAAGTGTTATCACTTGAAATCCATATAATTTCTGTGTCTATTATCCTCGTATTAAATAATTTACTCGGCTAAATGAACTATTGTTTTAAATGTCAACCATGGAATAAGTACACCACAGAGTAGCTCAAAGTGACAGTGTCGTAAGAAACGTGAAGTAAAAGGGGTATGGCTTATAAGTGAAAACAGTGTTTGACATTTACTTTGGTGCAATGGTTACCATCTACTGCTGGGAGTCAAAAGATTAGTCTGTTATTCTTGAAATTTAATAATTCTGTAGTAATACACATCTTCATTATTAGTGCTGTTCGATCAAAGATGAATAAAAACAAATCAGGTTCATGCTGGACATTTCAAAAATACACTTGAGAAAACGAACAAACTGATTACTCTGAAAAATGAAGCCTCTTGTTTACAGTCTGAGGTATGTGCAAGACACTATACGCGTACTGAGAGTGAACGATCACATCACACTACTCATCAGTAATCAGGCAGAAGCACGTTTTAGGCTATTAAGGCAACCGGGGGGAAATACAAGAAGGAATATTGGAGTGCACTGTAGCATGTTATGGTGTTTTCCGTACATCGACCTGACACTGGCGACCGTGAAGTCCTTGGATCAGTGTTATGTGCAGATGAGTGTGTTGTTTGAAGTGGTGTTGAAACATAGAACCTACGTTTTGATTTTCCCAATAGTCGGTCTTTATGCCATCCGCGTTCTCGATTCGCAACACACGTTCAGTTCTAATGTGTATTATTTTCAAAACACAATTGTACGTATCGTCCGACCGCTACTCAGTATGTAGAGTGATCTCGTTCGTTTCAAACTGACCGCGAACCCTTCACCAGACAGGCATTGATAAAATTAGACAGACTGTTAAGCAGCCTGAATTTGACCAATAAATGGCTATGACCAAATGTTCAGATGTTACAACCAGGTCATCACTAGCGAGAAGTCAGTAGACTAATGGTAAATCCACTATCGTGTCACCCGTGAAAATGTCAGAACATAACTTCGGATGAACAATCGGATATGAGAGCAAGTGTAGCGTTCTAACAAGAACGAAACTGATGCTTCTGTCCCTAAATGTCTCACAGATGGCGCGGTGGAATAATGTAATATCTGCTGAGGAGTAGAGTATGAAACATTGAATAGATGGAAGTATAGAAGAGATCCGTTTGCGAATAATCTGAACTTCGACTGGGTTCGAACCAGCGACAGAAACAGCATGCCCGAGTACGGCACATGCTTTACCAGCTGAGCTACGAAGCCATGTCGGAAGCTCATAAATGTCCCATTTGGACCTAGTTATTCACCCAACGAACTGTGTTATATGGAATCCATCAAATGATCTGGCCAGTTGACTGCCAAAGCAGGATTTCTCGGTCAGTTCACGCTGGACCCCATCAACGGTACTGGTGAGCATTAACATTGAATTACTGATAAGGGTAGTATGTCGTATACTCAAAGGTCTTATCGTCTTCTACAAAAGCAGCATTTTGACTGAATCAATCTTATTTGCAGAGCTTGGCCGACTTTGATTTCTATTTAATTGGTAAGCAATAGACATTTCACCAAATTAGGCCTTCCACTCACGGGCGACGGAATGTTGCGGTCCAGTATGCTTATCCGTATGAAGTGATCTCCAGTCTTGTTTACGCAAAGTAGTACTGGGCAGAAAAAATTCGTTCATTCGAAAAAACTTACTACGTTCACTGCGCTGAAGCACACCTAACAAGTTTAGAAACTAAACAATGACCACTTCCAAAAGCGGAGTGGTTATGTGATGCTGTGGAGTTGTGGTAAGATTTCGACCTGTAACACAATCAGCACATGTTTGTTTGAGCTTAGATCTAACCGAATAGCTGAGTGAACATTACATATTCTGTGTCCAGTTTACCACACAGATCGAAGTTGAAAATAATGTTTATATTGGTCAATTCATGTCTGCAATCTATCTCCCTAGTCGACCAGGTCTTTTAGGCTTTTAATTTTAAGGTCAACAGGTTAAGGTACGGGTTCGAACTTGAAGCCAGCTCAACCTTTATGGCACCTAAGTTACGGAATTCAAACGAAAACCAAACTCGATTTGGTATGCGAGTACAATATGAGGAACGAAAAAAATAATTGTATCTGAATGTTTTTTGAGTGTAAATTTGTCTAAATCTTTGGAACATCTTTATTTCACTGCCTCATGATCAGTGAACATAAAAAAAGGGCATTCAGTTACACTGAGCATAGTGGAGCTCAACTTCTAAGACTAAATTTTAATGATCTTTCTTACCACAGTTACACTTCTTCAGTGTGATCGTGTACGTCGGAATAGTCAAGTATTTTGTGAGTATAAGATATACATATTGTTCGATTTTATGAAAACTTTTCACCTGTTTTTGTTAGCGTTATTCACAGATAATATTATTTAGAAGAAAGTGATTCCATCATATCAAATGTTCTCTTATTTGCATTCACCTAACATGCTTGAATGTAACACTTTACAGTTTACACTGTGGACCACGAGCTATCATTCTGCAACTATTCGATCAGGTCTATGGAAAAATCGGTTAATATTGTTCACCCCCTAAAGTTAACTCCTTCCCATATGGTTAGTTCCATCGCCGAAACCACATTGTGGGATACGATGGATACTCCATAGAAAACATGTAGTATTAAAGATTATGTGTTTAACCTCAGAAGCGATCGCTTTTTCAGTACGCCAGCTCTCTACAGCAAACATAACTGTAGAAGTATGCTTCAGATTCGTTACTGTGCTTCAGGTTAGTTCATGGCGCTACCAACTTCGTAAGACCAATGTGTGAGGTGTCACATAAGGTCACTTCAGTTGACGTATGATATCACAGTAGTTATCCAAGCGATGGATTCACATTAGCTATTCAGATGTGGTAGACACGTTGGACAACTCTGAAAGCGTATTTTCAATTCGTTTTTCGTCCATGACTACGTTTAGTCATCAAACAACTAGTGCTGGTAAGCTTTGAGGTGTTGCCCAGAACTTCTGACGATCTGTCATCACATAACCTCATTCACTATGCGCCATGAAAGGACCAAACATGGTGCTGACCTTACGGTCCAGGTATTGACTGTTCTCCCTGGTTCACAGTTGACCCAGGGGTTCAAGGTTTCCACAACCGACAACGAGATGCGTTTCTTTTCAGCCTCAGCATTTTAACTTTGTCTACGATTAAGTCGTGTCAGGATTAGCTAGCACAGCAGGTCAACTAATGAAAAGGCGATGGAGGTTGTTCGTTTGGCAATAAACCGATCGGCAAAGAGTTATACGACCGACCACCAAATCATACAAGTTAAACTCAACCAATGTGATCCGACAGACCAGCCGGATCAAGCAGTAATCTTGTCCAGTGAATGTGATGAGATTAGGTCATGATCCCGAACAAGAAGTACACATATATGTTGTTTACTATAAGCGCAGACCGGTGAACAAACCACAGCGCTGGGTGATGTGCAAGCGCCGGTGTCATAGTCAAGTTCCAAGCCTTTACCAGGTTGTGCTTGTCTAATCGTGTCAGTAACACGATATTTAGCCATATTTAGCCGCTTCCAGAAAGGAAGTTGTCGTCAGGGAAGCATTTTGGTTACCAAAGGTTAGCTACGGGTACAACCTAGGGCCAAAAAGATCGCATTATTTATACTTTGGGCACCATAGAGTTTCGAGGGAACTGAAGTCAAAAACATATGCATTAAGTTAAGCCATTTTTCATCTGGTTCGCCCCTATGTGCTCGTGTTTTTGTACCTGACTTTCAGCCCACAATGCAGTGTTGTTTTTATTTTGATATCATGCACACTTCTGTTTGTCATATCTTACTCAAGAGTAGATTTCATTTCGCAATTTTTGCTGGTATCCGCGACCCGTGAACGTTTGACTTCGACTATTACACAAGACTAGGACAATTAAGTTGTAGTTTAAAACGTTAATTGTATATGGCCAAATAATTTCTACCAATCATGTTTACAGATTGGCCTCTGTTGTTATCTGATTAATTGTCAGCTATCCTTATTGTAATTTTCAACCGCTACATTTGATTTCATACCCTTCACAGACACAACGCTTGTCAATTGAGACGATCGATCGAAATTGATCGTCCATCTCGGATGTCATATTCCAGGGTCGCCTTTACTCCAGACAACCATACTATATCTGGAGTGAATGTCAGTAAGCTAGAGTTCGCTCAACTTGACGTGGGGTGACTAATCACAAATTGTCATGAGCAACTGAACAGTTCACTGGTCGTTCATGTTGAGAAGGCAACAAGCCAAAACCTCGCATAGCTTGTTGCAACCAAAATATTTACACGTACTTACAAGTTCAAGCACGAAAGCAATAGACTGATTACTAGAATGGAACAGAAAACTAAGTTAAGCCACATAAAACCATACTGGTGGGCAATCGCGGTGCATTTGTAATTTCTCCTCTCATCGCTACAACGGAATAATGGTTTCGCAGCAATTTATGGATTTGTATCAAAAGATCAACATGGTCAATCACGTTGGTATCGAAGATACAGCCGATCGACTCAATCTGTTCACCGTCGTCCTATTCGGGTTGGCTGCAACGGTAGTTGGTGTGAGGCAGTATATTATGAGTGACATAAGTTGTTACATTCCCGTGAGCCCAACAGGTGAAAAGTTTAAGGAATTTGTCAATGATTACTGTTGGGTCCATGGAACCATTCCACTGCGTCAGAATGAACCGATGCCGGATAGTGACGAGGTTTGGAATGAGTACGAACACTATCGACGTATAAGTAAGCAACCGTCGGCGGAGATTCTTATTACTGTCTTGGTCTGTCGACGTTAAGTAATCATTCAGTCTATTTCTAAGCTAAATTTCCAAATTTTGACTCCTATTTTTTGAAATTTTCTGAAATTTCCATCTATAACTCTCTATCAAACCGTAAAACTGGAACATCAGTGTTTCTATTTGACTGAACGCCGGATTGAATTAAGCAGTGATTTTATTTTTATGCGTCTGTGGTATATCGAATGTTTATTACACACAAGCCGCTTTCTCGTAAGGGACGTATCAATCTATCTGACTAGACGCATACAAACGAACACTCGTATCAATGTGATGTGCATGGTGAGATGACGAATACGTGTACTTTTTAGTAAATCGGTTTCTCCGATCTCATGAATGCACGTACTTTGGTATACATATACACACAATCGCCAGCTGACACAGTTTACACACACTGATTGTTGTCGAGCTCCTCAGTAAAACTGCAATCACAGTAGCCACCGTAGTTCGGATAAAGTCACAGAGCTTGATCATAATGGTACACTATACTTCGGTCAATCATACCAGATAAAGTACATGCCAAACTAATCATTGTTGACAGCGCTTGAATTCTGTCACTTCGCCGCAGACCAAGCATCACCCACACTAGTTGTAGCTTTCAAAAGTCCAGTTGTAAATCAAACGCGTTAACCTAACTGAGAGGTCGTGATCAGGGCGTCATCGACTGGAGTGAACAAAGTGGTTCAGGTTATTTTTCTTTCGAAGTGATCAGATGTGCTGAACATCATTCACATGTGGTTGCGGTTGGAATTATGAATACTACTAGTTGGCTCGGTCTGTGGTGAAGTTACATGCTTCACAATCACGGATAATAGAGCGTAACCTCCGGCCCGAACTAGAGTATGCATTACCGGCGGGTTCAAATGCGACCGAAACTCGAGCTTAGTGCTTTTTTTAAGAAGTGGAGTAACCGTAAAGTTAATCTGAATGTAAAAGCAGCGGTAAAATGTTGGCAATGTTCAGTTGTGCTAACCCATATGCTCAAGTTATCAGCAATGACAACTCTGTTTCGTCTAGATTATTGTAAACATGAACTTTTCGGCGACGTCTGTTCAAAGAGGCTGTATGGTAAACCACTGCAATTTACTCGAAACCTGATGTTAATTCTCTAAGTTATAAGTTAATAACTGGTAACTGTGGCAACGACCTAGTTTGTTAAACTGTAGTGAAACAGAATAAACAAGGTAAATCGGGTTGCACAGCCCTTGAATAGATTCTTTACGTCCTCCGTTGGGTAATGGCGCCAGCGAGACCTCGAAGATGTGAACCGTATTTCCGTGGTCCCGTACATCCAGCCGTGATGGGCTTATCTGGTTTGATAAGTTGAACCATTCCATCCGGTTAGGATTATGTTTACCTTCATTTAAAAAACGGAATGATAGTCTGATCCCAATCGTTTTCACAGAAACGTCATACATAGTTAACTTAGGGGGACCGTGGTGCAGAATTCATATTTGGAAAATATGACTGGATTATCAATAGCTCATCGAGTTGGTGTCACAGATTCCCTGATACAAGATAGGCGGTCCTACGAACGTCCGGTTCGTCGCCTAGTACGCGATCGCGGATTCCTATGCATCAATACTGCGACCGTGGTGAGCAAGTGTTTGCACCAGCAGCTGTGGTTAGATGATCCAGTTAGTAGATAAATTCTGATCCGTAAAACCATGGTGACTCGTGTGAAATGCTGGGACCTAGCCATCATGAAATACTGCGTTCGCTCTCACCACCTCCTCAATACGGAAAGAAGACATATGCGTCAATATATCAACATTTTGCTACTCTTCAATGGCAAACGTAGAACGTGCATGTCATATGTATATCACAAACAAGTTGACCCAGTATGCTTTTTCAAGGTACTGTTGAACTATGGACCATTGAAGTTAGTGGCTTTTGCGAGATGATGCTTATCCAAACTTATCAACGGACACTGTGTGTACAGCAGTTGTTGGGGCAACCTGTCGGTCTGTTATCAATCTAGCAATCAGCCCTGACGCTCGTAGTTAATGGACAAAACCGTTAGTTTCAGACGGATAACTTCAACCAAGCAATAGCAGTGGGTCAATCGTAAGTTGGGGGTTGAGTACAGAACAATGAATAGTCTAGTTTGGAGGTGAAGGAAACGCAAGTGAGGTCATTCAGGAATTAATCTTCTTTCAGTTAGGTAGGCGGTCGGTTGCTAAGAGATCCTACTTACACTTCTAGTGCAGTAGTTTATTGGGACAATGTTATGGGTCATCCTGTACTTCTCTGGACTTTTGGTGTCGAACGGAGCGAAACATTTTTGCTCAATAGAAGGGTTAGAGTTGGCCTGAAATCTGAGCACTTGTTTAGCCCGCGCCTAGGTAACGATTATTATTGTGTCGCCCGAATTAACGTTTGAGAGTCCACAGACACAAACCAAGAAGACCTTTATCTTTTTTTAAACATTTGCATGTGTTCCAACGAACGGTGATTCAGAGGCTCATGAAACCATAACCCTTGTGTTGTAGTCTCGGATATTCCGTCACAGACTGATCAGTTAGACATCACTGTGCTTGTTGGTGATAGCAAAACTTGGTCGTCTTATTCTAGAAATGTAACCATCGGGTGATATTTTCAGTGCCAACATTCAAAAGACTTCAGACAGCACAGTGATTAGTTTTAAGATTAGGCTCAAAACTATGCTGAAAACAACACCGTTGGATAATATTCACAATTTATTCGTAAATGATGGTCGAAGTAATATCAGTTGTTTTGCTCACATCGAAATTATTCCCTTTATTTAGGATATGAGGATGCGAGGTGAGTTATCTTCGGAAGCAAAAACTACGCTTTCGGAAGATACCACGAACATTATATTTGCATACGTCAAAATTCTGATCTAGTTCCGAACGTTCTACTTCGAGCTGCTATGCAAATTTTGGCAAAATATCATGAACAATGTCCTCATCGGTAACAGCGCACAGTCCGACAATCTTCATTGCATCGTGAACCAAATGTGTTGTGATAACCTTTGGAAACCGCTTCCATGCGGATATCTAACTAACCGACCGCATACCTAAATGCAAGAAGATTGACTCCTGAATGATTTCACTTACGCTTTGTTCACATTCAAAACAGACTATACACTGTTCTATACTCAACCCCTAACTTCCGATCGACCCACTGCTATCGCTTGGTTGAAGTTATTTGCCTACAATACGGTCGAACTAACGATTTTGTCCATTAAATACGAGAGTCAGAGCTGATTGCTAGATCTTTCCATGTTAGCTGAGTTCCCATGTTGTTACCAGCTAGAGCTTGTCTAGCTTCGTCATCTAATCACAACAGTTAGCTCAGACATTTACACGTCAATTTGAAATGTCACGCTATCACAGCCACAGTAGTAATCCATGGGAATGCATTCTCACGAAACGGGCGGATCTAAGACCCCATGTAAGGCAGAAATATATCGACCGTCAAGAATCCTGTTGTGCACACTAGGAACCGGATGGGTTAAATACTGCTCTCTGAGGACCTCTAGTTGAAAGCAGACACCGACAATGAAACTTAGATTTTTGAACAATAACGGGGTCACGACCTACTTAGTTCCTCCCTTTTCTACATTTTTGGCGACGGCTTTACCTTATGAATGTTATTATTCAGTTTGAGGAAGTGTAGAACCATCCTAAGATTGATGCTTGTTTATGCTTATTCTGCCTTCAAAGGAGGAACGGAAATCTATGGAAATTACGGAGACACCCGTCATGTCCCATTGGCGTCCAAATCTTTTACAGACTCCATAGCGCGTAGTTCGCCAAACACAGGGACGACGAGTAGGATTCTAGCTAGATAGTGGGTACATGGTTGACTAGCGCATCCTGGGACAGACCATAGTACAATACCGTTCTTATAGAAAACCAACGGTATCAGTATTTTTCTACCTAATGAATGTCTTTGTTTAGCCTGCTCCCAACGTGCTCTGAGGTTGTTTTTCATATAGGGACCCGGGCTGTTGGCATGTGATATAGGTTAAGCGTTGTGACTATTCTTACTCTATTGTATTGTGTTTCGGTCACGTTGCGTCACATGCGTGCTTGTGTGCGCGTGTGTTGGGGGAATGGACACCACCTTGTGCTCTGGTAGATCGGCACTGAACAGAAGTCTTCACATGTGACCTTGATCAAGGACAAGTGTGACGGACAGATTTCGAATAACACCCATCGCACCGTTAATTTTCCCGGATTGGTGGATGTAGGTGATAATGCTCTGCTTAGCCTTCTGCTGATGGTGTGCAAATCATGCTCGCTAATGTGAATTACCGGGCTGATCTACAAGAAGTGTGCTTCTACTTTCAAAGTTCTACGTCAAGATTGGGGCGTTCCCGCTCTTCAACATCAACATCCGCCATTTGCGGTGCACAGTGCGTACCGGAGGTCAAGCCCACCTACCAGCAACAATGATCATACGCAATTTTGTATGGGTGGGTTCAGTGCATCTGGGACATTGGTGACTCTTTGCCCAACCCTACTGTGATTAGACTGACCGGACTAGTCTTACCTTGCCCCAATGGGCACAGATGAGAGTGCTGCACGGAGTTGCCGCGATTCCCCCTTTCGGTTCATTCAATAACCCATACCGCCCTTTTGGCACGACACTGTCAAAATTGCTAGTTTAAACACATCGGAAGCATATCAGACCACTGCATATGCGGCAGTTTAGCGAAAAATAAGCACTCCTTTGACAATGAAGTCCCCAACGGAGTTGGTGTTTGTCCTACAATGGAAATGTCAGCTTAACACCACCATTTTCGACGCTCCAGAAACTTTTATCAACTGTGTTCAGAGTTCATTAAAAAGGAATCTTCACTGAAGAGTTGTATACACGGGTATGTGTTTTTGTGGGTCTGTATGAAGATCCCAATAGATCTTGGTTGACTGTTATCCTTTACGATTTTGTCCACTAACTGTTCGATCACTTCCAAACGGAATCCAAGAACGTTTTCATAAAATGTATGCGTGCAATACAGCTGAGTCGGGTCAATAACTGTATGGATCCGTTTGAGAGTTTGATACCAGGGTAAAAACATACGATCAGTACAACCATTGAGGGTTCACAAGAGTTAATGAATCTTAAAATGGAGCAACAAGATATGACAAATGCATTCAAACGAATTTTTCAACCGAGAATGAAGTCCTAGCCATGGCGTCATCGATTGGAATTAACAGACAGTGACTGTGTCTCCTATCGAGGCGATCGGGCAAACTGATCATTACTCACAAACGAAAGCGGTTGAGCGTTCACATATGATAATTCAACCGTGCCTAATATGAGGTCACTCGAGCATCAGTCAACACGGTTGACTCATGAAAACGTGGCCAGAGTTCTAGTCCAAGCCGTGGCAAGGATATGCACTACTGACGAGCTCTAATGAGTGTGAAACTCAAGTCTAGTGCTTCATTTTGAAAGGGACTGACTGGACAATTTGCGGAGATTCAACAACTGCGATCAGATATCGGTGATGTTCAATTTACAAGAAGAGCAAATACGTGAATGTCTTGAATGTCATCAGCCTACCAGTAATGTGAACAGACCACTGAATAAGGTCTACTCCCAAGTGACTGAATAGTAATCGGCTGGAAGTGGATAACGCTTGATTAGGTAAATCAAAGTGCTCCCCAAGTAGGAGATGATGAGCATTGTCAGCTGTAACAAATAACAAACGTCTTTCACCCTGAGATACTCATAACTGTTCCTTCGAAGAAATCCGTATTGCAATATTGTTGAGTAAGGATTGCCTAAAACAACGTCATGGACAAACTTGAACAGCATTGTTCTTTCTGGTGAGGACATTTTCTCTAGACTCAGCTGATAATGAAACAGTATACGGACTGTCCTATTTGAGGTATGACAGAGTTAGACATCATTCCAAAGAACAGTGCTATTTGTAGTGGAACCAAGGAAACAATCGACAATGTTACAAAATAATCTACAATAACTGTCTACGATAAATTTTACCACACTACGTTCGCTATAAGTTAGAAGAACGCTCCTCTTCAATAACAAAGTAACTCCAACGAATTCAACTCCTCCAACGTACTAAAATCGACTGCTGCCATAGTTAACTCCCGGTAACAACGACCACCTGCAAGCAGAAACCGAGGCGCGCGAGGACGAAATGTGGATTCATTCAAACAATAGACAAGTGGTTAGAAGAACGCTCCTCTTGAATAAAAGAGTAATTCCATGGAATTCAGTTCCTCCAGCGTACTAAAATCGACTGCTGCCATAGTTAACTCCCGGTAACAACGACCACGTGCAAGCAGAAACCGAGGCGCGCGAGGACGAAATGTGGATTCATTCAAACAATAGACAAGTGGTTCATATGTGCAGTGAATATAACAGGTATGAAGAATAGTATGTAACAAGAGAGCAACAGGGTAACAGACTGTACAATGCAATGTGTTGTGTTAATGAAAAAAACAATTTAGTAAAACCAGTAAGCTCGATTTAATGCTCAGACCGTGTAACAGTGAACACAGTGTGGCCCGTATTATGGAATTCAACACATTACTGTAATCCAAAAAACCATAGACTGCTGGCTTTGTATCTTTCGTCCAGTAGTGTTTCATCGTATTTCAAACGACAAGTCATAGTATCTGATGCCAAGTTTGAAAGCTGTTGAACATTTTGAAAGGAATCCCAAATTTTCCGCTGGGCAAGTATTCTAATATATGACTGTAAGTTCGTTAAACATTTTCAATATTATAGATGTCCACGCGATGGGATTGGTTTGCAGGAACCCTTTTCAACAGTATGATTTAATCGCCAGCAGTCTAATATTTCGTGCTGAAAGATAGGACGTACTCAAACAGTCAGAAATCGAACGTAGGTATTTCCTTAACGCTAGCGAATAGCTTTAAACAGCTCATTTAATCCAGCTGTTCCCCTCATTTTTATTTATAATGCTTACCACAAACAACGACAACATTCACGCCATTGAGTTCGGTTAGCCGCCATCTCATCTGACGTCTCAAGCCACCGACTCTGTGAGTCACGAGGTCCCCAGCCTGGAGACGAACTCCACCTACAACGGTCAACCCCTTGGTGAAGGACTTAATTTCTCCACGTCCACCCCGCACTTTGTGTCAGTCGGCCGCAGCATTGGCAAACAGTGCTCCGTGTGGCAAACGATTGGCTGGCATCCTTAGTACATGAACATGGTCTAACCATCTAAGTGTGTGTAAACCTATGGATTGAATGAAAGAACTCGTTTGACAACCAGTGCCAAATACCCGCTTCCTGACCTCATCGTTGTTTACTCGTGGGAGCCACCCTATACGAGCGATTAAACGCAGACATCGGTGGTCAAACACCTGAAGACGGTTCAAGTCTTCTACCCTGAGCGGCCAAATTTCGCTGCCGTATAGTAATACAGCCCTCATTGTTGTCTGATATACGCGACCTTTAAGCAGAAGAGAGATGTCTTTCTATCGTCATAGGTGTCTCAAATTAGTGAACACTGCCCAGGTTTTAGACATACGCGCTTGTTCACCCCTGCCATTGCTGATGCAACCTCCTAAGTACACAACTCGGTCAACAACTTCTATGACTTCATTATCTAATATTAAATCCACGTAACCACTGCAGTCTTACAGAAGCACTTTGCATTTTGATGCTGTAAGACGCATTCCGAAGTACTCAGCAGAACGCAAAACATCATCCAACGTTGTTTGCGCTGCCTGGAAAGTCAGCATAATCAAGATAAATCAGCCTTTCATCAAGCAAGAGGTCCACGCCGGAATGTTGTAAGTGTCGCAGACAGTCCCCCATTATTTCGTATGGTGAAACAGAAGGAGAACAGCTTTGACGTACGCCGCTTCTGGTGCTGAAACTGTCAAACAGCTCACCGTAAACCCTAACCTGAGCCGAAGTATGGGAGTAAAGCGCCGACAATATGTTCAAGTACTTGGTCGGTACACCCCTGCGTTTAAGCGACTCTAAAAGTGTAGATCGATCCACCGAATCGAACACACCTTTATAGTCGAGAAATACGGCACTTGTTGACCGGCGGTATACATGACGCTGCTTCAAAATTTGACGAAGAGTAAAAATGCGATCTATACATCTTTTCAACAATTACTACCTATCTCGGTATTCCCTGCAACCCAAAAATGCGTCGACGTATACGGAATCCAGTTAGATAGATAGACTGTAAATTGACACGTACAGTTTAGTTTCGTAAGCAATAACGTTTTCAAATCTTTTGTTACAGTTCACTGAGGCACCATTAAGAACGCGTCATGAACTGTACACAATTCGAATTTATCTTGTCAATCATTTTCTTTTTCTCTGGCGCAAATGTGGAAACTCAAAAGGAACAACAAATGATAAGAAAGACTGCAGTCGAAGAAGTAATCAGTTTATAATTCAAGGTTTTCAGGAACAATCATATAACTGAGCTGTTCTTAGGCAGTTGGCATAGAACCGTTGTGAATCCTGTTCCTCATGGAAGTGGAGATTTAATCACAGCACAAGACAAGAAAGAGATTGATGAATGTCATACGTACTCGGAATAAGCAACTGTGGATGTTCTCAGGTAATCCATCAGCAATCGCACTCGCAAGCAAACACATAAACATACCAAACACTGCGATATAACTCAAGCATTATCAAGTGCAACAACGTAGGTGAATTAAGCTTAGTACATCTACACTATGGAGTAACGAATGGAAACATGTACTTCGCACCGGATTTCCAACGTTATTTCGAAGGCTTCCAACGGCAAGTTTTTTAATAGAGGTTAGTCAGTGGAAGCAAACTGCACGAAACTGGGGCATGGTTATGTTAACCGAAACGAAAACGTATGTACCATGTGAGCCACATCTATCCTCCCAGTGTGCTTTAAGTGATGTGGCCAGCTGTCGCTTGCTGACCTGATTCGATTAATAGCCATGTTAGTTTAGGCCATCGAACAACGTTGGAACCACCCAGGCGAAGCATCCGTTTCTACTCTCTTGCCACACTGCGCTGGTGCAACCCGGTTTAATGTGTTCACTCTGGCGACATGAAGCAAAACCGAGAAACCCTAATGCGTCATTTTAAACTGAGATACTGTCACGACAAATTGACATCAGGACAAAGGAAGATTATGCCAAGACATCTTAAGGTAGAAAAAGACATCTTCGATAGGCTAGGACGGTAACATTTGCAAAAAATATCAGATTTAAGGGACAGTCGTTTAAGACAAACCTTGTACCCAGGTGCTGTCTGTTGGTCAAAGTACCCATCAATGTAACGAACAATCAAGTTGACTAAGAATTATAACAGCAGCTAAGTTGTAATACAACTCGTAATTTGGTCTTAGGCAATATTAGATATGAAGATAGAATTTTATGGGATGGTTTGCATGCTTCTCAGAAGTCTTTCCTGACAGTGATCCGGCAAACGGTTCCAAAGCCCATTAACTTTCCACTGGTGTCGGTCTTTCGCAAATGTGGCAATAATCTACTATCTGACAGAGGTTAAGAGGGTGATCGTTGAAGCCTCAGCTAGATGGGAACCTGATCCGTTCTGTCTATTACCTATGGAATATATTGAGATCCTGGGAGCAACTAATGGACGATCACCTAAGAAATCACTAGAACACCTTTAAAGGGAAGCCTCATGAAGGAAGCACTTTTGAGCCCGAACTCAGTTTGCAGTATGCTACTTCGTCCATACATTATTCTGTACCGGAAAGAAACAAGGAGAATCCAGGATAAATTTCAAACTTGTCATGAAGCAATGATATATGTCCCAACGATAGAGTATGCAACATGGCATTAAGAAGTTCTATATATCATGAAATTAACCCCTTTGCACTGGATATTACCTCGAATCTCGAAAGCTATTCGTCCGTATGTATGCATTTGTGCAGATGTGTGCGCGTGTGCATGTGCGTGAATTGGAGCAGTCGCATAGTTGTAGCGGTTGTGCACTTTGTTTACTGTAGGCCTGTTCGATCATATAAATTGACAGCAAGGAATCGTATGGGTGGCTGGCCACGGAGAGTGAAGTCGATTGAGGTGGGGTCAAGTACAGAATCAAGATGGTGGCGAAAGAATTCATTGACTTCTTCAACTCAATCTCCTATTCTAATCGCATCGCGATCGAGGATTTTGCCGATCGCTTGAACCTGTTCACGTGCATTCTTTTTCTGATCACGTGTATTATAATTTCGACAAAACAATACCTATTGAACGCGATCTCATGTTACATTCCTGTTAAACCGACCGGAGAGAATTTCAACAATTACTTGACAGACTATTGTTGGGTACATGGAACCATACCACTGCGACCGGGGGAACAAATGCCTAGCACACCGCAAGAATGGGATGTTTATGATGAAACACGAAGAATCAGTGAGTTTATTATAATTTTCAGATGTTTTGTACCAGTGGTTCTAACCGGCCGTCATTGTACGGTACTATGAGATAAGCGGAACACACTTATTTCCCGCTTGATTTTGAAGTCGATATGGTGAAGTGATTTATGTGATTTCTGAAATCTTATACAAGTTAAACCGGCTCATAATATGCTGCTCGTGAGTTTATAAGCGATATTCGCCAATCAGGGATATCTATAGCAGCAGAGAAACATGCCTGTAACTTAAAGGTCACTTGCATGAGACGACTATGAAGATAGTGATAATTTATGTCCGCAAAACTTGACCTCTCAGGATAGGAAACGTGAACCGCCTCCGGGGTAGTCGGCTATCAGTGTCTGTGTTTAGTCCCTCGCATTGGATTGCATCAAAAGAGAAACATAGAAGAGGTTAAGAAGTGGGTATTTGGCAGCGACTGTCAAACGAGTTCTTTTCTATTCAATCTTTACGTTTACACAGACAGCCAGCTAAACCATGTATAAAAGATGCCACCTAGTCGCCTGCCACAATGAGCACTCGTTGCCGATGCTGCTGCTGACTGGCTTAAGATGTGAGGTGGACAGATGATGATCTGGTGTGGAGAAATGAAGCCTTTCCCCAGGGGCTTGGTCGCTCTAGGTCAGGTTCGTTCCCCGGGATGGCGACCTCACGATTCACAGAGTAGCTGACTGGGGACACTAGGTGAGACGGCAGCTGAGCGAACTCATTGGCCTGAATGTTATTGTTTGGACGAGTTTTCTGCGAAGCAATTGTATGTACTGACGTGTACAGGTTTTCCTTATCTACTCCTGGTTGTATGGCAGCCAAGCATCAGCGGTAACCACTAATACATTACTGTGTATAATGACAATGATGATGATGATCACCCGTGAAACTTACTAGAAGTTACTAGGAACAAGTTACACTTTAGAACATCCATACAAACGATAGACAGTAGTGGTATCAAAGCCAATTCAATGTTTGCTTCTCTACGACACATCCTTTAGGCTAACGTGCAACATGATCATTTTACCATGGAGACATGCTGCAAAAGTGTAAATTATCGCACACTCAGTCAAAAAAGCCCAATTCTATCAAATAATCAGCGTGACATCTATTTACCTTATTCCACGTTCTGCGAGACCTTCCGGTGAAAACAGTAATGTTTTTAACTACGTTTCATGATGCACGTGAAAAGAAGCTCGTTCTAAGTTATCCTCCGGAAATGCCTACCCACGTTCTCCAGAAATAGTAATGTACCTGCAAAATAATTTGTCACAGCAATCATTAACTACATTTGTTTTTGTGCTTGTGTGACCTTTCCATTCTTTTCATAGAATTATAGTATTGTGAAGGGATTATTTTGCGTTTTCAATCACTTGGAACGTTACAGGAGGGTTAGCTAATATTTCCAACAGGTTTTCAATCAAACCTTTCAAAACTTCCTCTAATAATTCTCTACTTGAAGTACATCTTAAATGGTGATCTTTACACTTCTCTACTATCAGTAAACCACTTGCTTCCAAGTGTAGTTTTAAGCCATCCGAAATATGGGAAACACTCATCTGCCAACCTTGACACTATTTTATCTAATGACCATGTGGTCAGTTATAATTCGTTAACATGTTCACTTTGCTCAAATTGAGTTCATTAGGCTGATAGCAGGCATAGTGACAAAGCATTTGATTGGACATTACAGGCATGTCAGCGTTACTATTGATCAACCCAATTTACCTCTATGACCTCGGTTAGACAAAAGGCAAAATTAACTACCTGACCGACATTTCAGGGACAATGGGAATTGTATTTTGCGCCCAATAAATTATTAACTAATAATCTTTCATAACTACTCTGTCATTAGGCAATGATACGATCTTTCGAACTATTAGGCTTTCAGAAACATTTTCCAGATTGGCTTCCTAGTGTGATGAGGCCGAGCGATCGCCCCATACTACTCACACCACCACTACCCAGTAGCCACAGGAAAAATACGAGAAGAAACATCACACCAACACGATAGTGCCAGGGAATAGTTATAGTTACGCAAAGAAGCTGAACATTAGCGTCTGTGACAACCGGGACCTTCTGGGACGATTGCCATATGCAGATGAGTGTTTTTGTTTCTTGTCCTGTTTGAACACCTAACCCGAGTTGGTTTCCTAAATAAACAACCTTTGCGCCATGCGTGCTGTTGGCTCACAAAACTAGTTCACACCTATAAATGTCATTATTCTGTCGTTTGCAATTTGAGTTACTGAACTCCTAGTTAGTTCAGTGTAGGTTATTCAAAAACGGGTCGTCTGACCCTAGGCTGACAGTGTAAAAGCGTGGGTAACTCGAGGAGGAACAGAAGGGGATGACAGAGAGGCGCTTCAAACTTTTCAATACGGAGTCTACTAGTTCATCGTACTCTCTCGCTAAATCGATATGACTACACTATGTCCCACCATACCATCTATCCCTGAACATATATGTGGCCGTCTGTTCTGAGTTTATTGTCCACAAGATGGACGTCAAATTGGGGATGAGTTATGAGATGACATTACATTTGCATATAGGAACCATTACTCTAATGTAAAGAACTAAGTGAAATCAGTAGCAACCAGGCAATCTAATGTTAGAGAGCCAGTGTTTCCGTGCACATTCAACAGAAATATTTCACCTGACTACAATCTATGCCTGATCGGGTTTGTTCCAAGTCACAGTGAATGGATGTTTACCCAGGCATCACAAGTAGTTAACAATTTGTGAAATTACTTCGTGAAACACTCAATTCGACTGGATACACACGAGCTGTTTGTAGGCAATTATTTTAAACCAACGTTAGCAGTAGTGTTATTAAATGTTATAAATGAGGACCAATGATCAGCGATTATCTATTCGAGAGTTGCTGACCAGATAGCAGAATGAAAAATGACCAGTAAACATTCGTACTGTCAGGGGAGTCACTATCCATAAACCATTATTTCCCGTACAAGGTTTATTGTCAATTCTCGTCAATTGTAACCACATATATTCATTAAGGTGTCCATGTATGGTTTGTTACTCTTTGGCTGAATAATACTGAGACAAACTGGAATAATGAGACTGGGCGATGTGACCCAGGTACAGTGTACATTCACGTTTTACGGACGAAAAAAGAGAGTGCACATGTATTACAGCTGATGTGATCCTAACACGTTACTCAATTAATTTGGCTAACCTAGTGCGGGAAATTCTTGTGGATATCGATTGCAGTCGTCGAGGATGTACAAGCTCGATCACATGTCAACTGGGTGACTACAGCTTTCAGCCAGTATGGATCAGAAATGAAACCTACATATCTCATGCTCTCTACTCGCTTCAGTTGCGTGTGCACTTGCCCCTCGGTATCGATCAGTTAGCTGACTTCCGCTGAATATGGATTATGCTTCTGTTTATTGATTTTCACGTCGACATGCACGTCCCTCGAGGCTTCGTCTGAGATGCACCGTACGCTGAACTATGAACACTATTTGACAGCAAAATTAACAGTTCATTCATTGTGAATGTGACCTGAAATAGGCTAGCGCTTTTGTTCTCGAACCCCGTAGTGCGGAGTGAGTCTACACGTTATGGTGACAAATACGCTGACGCTTCACTGTATGATGTCGCATGGTTCCTCTGTCTGCTCTTGTTTTGACTACTGTGATGCCGTCGCATCCTTAGTTTTAAATGTGGCAGTATCCTCAGTTGCGTAGTTTGGGGGCCCGTCGTAACCTCACAGGTGATTTTTTGAAGTGAGGTCAAGACATAGAACACGGTAAGGCTAGCGGTTGTTATTGTGAGGTGACTCAAACTCTTGTGTAAAGTCTCTGACAATATCCTCGTTAAATATAGGTCATTCTAACCAAACAAGTGTGCTGGTAAATATTATAAATGAGTTCGTACTGTTCGAACCAATGATAGCGGGATCATGACTCACGCCATCTGGTTGGCTTACTAGCAGCACACAAATCTAGATCAGTTTGCAACGTTGAGACAATGACGTCAGCCGTAGATATCCAACCCCAAGATTTTTATAAGCGCACGTTTTAATCAACTACCCGAATCAAAGTCGTGGCTTATCGGATCCCCATCCATTAAAATCGGTAGCCAACTACTTGCCACCGTAAATGATGTCGATTGATTTGTTATAATAAAGCATTCACACAGAATGCTTGTTCTCGACGATTTTCTTCTTCGCCAAACAAACGCTCAACCGTGTGGACTTATGTTGACTCGGGTGAACTAATGAAGTTCACTTGAAGGATCGGGTAACTGTATGACTCGCTTTAGCCAATGTCATGTGAATGATGCAAATAGTAGGCAGCGTTAACAGAAAAATGCTCTATACTCACTCGGGATTGGTGGTCAGTCAGACGTGCATGCAAAAAGACAGTAACCTGGGCGACAGCGGTGAGCTTTTCAAATTCGTATGAGTTGGAGGTTGCAAACTATTCTGGTCACTTTTGTACCACTGTACACACGTGGTCGACTGGCTGAGCGTCTACAGCATGCAGATCAAATACTGCACGCTATATGCGGGCGACAAAGCAGAACTACAGCAGTTAACGAAGAATTTTCTCTGTCAAATCGAACAAAGCTTAGGTTTGTCCGTTTGGAGCGTCAGCTTGTGATCTTACCCATTCTCTTGTTTTCATTTGTTGAAGAGATTCAATGTGTGTGCTGTTGTATGCTTGCTCGAGTTGAGATTTTCTCGTATAGCAATAGCAGTCAACCCTCTAATTTTGACCTGTTGATGCCAGATGCGCAGCTATGTCAATGTGAACAAAATTGTTGACTAGCAGGTTACCGTGTTTTAATCAGACGAACATTTAAGTGTGGATTTTGGCAGCCCGGAAATGCTTGGACCTGTTACCCTTCATCTCGAAAGGTCAGGCGTGAAAAGCTCTTACCAAGCATGATCACCGACTTGCACCTCACACGTTTTCTCTGTTGGTTACTCGACATCAAATGAGATTGAGTAGAACAAATTAGAAGTTACACTTTTTATGTAATACGGAACTTTGGTTGTTATTACCAAATGTGAGAGATGAAACGTACTTGCGTTGCTGCCGATACTCGGGGCCGGGTTACATAATTCACTCAAATTTTACTGACAAGAAACTTACACTAATAAAACACGCCTTGTAACTACCAACGTTAATATAAGGTGCAGAAGAACTATGATGAATATCTCAAGATAAGCTAGATTGTTGATCGAATTAGGCACAATTTTATATGATAATAACAGAAAATGGTTGTCATGCTTCACTTGATTACGTCACTCGCCGGTTTATAATCTGTAATTCCAGTCTGCCGTCCAGTCTACGTCGACCCACTTAGACTACATACTATATAGACAAGAGCCCAACAATGAGCACTGTCAACTGCTTTGTCAATCGAGCATTTAGGACTGATTTCGTTAACTTGACAAAGCCCTGTTAAGCATAACCTATTGACCAAGCTCCGGCTCACAACATAAGATTCGTTGTGCACTTTGTTAAATTACTCAGTTGAATCACATCTGTTCATTACTCCTAAGTCAGTGAGAATTTGGCAGGCGTGAACTGATCGTAGGTTTCACATTTAGCCAACCTTTCAGTCATCTGCTTTGAAGAGAAAATTGGCAAGTTAACGTGGTTACCAGTTCAGTCATGATAATCCGGACCTGCCGTGAGATCCCTATTGTGTCCTTTCAGCCGTTTATGTAGCTGAGCTAAATCTACATTGCCAAGATGTATACGTTGTGTCTTAGTTACCCTCACTTTTCTGACGAGATGACGGAACGTGAAAGCGAATAAATCTCAAAGACATTGGCGACAGACGGACGAGTTTGCATCAGATGGGTTAAAAAACACGGGGACATACATGGACTCGTGGAGAAGGGCTCCTGAAAAATACAGTTACTCGAGAGGGCTGGCTGTTCAGTGGTATTACGTCAGTATAGATTACTCACCCCTTTCCCGAACTTTTGTGCCTTGGAGGAGTACAACAAGACTGTTGCTAATTGAAGGTATGATAATTCGGTTTCACTACACGCGCGCTGTCTAACAGCTAAACAATTCAAGATGTACTGTGCAGCTGAATTCAATTTGTGGATTGGGAAGTTCCTTGAATCCACTAATCCGGTAAGCACCTTTCTGGTATAAAGACGATCAGAGCGATGTCTGGCAAGCTTACCTTCTTGGCAGCTGCCAGTACACACCAACTGATCACCTTCAACTTCAAAAGTAGTCGAAACAGATTCAGCCTCGAAGTGAGAAACACTGGAATGCGAAACTGATAAATTCTCAGCATTCTTTTGCATCATCTTAGTTAAAAATTGAGACTTCCTCGTGTTCGATGCTAGTCATTAACTCTGTGTACATTTTACTACCAACAACTGAGCATAAGGTCCATTATGCATAAAAATCTAAACTCTGTCCTAAGTGCAACCACTATTCTAATCGGCTTATCTTCTGTTCATCCAATCTAGCTTACTACCAATGGGTCCCGTTCGTACTCGGATTGCAATGTATCTTCTTCTATATCCCGCATATTGCCTGGCAAGCTGTCTGCGCTCATCGTTCCGGTGGAGATTTGTTCGCTCTGGTCAAATCCGCAGCAGAGGCTGCAACCGCAGAGAGAGGAGCACGTGAGAAACAAGTTACCCGTGTGGCGGAATTTTTGGAAGATATGATTGATGGTCATCGCGATTGTCGTAGGGTGAGTAACACTGCAATTAAGTACTGATGTACTCGAAGAAAGTATAATTGTAAAGGACTGCTCCTAACATCTGTAGACAGTGTGCAGTTAACAAATAATTACTGGTGGTTGGTCCATTAAGTCAATGGAGTCAAGAATCGACTCGCCACGTTTTGCAGGTGGACACTGACAGATGCACCGAAATGAAAGAACAGCTTCCTAGGATACTTTTCGATCAGTTAACGACTAAGACAACCAACAAGTGCAAATGGGCATGCTTGTACATGGTGGCGGAGTTGTGCACTGAACGTGACCTTATACAGTGACCCATAATACACGACTGCGACAGTGTTTGAAACACAACACTCGGACAGTATTACTAGCATTCATGAATACTTAGGTGATTTGGAGAGAAGTTATTTTCGGTCATCACTATTACAAAATGTCCTTCGCTAACAAAGTATTCAGCAGATATCGTTGATACGTGACTGGGTTTACTATGGCCTTTGTAGAAAAGTAAGGTGGTGTGCAAACCGCCTACGAGATACTGTAATCATGTGCATGTTCGTAGTGTTTCAGTCAGCGTACACAAGACAAGCAACAATAGAGGTATGGGAAAGGTGATAATTGAATTAGGTGCTAATGACCAGTAAATCAAGTCATCCAATTTCTCAGCTATTATAAGCCGGTATCAACCGTTTGGGGATAGAAAATGGTGATTTTGCTTTATCATGTTTGTAAAATGAGACGCTAACCATACAAGACACCCGCGAGAGAACAGCAAAAGAAATAAGACAAAAGTTCTTGTGGTTACGTCGAGAATGACATTCACGTTTATTAAACGTTTAATAAGCGTCTAGTAAATCTGATCAAGCTGGAAGTATCAGAGTATGATTGCGGTACCTGGCCGCTCAAAAGGAGGTTACAGCTCATCGACACTTACTGTTAATCATAGTCATCAGGTACATTCAACGGGTATGCAATAAGAGAGCTAAAGAGGTAGCAGTCGGTGATGAAGTTCACGACAGTTCAGTCGTTCAGCCTTCTAGAAGTCACAGATACAAATGAATAGGTCCTATGTCATGGAAAACAAAGTCGTCTACTACGTTGTGCGCTCCATAGCAGTGACGCAGCACGCTGCATTTAATTGCCGGAAGAGAGATGAAAACCACTCCGTCGGTTAGCGTACTACAATCAAAATGGCTTTAAATTTCAGTGAGATAACGGAGAAGCTGGTCTAATGGTGCGAAAGTTGCTAAATCGTTTGCAGATTACGAACAATTACTGAAGCAGGACAGTTTAAGCCTTACAGTTACTCCTGATGATACATCAGTTATTTATCTGCCAGATATTGACAGACTAACGCTGATTTTTGGGGCTAGACATAGGAGCCCCAAAATGAGGCTGGTTCCGCTGATGTATATCAAATAAAAATCCAAATCTTCCACTTATGTAATGCTATCGTTAAGTAATCTCCTTCGTTTGGACAAATCATTGTTTATAAAAGTGGACACTGAAGGTTAAGCATTCTTGCAGGTGAACTTAGAAATTGGTGTAGATAGAAAATGCGTATATGTACATTTTAATCAATATGGGTTAGTAAATCTGACCAGAAGTTAACACCGGTGTTTTCTTGATGCATCTGCGACAAGCCAGCAAGCCGCAATAGCTCACAAGACTACTTTGCTCTTAGATCCGGTCAAATTAATTAGACATCAGTGCCTACTGTACACAGTGTTCTTAGCTAGCGCAATGTTACTAATTGAAATTGACGCTTACCCGGTCAGAGTCAACATTTTATGTGAGGAAATTTCGGTTTTCTTAAGAAAGCTATGAGTTAGCCTGCGATATTTGGAGTAAACAGTTTGGTACGAACTCGCTGCCTATTGGGTTGATCAGACTTGTGCGCTGTAGCATAAACTGACGAGTCTGTGTCTATAACCGGAAACGTTGGTAATGTTTATGTTTGTTTCTGGGTAGCTATTACTGCCTTTGAAATTAGTCTAAGAATTACAGCTGAAAGTTGACTAAATAGACTAAAGGGGGAACAACAAAACACCACGATTTTTTTAACAATGAGTGCCGTATGACACACTTGCAATGATAAAATTGACAAAATGAAAGTTCCCAGCAACATGTGATCAGAAGATGTATAAAATAAAAATACATTATAAAGATGTCACACACACACATCATTAAGCCGGGTTACACAGATATATCCCTAAAATCTGCGAGAATCATTTCACATTTGACGAGAATAATGGTAAAATACGCCTAAAATTCTTATTTCACGTGTTTCGAATAGGTTACCTCAATCTTATTTCTCGTCTTGTTTGTACTATATCCATCTTCAACAGTTAAACGTTCGAAGGCGTCTGACTAAACGTGCCTACGATATGTGTGGAATTTGTGTTGTCAGCAAACGTCTTGGTACATGTCTCGTGTATTCTTACATGGTAGTCAAGATTATCACCATCATCAATGCAATCATGCAAGTCTACTTGATTCAAAAGTTCCTCGGCTTCACTTCTGATGGTAGCGCGGGACAAAAGAGCATGGACTTGGGCAAGACTTTCGATAGTACAATGGGTGAGTACTGCTTCCACAATGATTTCCATTTATGGTGCCGTCATGTCAATTGCCTGTACTTGGTGTGGTGTGCTTTCATTCAGATAGCATGAGATCAGCATGACAGGTTTTACTCTTCACTAAATGGATTTTTTGAAGGTTCTGAGATCGGTTAGTTATGGATGCAATTAAGAGATGTTTTAATCATGATGTTGTCGAGTGGAGTTAACAGGACAGTTACCGTGTCTGTTCTCGAAATGATCGATAATGCGAACATCACTCACAAATGATTGTATTCTGTGAATTTTACGTTTTTAAAACTTGTCAATTTTAATTGTACATTATTTTGCTTACTAAATGCATAAGATCAGACCCAATTTTACAGACATCGAGACTATCGATATTGTTCCGTCAAAACTGTAGAAATTAACAAAACAGCTGATCAGAATTTTTAATTTACAGTTTAGGAAACCTCTGTAAAAACGTTTGTTAGGTAGGGTAGGTTCGAATAAACCTAGCGAAAATCGTCGAACACGATTTCACAACAGTACGATTAACTGTGTCCTCCCTCATCATTTCGGCAAAAGGTGTAAACAGTTTGTTCGTCGCCGTGCTAGTTTTCGTGTGATGCTTTTGTGAATGTGAGTGTTTTATAGGTAACATTTGCAAAACAAACAGATCATTGGTTTATCGTATACGGGAATATACTTTGACGTGGGCTAAAAATAGGAGCAAACGTAAGTAGGTGACAACATGGAGCGGATAGATAACAAGTTTAAAATAGCTGTCATAATTAATTTGTCATTATTTGTACATTTGTTGTCCGAAAACAACCTAAATGGTCTGCTTTCCATCCGTTACATATGGAGTAAATAGAGACGACACCTGATTGCATAAGTGCTAACCATCCAGCTGACTTCCTCTATGTGCGTACTGACTAGTCACCTTGACTACATATGATGAGGGTAGTCTCTCCTAGAGAGCGGCTCAGCCCACGCATCCATGGTACACAGTACGTCAACTGAGAGCGTATTTCATCATTTAGTAACACTCCTCCTCAACCCTTTAAACAGTGAACTTTCAGCGTTGGATATGATGTAACCAGTGTTGGCTTTTCTACATCGTTGCTAAGAGTTTCCGGCTGTTGCTGATCGCAGATGGAATGCAGTTTTTGTACACTGCATTACTCCCGTCAGAGTGCCAGGTGGGATCACATGAGCAGACTCATTTTCACTGCTTACTTTGGGGAACCACTGGTTCGAGTGTTCACTCATGCCGCGAAATATATATCGGCTTTGACTAATTAGCTCTCCAATAACTGCACTTTCTCAACCGCGGATTGTTTCACTCTAATCTCTCCTCTACATGGTTCTTATTTATAATAATGTCTTGTTGACATGATACCAGTAGTGAAGACAATCCTCTGTAGTGTTTGCCCATATAAACTCCGTTCCGGTTGTCAATTTCCGTTCACACTATATTCGCAATACTTGATCGGTTAAGTGAAAAGCCCAGATATTTCAATCGAAAGGTTACGATAATTTGCTACCCGATAGGCAGCAAGGTCAATGTGGGTTGTGCATCAGCCCTACACCAGGCTACTGAGCGTTTTGTTCAGCTGGAATTACGTACCTCATTTGGAAAACGAAATGAAATTAAGGCAGCTACACATTGCAGAAAACTTAATAAGATTGTTGATAAGTGATGCTGTTTGAAAAACAAAACAGTGTTAGCAGTGACACTCGTTCGCTTAAAATCAGTGAGATAGTTGCATCCCCGGTGTAGAACACCAGGTAGCGGTTTACAGACCGACTAGCTAACCTGTCTAGTGTAGATTGGACCTCAGATTTCGAGTGATGAAATTGCAGTGGTAAATACCCTCGTCTTTCCAAGTTAGACGGTGAAACAACTCATGGATAGAACTGTGTCCGAGAGTCCGACCTGGTGACTGTTCTCTCCGGAATTGTGCATGTTTACAGCAGTTCCATGGAATCGGATGAGAGGAAAGGGGCTTCAAAAAGGGACTGCTGTTATGTGATTATGAACCCGGTTTTGTGTGTGCTACGTAATCATTCTGAAGCCACCAATCCGTTTGTGTCTATGGCTGTATCCACTAGACAGAGCGAATTTGAATGAAATTCGTGTTATGAGGCATGATTTCATTCCAAGGATCATTAGCCTTATGTGAAGCGCTTGGCAGTGTATTATCTGCTACATCCACCGTAAACTGACAGTCGGGGTGGACTGCTTTCATCTGGTCATCTGAGTCAACTGGTCACCTCAGACAAAACCATTAACGGATTGGTACCAAGAAGACTTGTCAACTCTGAATGCACACTGAATCCGGTATAAGCACCCTCATCCATCTGTTTTCTAAAGTCCATTCAATTTTCTGTTAATGTTTGTAATAGACAAGACATCCGTTTGTGAGTGGTGTTCAGAGTACCGAACATTTTGAGAGGAGACACGGTAAATGACTTGTTAACTCCACTCGATGATTACACTTCAATACCCCCAAGCGAATGTGGCGCAGAGATTTCGTCGTGCATAATATGAGATCACTTGTGCAGTGACGAACGCGGTTGCCACATGAAAGCATGGCCAGAGTTCAATTCCCGGCCTTGACACAGATGTGTACTAATGAAAAGCTCTAACAAGACCTAAACCCCTAACTTAGGGCTTCGTTTCAAAACAGGTTGACTGAAAAGTCCATGAAAAGGCGACATCCGCGGGTGAGGTTCAATTTTTAGTTTGATTTTTAACAAACAGTCGTTAGAACCAAACGAATTTTAAACTTTAGTAATGCCTCACCACAGCAATAAAACTTTGCTTGAAAACCGTAGAATGACTGAAAAATTTCCACCCTAGAACAGCCGGACCGTTCTGGGTGTAATTTTCTTCCGACGGCCTCAGCTGTGTACATAACACCATAGCCGGCTATTATTTATATATTACTAGGACAGTGCATTTCTGTAGTGGGATCACCTGTAGTGTGGTTATGTACCACCTACACAGTCACAAAACTTGCGCCAGTGTTTGACATATATGCACAAAATAAAGGCTTGAGTGAGAATATGCGGGGAAAAAACAACTATGTCCATTTGAGGTCCAAGTAAGTTAATGTCGTCGCAATATTGATACGTGATATTTGTGAGCCGACTTTAAATAATTTCGGCCGCATAATCTGAATTTTCATCTGTTGTAGATTAAATTAACCTTAGTGCAGCAGCGATTTGTGCTAGGTTTTCGCTGTGTTTCCGATTACGCATTGAGACCTACAACAAATGACTTTCGCAATCTTACTAGTCTACCTATAAAATTCATCGGTGAGTCGGATAATCGATTCTTCAGCATTGGTATTCATCCGCTGTCTGTTACCTCCCCAACCGCCTAAATATGCCACAAAGTAATGTCGACAACGTTGCTGATTTTTCAATCGTGTGCATTTTCAGTATGTAATGAGTAATCGTAGAAATCCTGATGGTAGCGTAGCCGATGATGTTCAAAGAATATGGAATGAACCGTATTCCACACGGGTTGTGTAAGCCACAGTCAGTAGGCTACGATCAAAACAATCGAGTGGCGTTGGAGTGCTTAAACGATCTGTGTGAGCGGTGAAACCCAAAGACGCTGATGAAGTAGATTTGATATACCTCATCAAACCACATGGCTGGATCGGACTGGTCGCGGGCAACTGTCGCTTATCGCATAACCTTCGGTTTGTTGAACCTATAGAGGTATCATAGAGGTAACTGGAAACATTTCAATGTGCTACTATTTTAGCTCTTACATATTAGGCCTGTAGAATGTTCGGATGTTTTGTCAATCGGGTTATTACAAATTTAGAAGACTTTGATCACACTTGAAGTAGTCACGTGAACAAGGTTAGTCAACGATAGAGTCTTCATTAACAATTATCTTATGTATTGCCATGAGCTACTGTTGCTTGCAATGCTGGTTCCGAATCGAGTCCACAAACAGTACTGATCAACTTATATGACTGTTCTGTCACTCAAAGTCTACTGCAGTGGGTTTTCCTTGTTCACTTCATATTCGACCCAGATCAGGTACCATAACAAATACGAAGCAGATAGCCAGGGACTGAAAAACAAAACCGTAAGTTACTAACATGCACCGACTCCCAATTATGTGATCACTTATTGTCCTAGAGTGGCATGCATCAATACTTAGTGCATGCATCTCGATCACAGTATTCACGTTGCATGTGCACGTGTGACCAAAACGTTCTATCACACTCGACCACAAACGTAATGACGATACTTGCAACCGCCAAGACATTAATTATGTGTATCTGCCTCCTTGTTTATCCCATCGAATTCTTTTATAGTTTCGACCGTTTCGAATGAGAACGAAAACGTCAACGGTTACGGTTTCGGTTTGACGGTGGCCAATCACATTCGTTCTGGACGTGACTGGCCAGAGACCCTGTTGTTCCCACGTGTAGCCTACTGCCGTGTCCCTGGAATCCGGTTGGTCGGTACGGAGAATACTTACACAGCACAGTGTGCTCTCCCAATCAATATGTTGAATGAAAAGATATACATTTTCTTCTGGTTTTGGATCGTATTCTTAATTGTTGCTAGCTGCATCAGCTTGATTCTATGGCTTGTCCGAATGGTGATTGCTCCAAAACGAAAAGATTTCATCAAGCGTTTCCTCCGCATCAAAGGTGTATTATCCCGTACGACCCATCAACAAATAAGTCGCTCGGATTTGGACGATTTCATTGATGAATACCTGCGTCGTGATGGTGTGTTCCTTGTCCGGATGTTGGCACTGAACGCAGGTGAAGTGATCACAGCGGAAATTGTGACGGTGCTCTATAAAGACTATCTCGCCCACCTGGATCAAAATGACACTGGTTCGGCAGACGGTAAAGAAAATCCACCCAGCTACGTGTAGAAATGAGGCGTATACATTACTACCCATCACGTCTATGTTAATTGTTTGATTTGACTTGATCTGATAATAGTCTCTATTCTTGTATGAAATGTTTCCTAGACCATCATGGAGAATTAGTTATACATGATTCTTTTTACTTAATGAAACTAATCGGACTGAAAGATGATCGATTCGTAAGACATCAATTCACCTACATTTGAGAAAGCAAATTTTATAATGACCATCATAAACTCGATAACCTGGATTATTTCGCTAGCTGCTTATTTTTTCACTTACTGTTGCTCTCCGCTTGCTCTGCCACTTTCTAATGTATGTTGAGCGCACTCCGTCGCCAGGCTAGTTTGCTTTAATGTTATTGTAAATCGATTAAATATGTTAACTGCAGCCCGTTTTTTGGTGGAATCTACCCGGTTTACAGTGGCCCACCTCCTTTAGGAAGCATGCTCCATGACAGGCAAAATCGATCTTCCAAGACATTAATCCAGTTTGCCACATTTACGCAGTCAAGTTTTCACTTAGGTTCAATGTCAGAGATTGTGCCAAACTATGATGTGATATAGAATAGAACAGAACTTTGCACTGAACTACGAGCGGAATCACGATAATACCTCGAACAGGTTGTACACCGAATCTCTTTGTAGATCTTATTGTGACAAGCGAACTAAGAATGTTTTCTCTATCAAGCACTGTGCACGTCTCACACTTCGCACAAATATGTTCTACTCGGCAACAGTGTTGGACAAAAATGGGTACTGCTAAGTATTCCGGTATTTGGCTAATTTCAGATTGAACATCACTCAAATTTGACCTCAAACGTCACATTCCTGTAAACTTTTAAATCAACCTATTAGGAGATGCGTCTCCTAACGAAGCAGTTAAGGCAAATCACATCATATCGACTGATCGATCCGGCTTCGAGTGAACTGATCTGTTTTAGCTCACTTAGTTAATAAATCTCACTTGGTTAATGAGATTGCAGCTGCGCGATCGAATGTTATTTGAACTGTTTTGTCGCGTAAATTTTCTGACGCCCCCTAAAACGTGATTGGTTCTAAAGCTCTGAATGCCATATACAATCGTCTCGTTTGATTTGCTACGCGTCTTGCCGGCCACGCATAGTATTCATTTCGCCCTATGAATTTAGAGCCTCTGTGGCCTCATTCTGACTCGTCTCGTCCTTCCAATAAACACTATCGCCGTATCTATTCTTTTTCTCGGTTCTGGGTCAAGCGATTGTGTACTTACCAAAATGAACGGTCCAATAAAACCCCTTTCAAAAAGTAGCACTATACTCGAGTTTCATTCGCGTTAAGGTTCGCCGTAAGTGCATATTGTTGCCACTTACGGGGTTAGAACTCCGGCTACAGCAACAATATTGGACAAAAACAAGTGTGATACTGAACAAGGTGTCGGGTGTACTGTTTAGAATAATTCGTCCAGTTATTCAGTTGGTTCGCCCCTCTCTAGGTATAAAGCTAGCACAACTGCGTGTGAGGCTGTTCATGGCAACTCAACTGCATTAATAACATCCACAACGAAATTTGTAGCTTCCGCGAAGGCAGGAAACGCGCGATTGGAGTATGAAGTAAACTAGGTTTTTAGGTTGAAATCCCTATCCAGAAAACTGTTTCTGCGATAGGACATCTCCGTGTTAATTTGAGCCAACTACCTGTCCAAGCAGATCCCTCTTTACCCACATACTTTATTAAAGCATTCCCACAGTGGTTTTTCATACTGACCGTAACAATAACAAAACTTGATTTTTGTCTGGGTAATCTGAAATCGGTTGGAATGTTTTGCTAACTAACTTTTAAACTAAAACTCTAACCCAAGGACAGCTAAGTAGGAAGTGTGATTTTATTAAGGGTCATATATAATTAAACACCAGGTACTTTCCAGGATTGAGACTAGTGTAGTTAAAACAATAGCAAGATCTCACAGTACTCGTTAAACCTAGCGGGAATAAATGGAAGTTATCATTTCAACCAATGAGACAATTATAGACTACAAGTTCAGGAACCCTAACCTGCGGCTGCTGTACTTGGTTCCTGCAATCTCTGCTGTTGGGTCATTAACCTGTCACTGCCGTTCTCCCGGTATCGGTTGTGATGTGCTCTTATGTCTGCTATCTCACTGACCTAAGCACCGTGTTATATTTCGTTCTGTATGTATCTCCGTAGTCTTGCTGTGATAAATTCACAGTGAACATTTTTTCCCTTTGCTAAACGCAACGCATATTTTGAACTGCATTACAAACTACTCACTCCACCTTTACACAGTTTTGTACCAGTTCATCTCACTGTGTCCACCCCAACAGTATTAACTGTCAACTGCTGACGGGTATTTTTCATTCACAGACCCCTATTATTTTAAGGTTACGCATTTTGCTAATTATTTATTGTTTCTACACAAAGGTGGTTTGACTTGGGTACATCTACAACAGTTCATCTTGTTCCGCTCGATTCCAGAGATTTCTCGTTGTTCAGACTAGGCTCTTGTAAGAGTGGATTCTAAGAGATTTTGTAACACCGTTGTCAAAATTTTGATTGACAAAGTTCGAACAAGTGAATTAAGCGACCTTTTAGGTTAGTTTTTCCTAATCAAGTTTTCATGCCGTAGTAATAATCTCCTAACCGTTTCAGAATATTTCACAGGTTTATAAGTTTGTAGGACAACGGGAAAAAGTTCAATTTTTTATGCCTTTTTGCATTTGTGTTGGTCATGTTGAAACAGTTCGACAGACTAAGACCCTGTTTGATTATCATCAGTTAACTACTTACGACAATGAAAACAAAGCCTCAGTGCCTTGACTCTGTGTATTGTCACGGACCTTGGAAAATACAGTAAAACGCTTTAATATAGGTTGAACATCTCCCACAATTTATCGCAGCTTTTGCATTCCCATAGACTTTCCAGTCGGCCCCTTTCGAAAAGAAGCACTAGACTCGAGTTTCGCTCTCATTAGAGATCGTCTGTAGTGCATATCATCGCCACTGCCGGGACTTGAATCATCGTCAAGTCAACAAGTCAATGATTTCTGTGATTTCAACTTGCAGAGAAGTCCTAGTCGATGGGTCATCGGTTGGAATTAACAGACAGTAACTGTGTCTCCTATCGAGACAATCGGGCAACCTGGTCATTACTCACAAACGAAAGCGGTTGAGCGTTCACATATGATAATCCGGTCGTACCTAATGTGACGTCAATGGCGCAGTCGTAACCACGGTTGCCTCATGAAGTCCCGGCAGTGGCTAGAGGATATGCACTACTGACGAGCTCTAATGAGTGTGAAACGCGAGTCTAGTGCTTCTTTTCGAAAGGGGCCGACTGGATAGTCTATGGGAATGCGACAGTTGTGATCAATTGTGGGCGATGTTCAATCTATATGAAAATCAAAATCCCCTACTACTCATCAGTAAAACGTCTTAAGCTAAGAAGGTGCGGTATGATTTGCTGTTTTGGTTGCAGAACGAAAGCAACACATTTACAACCTGATTAAACCCAGTGTAAGTTGAAAATCAAACGTACCATAACCGTGCAACAAAGTGCAAATATCAAAGGCATTAAGCATTACAATCTCTACAGTCAGAAGACAGTCTTGTTCAGTTCTCTATAAGTCTAAAGTAAGTATCTTCAGATGTGAAAAAGGAAACGAACTTGTGGAGCTAAAAACACTGCGTTGTGTCATATCAAGATCGAATATTGAATCCAATCGTAGAGGTATACTGGTAGCTCAAACAAACAAGCAGTCAGAACAAACAAACATACGCAAGGGGACACACTTATTCGGATGGTATTGGTCCGGAAGCTAGTTGGTTTCGAACTGAAAAACACAAAATTTCAACTGTCGCATTTCCGTGAACTTTCCATTCAGCCTATTTTAAAAAGAAGCACTAAACTGGAGTTTCACACTCATTAGAGCTCGTCAATAGTACATACCCTTGCCACGGCCGGGAGTAGAACTCCGGCCACGCTTTCATGAGGCAGCCCTGTTGGCCACTGCGCCACTGACCTCACACTAGTCGTGAGCGAATTAACATCTGTGAACGCCCGATCACATTCGCTTGTGTATAATGATCAGGTTGCCCGACTGTCTCGAGAGCAGACAGTTAATCTGTTATCTCTAATCGATAACCTAGCGATTACGATTTCCTAGACAGGTCGAAATCGGCGGTGCAATTTGACCTGCTAGGCAATATTTCAGACTACGGTCGGAGTTAACGATACAGTTACTTTCTCCTATCAAGATGAATGGCAACCCATTTGTTGTATCTGCACTACACACTGAAGTGAGAACTCAAAGGAGTTAGGAGGACCCTTGTGTATCCTGACTGAGGCAGCATGAAAGGGAAATACACGCAACAATGAATAAAGTTTACAGTGAATGTATCGATGATCCAATAACAAGCCTATGAGAAAAGTACAAAGCATGTCTGGTCGCATGTGACCTTTGATACCGGCATGTGTGAAATGGGATGGTGCACTTGAGTGAGCGATTGTGTGCGTGTATGTGTGCATGCACATTCAGGAACGTAACATAGATGGACCGTACACCTCTCCTCGTTGAAAAATGAATATGTCACAAGTACGATACTTGTGACTTTTACAACCAGTGTCACATCGCGTGTCTCTGATGACTGTAGCATTTGTGAATCCCTCTTCAGATTTACTAGCCGTAGATATTCGGAAGTCAGCTCCTGCAAGGAGAAAGATTGTGTTGAGTCGAGTTTCGCTAATAACCTGGTCCGGGTGTCAGCATCTGCTGTTGTTGTGAAGCCAGAAACAAAAATCAATGACTTGAATTGATCATCTGATATCTTTTTCAACTGAAATCTTTCACATTTTCTGTCCACTCTTCCCGATTATGAAACAATACCTTCGTTCGGTTGTCGTGCGATTTTCAAACAGTTGTAAGGTATATTGAAAAGTGATGTGCGTTATCCAAATATAGTTGAAAGTATGGAGAAGGTCTCCTGTAAACTGTAGTCTCGAGAGGGATTTGGTAGAATGAAGTCGCAATACTGAGTGTGTTCACTGGCACCTAATTTCTGCATCAGTAGGCGCACTTTAGCTGGCTCATCCAACGTTGCACCATCAACAACAAATATATCCTCATAACGTCTGTACCATGAAAGAAAGGTGATTCCGCCTTCTGCATCATAAACAAACTCCGGAAAGCCACTGGCCAGTAGTTCCTTTAACTTGATATCTTCTGGAATGCTGGGACTTGTAGGCTGGAGGAAAAGTCTGTACGCTAGAACTTCCAATAATTTAGTATTCTGCTGAATCTGCGTTTGCTGCTGAGTCTGAGCCTGCTGCTGCTTCTGCTGTAATAGTCGAAGTAAGAGCGTGTTGTCAGTCATCTCTGTCGCCAAACTGTTATATCTGCACTACATACTGAAGTGAGTTGTGTATCCTGATTGAGGTAGCATGAAAGTGAATTACACGTAACAATGAATAGAGTTTACAGTGAACGTATCGATGAGCCAGTAACAAGCCTATGAGAAAAGTACCAAGCATGTCTGGCCGCATGTGACCTTTGCAACCGGTAGGTGTGAAACGGGCGGTTCACGTGAGTGGGCGATTGAGTGCGTGCGTGCGTGCGTGTGTGGGTGTGCATAGATGGTCCGTACGCCAATCATTTCTCACAACGGTTGATCGGTCCCATAGGATACTTCAGTTGTGCCTCATTCGGTGTTAACAACGCAATGCTTAACATGGTTGCCGCATGAAAGCTTGACTACACTTCTAAACCTGGCCGTTGCAAAGAAATGGCGTGTTGAACAATAAAGATTGTGCTTTATTGGACGCCTTTTTGCTACACTGGTACCGTGCCCTGAACACAACGCAGTGAAGCTGTCATGGCCTAACCAATTTGGGGATGGAGACATGGAAGAGTTGCTGTCGGAATTTGAGGCGATTGCGGCGTGAGACGGATTGAAAAGCGAAACACAACTTTTGACGGCATTGGGAACACTACTCACCGGACGGGCGAAAGCTGTCAATGCCTTGAGCAAACAAACCAAGAGCGCAATATCGTATCAAGAAACACGGACCGCACTGATTCAAAAGTTTACAAAGAAACAAGACCGAGAACGGGCAATGGACCGGTTTTATGGTGCCGGATTTTGCGACATTCAAGATTCCCTGGTTCATTATCAACACTTTTTACGACAGTTGACGTTGGGCTTACCGCAGGCTGATGAGAAAACGAAGGATAGATTGGTGATGGATCAGGTTAACCAGAGTTTGCCACCGGAGTTGCAGGAGAGCGTTCAGATGGCCGAGTATTGTGGGATCACGGACATCGAACGGCTAATCGGAATTGCACAGCGACAACCCGTACGGACACAAGTCGGACGGCTGGAAGTCAGGCAGCTTGAACAGAGAGTGGACCAGTTGACGAAGACAGTGGAAGGTTCGAAGACGAATATGGAACTAAGAGGAGAACAAGCTAGACGGGCACGTGGACAACCTCGTCGTAATCATTGTTTTGTTTGTAATGGGGTGGGACACTTTGCCCGCCAGTGCCCTAACAGACATCTTCGTTCTTGTTTTTCGGTGGTAACGGATTATCATGGGGGCGTTCCACGGGTAAAGGTTCTGATCGAGGGAGAGCAAAAGATTGCGATAGTAGATACGGGAGCGGGTGCGTCTAATACAGGCAGAGTGCCAGGATTGCCCGTTAGGTCCGGTAATTGGCAGGTAGTTACGATCGGACGGACGGCGTTAAAGGTGCTGGGGACTCAGAATGTTGAGATCCAGATAGGTAATACCAGGCTACGCCACGCAACTTTAGTGATTGACAATGTGGAAGAGACTATAATAGGCGCCGATCTGTTACGACGACTGAAAGCAAGCGTAGACCTGGAGAGGAATGAGTTGCGTGTTGAAGGCGATGTCGTGAAGTTGCATCGTGAAGATACGAAGGATCAATGCCGAATGGGTAGTGTCTCGGTAAAATCCCTGCCAGAGTGTCCGATCCCAGCCATCCGGTAGTGTGTTAGTGGGTTTGCTGATTTGTTTACTAACGCGGATGATCAATACGGATTCTGTACGTGGATGGAACACTCCATAGAGTTACAGCCGGGCGAGGAATGCAGACCAGTATATCGGCGGATACCATTCAAGTTGATTCCGGAAGTGAAATGACAGTTAAAGGAGATGTTGGAGAAAGCAATACTCCAGAGGACAAGCAGCCCATTTTCGTCACCGGTCGTGTTGACTAGGAAAGCGGACGGAACCTACCGATTTTGTGTCGACTTCAGAGAGCTGAACCGAGTGACGAACAAAGATGCGTTCCCGATGCCTCAGATGGGAGAGATTTTTGCACAGCTGCATGAAGCTAGAGTACTATCCCTCATTGATTTGCGCACTGGTTACTGGCAACTACCAATGGCACGGAAGGACGGAGTGAAGACTGCGTTTTGTGTGAACGGACAGCAATACGAGTTCCTTAGGATGCCATTTGGTCTATGCAGTGCTCCAGCGACCTTCAGACGTCTCTTGCTTCGCATTCTGGAGGGTCAAGAGAGAGTGAATATATACGGAGATGACATCATTGTATTCTTCAGGACAGTGTCGGAACACGTGGACAGGCTGCGAGCAGTGTTGCAACGAATCGATGCTGCCGGCCTAAAACTGAGTAGTAAGAAGTGCTAAATAGACCGCAGTTCAATCGTCTGTTTGGGACACACGGTTGGTAATGGAAAAATCCAACCACTGCCAGAGAAGTTGACAGCCATCAAGAACTTCCCGACACCAAAATCGAAGCGGCAACTGAGGTGCTTCCTCAGAATGGTCGGTTACGATTCCAAATTTACGCCAAGGTTCTCCCAGAAAGCATATCCTCTGTTCCAATTGCCGAGAATGGACAGGAAATTTTTATGGACTGAGGACTTGGAGGTGGCGTTCAAGGAACTCAAACAGGAGGCTGCCAGCTTTCGACGATGCCCGACAATCCCAAAATCGAATGAGCCATTTACAGTGTCAGTTGACGCAAGTGATATCGGGATCGGGGCAGTTCTTTCACAACCGTCGGGGGCAATTTAGTATGCCAACCGAGTACTGAAGGAAGCAGACGGAAAGTATTCCACTACGGAGAAAGAATACCTAGCTATTGTCTGGGCGCTGGAGAAGTGGAGGATCTATCTGATAGCGACCACCTTTCATGTTGAGACCGACCACAAACCCCTGATCCGGCTGAAGACGGCGAAGGATCCACGTGGACGACTGGCGCGCTGGGCACTCCGATTACAAGAGTTCAACTTTACCATCGGACATGTTAACGACACGGACAATGAGGTACCCGATGCACTGTCGCGACCGATACAGGAAAGTGAGTTGCCGACTGAAGCTATACCCGTGAACGCAGCATTGATTGCTGATAAAGACATCTTGGCCAGTCAGCAGCAAGACCCTCAAGTACACGAAATATGTGAACCTCTACTGGCAAGGACCAAACCCAAGAGGTTGACTTCGAGACTGAACGAACTGTTACAAATCTGGGACCGGCTACACCTGGAGAACGATCAACTAGTCGTCGAGGTAGAGGTGCAGAAGGGACTGCGACCTCGAAGATTGCCATTTATCCCAGTGGGCCAGGGGGAATGCGTGATTCAGTTGGCACACAGAGATGTTCACATGGGACGAGAACGCGTATACAATCTATTGCGGCGTAGAGTATTTTGGCCCACAATGCGGAAAGATGTGATTGGCTTCATTCGAGCCTGCCCCAACTGTCAGCAGAATCGAGAGACAATGATGACAACACCGCCCATGCAATTGATCGTAACAGAGGAGGCCGCCTACACCTGGGATATAGACATTTTTGGCCCGCTGCCAACAAGTACGAATGGAAATCGCTACATAGTTGTCATAACTGACCATTTCACACGATGGGTGGAGGCCATTCCAATGGCAGATCAAACGGGCGGAACGGTTGCACACGCTTTCATGAACAACATTCTGGTTTGCTTTAGAGTACCACACAGAGTTATCGCGGACCAGGGCCTGTGTTTTGAGGGTAGCCATTTAAGGAGATGCTGAGGAATTGGAAGATTCAGCGCCGGAGAACATCGCCGTACCATCCACAGACGAACGGGTTGGCAGAGCGGTTCAATCGTATAATGAAAGAATGGCTGAATAGTAGAGGCAATAACTGGGAGGAGCGATTACCGGATGTTTTGGTTGGATATCGCACAACGAAGCAGGCAACAACCGAGAGTTCCCTATTTGAGCTGACATACGGGAGGGAGCCAAGGATACTCTTGGATATCTGCGTGTCCAAAGACAGAGAGGGGCGATTATTATCGCAAGAACGACAACACCTGGAACACCTTGCTCTTGAGCGGACAACAGAAAGACAACGCCGGAATAATCGAAGATATGACGTGAGGCACGACACACACAAAAGGCGCCCGTTCAGGATCGGAGACCAGGTGAAAGTGAGAGATTATAGCCGACCAGAAACATCCGGCCCCGGCGCAGGAAAATTTAGAAGGCGATGGAATGGACCATTTACCATCATGAGCCGCAAGAATACGAGCTTCCAAATCAAACAAGGTCCTCGTGGGCGATGGGTCAATGGTGTACACTTGGCACCCTGGCACAATCGCGGCAAGTTCCTTAAAGGAAGGTCGAGTGTGGTGGATTGTCAGGCCGGAGGTGAGAGTAATCAAACACTCGGTGGAATACCTCGACGTGGGAGAAGTTACGTCCAAAAACCCACAACGGGCGGATGGCGGACAACGGGGGCAATCGGATGAGACATCTCTCAACCGGATCGGACCAACAGGCGAGACATTGCAGGTAAAATAGAATGGACGACGAAATCGGAGGCGCGATTATATCAACACCCGCAGGAATATCTCGACATGGTCGTGGAGGACAGTCAAAGCTCACAGTGGATTGATGGAAGACAACACGAGCGACCGGACGAGCAATCGCTCAACGAAATCGGACCAACAGACGAAGAATGGTAGGCGGAACCCCTCTCCCCGATAGACGGCGCCGATCACACACATAAACCGGGCAGAAGTGCACATGACGCGTGAGCGAAAACCTGGGGGCGTTGTGGACTGGAATGCTGACTCATGAACGCGAGCGCGCGTGTGGCATGGTAACTGGCGTGTTGGACAATACAGAATGTGATTTACTGGACGCCTTTTCGCTACAATATGTAGCAATGTGTTAAATCGCCCCGCTTGGGTAAGGAGAACACGAGTTGGTAAGACACAAGTATAAAGTGTATCGACTGGTTCCGTGGTACAGGCATACAAAGGATGAATAACCAAAGACAACGATCAATAACTAATTGGCGAATCGACAAACACTTGTACACGTGATTGGTTAATTTGTTGCATGACTTAACTGGCATAAGTTAGGACGCGTGATTGCGTGGGCGTGTGAGCGCGAGACTGACTGTCTGATTCCGATCCAACACAATGTACATTCATAACACGGCTATTAATATTCGTTATCTCGACGCGCTGATATCCTCTCCCTTGAACGGCAATTGTAGAAGGATTTTCAGCGTGATACCAGTCAAGACTGCTCATGCAGTTTTCATACAACTACTGTGATCAGCGTTAGTGACTACTCCTCGAACAAGAGAGCATGGTTCGTTGATTACAGTTCATTTTGGAGTGTGTCCTGAACGCAAACCTTTCTGATCATGCTAGGTAAGTTGGTGGTGTGTGCAGTATGAAGCAGTCGCCCGCCCTCATCACACGAGGTCTTCTCTGGGGCTATTCGAAGTTTCTAATTCCTATTATTACAGTATCGTCCCTTCCATAGTTGCCAAGTGCAAGCATATTGTAATTTTGACTTCCAAAAGCGGAAAATGTCATGTTTGCTGATGATGGATGCAGTGGATACTACGAGTGAATTATCTGCTAAGGGTAGCTCATTCGTTTGGTGCAATCTATCGAAGAGTACAATGAAACGCCGTGGATGATGAAATAACTCAGCCGTACATCAAAGACCATGGTTTCTCCTCTTAGAAGAAGTTGAGTAGGCGAGGGATAAATCATTTAGGAAGAGTCTGATAAGAACGTCGTTTTAGTGCTGCTAGTAAATTGGTATATACTGCACGAGTACACAACAGGTAGCTGGTTCACATATTTGTACATTTATCTTCATTTAGCTGTTGGTACAATTTACATAAGAACCTCGAAAATTATTAAGAAATTTTTGGAAACCAACAAAATGAATAAAGCTACGATAAACGACGACATCAAAATTACGGCTGTACATCAACTTGTAAATGAGATGAGGTTGTTTTTGTTCAAATAGCATGTATGTATGTTGTTGAATTTTGTCCTCTGTGGTATGGTTTGTTTGCCTACTCAAGAGTGATGACCAATAAGTATAAACACTAGGACTAGGTAACAGAAATGAAGCAGTGAATATAAACATAGGTTACCACACAGCAAGTGTCGATTATGATAAACCAGATCACAGTTAATCACACGTATTCAAAACACTGAGTTCCCTTGGTCCGGTTCACTAGTAACCATAGAAGATATATGTCATAGGATGTTAGCATTTTGTTTACCTTCTTCAATCATGAATGCAAATCACTGGAGTATATGGGACATGCGAGTAGCGACAACAATAGAAACGGTTAATGATTAGATTTACATGAAACAAATATTATCATCCGTTTTAGGAGAAACAAACTGCATGATTTAACAGTTTGTGCATAAACAGGGCCGGCCAGCAAACGTTGATCAGCATTACCTCTCGGGAAGCAATCAATTTAGGATTCCGAATGTGCAATGATACTGGGAACGAGTTGGTGGGGTTAACAACGTGACTTGTTTCTATGATGCGTTTAGCTATGGATTTCGTCTCACTCGCTGTATTGCTATTGCCTTTTGCATCATCATGCGCACCAGCCAGCGTGTGTTCAGCCATTTTTTGTCATAGGCGCATATAGTTAAACTATGGTTAGAGGATATGGTTCCTGTCATACTGTCTATCCTCTCTAGGACGATCTTCTTTTGTCCTCCCTTCACCTACCTGAACATAGCTAGTCTATTGCTACCTCTTTGCAATACATTAAGACCTTTAAATTACTAGTTCATTGCGCCTCTCCAGTTTGAATGTTCATTCACTACGCACCTGTCATGACATTTCCTATTTTGTAAACGCTTACTTCACACAAACATGAGCACTTCAAGTTACGTGTTTACAATCCCTACACACTCAAATACACTAAACTTCTTTACGAAAAACTGATGGGTGCTAGTAGTTTTTAGATTACCAGTACCTCAAGTACGTGTTTTGACCAGCTGATAACCTTAGGAGAATTGCTAATGGTCGCTTCATCATGGACTAGACCGCTACAGAGATAGAGTCCTCTGGTTTATCCACAAACACATTTTTCTTCTAACCCAATGAATGTCCCAGACTGTATGAGATCTGATAAGTCATTTAAAATGGGCGTCACCTATATTTGACCTCAACTTTCGAATTCAGAATCATATCTGTACATGTGATCACTGTCGCAAGTGAATATTGACCACGTCACTCTGTACTGTGGATAGTAGACAAGTATGTGATCGACATTGTGACTAACGTTCAATTTAACTCAACAAAATATGCACTACTTATAAGCATTAACAAGAGCGAAAATCCAGTCTAGTGCTTTTCTCCAGAGGCGAGAGGTTGGAAAATCTACCTGTAGGATATTTACGGAGGTCAAAATTCCCTCCGACTGACCCAGTCTTGCTCTCTCCAGTGACTCTGTGTGAAAAATCGCATGTGCAGAATCGAGCGAAACAAAGCTAGCCGGTTACGAGTAACGCAACGAGTAACCAATGGGTATATTGCCAACCCGGGAGGTCAACGTGAGCGCGAACGAATGAGAAGACGGGGAACGACAAGCGAGCACGCAGCGGGGTCGTATGTTCGAGTGCTCGGGCTACTTGTCAGTATCCATACTCGTTCAAACAATTGTTTGAGCACATACAAAAATTGAAAACAAAGTGAGTACAACTGGTAATCGTAACTTTAACATAGTTAGCAATAAACAGATAGGGTCGCTACACATGTCACTTCTTCTTGCAACCCTAATCAAAAATGCCAAATTCTCCAGTTCGCCCCCTCCCTCCAATTCATTGATTTTTACCCATATGTCGACACACCTGTTACGGTCTATCAGTTGATCCCGATCCACCCTTGTGAATACGGCCGCCGTAACACTGTCATCAACTATTCTGCTCACCCGAAGGTCAGGTATTTAGTCACACCAGACCGATTCGATCGCGTTTCGTCGGTTCGTCCTTGCCTGTCGGTCGCTGTGCCATATACTTAGAGCCTTGACGACCTATTGTGGCCAGTCGTTATACTCTATACTAAGAACACAAGCAAATTGACGTTCGTTTCTGGTACTTAATACTGTTTATCTCAATACAACCACGCCTCCAGCGACCTGATTTTGTTCTGATATTCGTTGTCGTTAGTCCTACTGTAGCGAAAAGGCGTCCAATAAAGCACAGTCGTTATTGTCCAACTCACTGATCGCTCACGTTTGTGAATCAGAAGTGGGCTCCACAACAGCCCCGGTTTCCAGTCCCACGTCATGTGCTCATCTGTCCGTTTGTGTGTGTGACTGACACCTTCTATCGGGTGGTATTCCGCATACTATTCCTCGACCAGTGGTTCGATTTCGTTGATCGATGACTAATCCGGTCACCCGTGTTGTCCGCAGCCTGAAAGCTGTGGGCTTTTGGACGTATCTCCCCTAGTGTGAAGTATTCCGCCGAGTGTTGGAATACACGCACCTTCGGTTTGATAATCCACCAAAATACCTGCATCGTTAGACATTTTTTGAAAAAAAAATGCGATAGTGTGTTTTGTTCAGTTTAAACAGCGGAAACCTTGGCTACTCGTCGGAATCATTTCCATCTGTTCACGATACAGATGATATCATTTCCATTTCCCCTGTAGATCATTGATTATAAAGGCATGCAATAACATGGAGAACCATTCCGAACGGCTTTTGATGAACGGAAGCAAATCCGGGGTATGTAGCGGCTAGTGCGAAAATACAGACACAATAATACTGTGTAGGATTGAGATATGAGATGGAATTGCTGGATAATCTGTTCATAGGACGCGTACAGTCTCTACAATGTGCCGAGAGGTATCATGTGAGTATCCCAAGCAAAATGTCCCGGAGACAATGAAATTTACGCAAATTTAACATCACTTTCAAATGATTGTAGCTTGTGCGTTCGTGTACATTCTCCAGTTAGCTCTTTTCGGAATGAAGTGCTGAACTTGACGTTCACTCGTTTTAGAACCTCCTCGACTTGTTCGCCCTTATCAAGACTGTAATTTCAACTCCAGTTCACGTTCTCGAGCGGGCAATCGTGTTAACCACTAAGTCAATTACCTCATGCAGTAACGGAATAACTTACATTTTGGACTATGATGAGGTAGACGTGCATTAGACTGTCGTATTATTTTTCACGAGTTAACATTCTGTGAACTTTAAACCGTTAACTTAGTTAGAAAGGAACATCAGTACGGTGAGAGATAAGTAGACCTGGATTCGGCAATGGATACTTAGTACTACTTCCACATTCGTCATATTGCCTTATAATACCAGAGTAGCTTAATAGCGTGCGATCATGTTGACGTGGTTTGATATATTTTAGTGATTACGTCTATTTTGGATGCCAACCAGAACAATGAGTTCAACGGTAACATCGCTTACATGTGTTACGTCTGTACGGTCCATCTATGTTACGTTCCTGTGTGTGCATGGACACACATACACACACACACACACACACACACACACACACAATCGCTCGCTCACGTGAACCGTCCCGTTTCACAGGTGCCGGTGGCAAATGGCAAGTGCACAAACTCGCTAGCGTGTCCAGACATGTTTTGTTCTTTTCTCATCAACTTATTGATTCACCGATCCGTTCGCTGTAAACTCTAGTCACTGTTACATAACATATCTTCACCAGCACAATCGGAAATAAGCTTGAACACCTCCGATGGAGCTCGAACGACAAAAGCGAGATGTAACCAGGTGTAACTGTGCCAATTGGAGAGTTGGTCAGGTAAGCGGCGGGGCTGAATGCAGTCATAAAGGTCAGTCGCCCGAATTTCGAACTTTCATTCGGCTAACTGTCATATGCCGCGTTGGTTGACCAATCCGGTTGTTGTATCTTGGTCTACGGCCTACGAGCGCGTAAACAGAAACGGAATAACGGTTAGTGAAACGGTAGATAACGGAACAACGATCAACGGTAATGAACAACTGACTACGCAGTAAGCACGACTAATACGTATCTTCCCGGCGAACCCAACCACTCAGTGCTGACGAATGAACACAGCGAATAAACAGGCCTCCGGACAGAGCCACTTTATGTCACTCAGTCAGATGACAACACGGTCACAAGCTAGACCACATTTAAAGGGTTTGTGACTAATAAGAAAACAAGGACAGAAGTGGACCAGACAAGGATCCAGACAGTACAGTTATGTCTCAGTTAAAAGGACGAACATGTGAGCAGGATACCAGGAATTAGCACAAGGCTGAGAACGTTCGTGAAGGCTGAAGTGGCACATGACCGTGCAGATTATGAAGGCCACTTCGAGCAGTATCAGATGGGTCTTTCTAAAGGCGAATGAAAACGGTATTTTCAGGGAATTGAGTTCTTCCTCGACACTGGTCGTATCCTGATTGGATATTTCTTATAAATGCCAGACCTAAGCACGCTACTACCCCCCATGTCCACGCAAATCTTTGTCCGCGTCATTCATATGTGTACAATGCAGGGTGTTTTTGGCACGTGTCTTTTCCGCGACAGGGGTAACGTAGTGAACTAATCATATACTTTCCATATACGACAACCTGGTCTTGTTGTTTGACGAAGTGGAATAAACAGACTTCATTCATCAGTCTACCTTCGGAGTTATGACAACCATATTCAAATAGATTCTTTTATCGTTTGGATTAGATACTGAACAAATCTTAGTTGAAACCACTTTTATGTGGAGTTCCACATTGTAAATCACTGGGGTTCACCATTTCAAACTCTGGCAGTATTCAACTAGGAGAGAAAGAGAACACGGTCACATTGATTGTTTTTATCGCAAATAGTCGGCTACTAGTGTCAGTGCCCTCGAGGCTTCCAGTTCCTCGCACGACATCCGGTTGAACGCGCATGCAACGTCACTTTTTCTCCAAGCTACTTGTGGAGATCCCAGCTTCCGGGACAGTCGTTTGCCGACCACAACACACCATAGTTTCAGGTTCACCAATCATAACTACACTATTACAATCAATCATGTGTCCGGACTGCCCTGATGCTGTTGGTCCAACAACCGCCAGCCAGGAAAGTCATCCGTATCGTCTAACCGGTTGCTTTATATATTACTCTCTACCAAAGTATTTGTGGTTCATAATAAAATGGTAACTGTATCCTGGTCTTCTATTTGTACAACGTTGAATCTAACACTGAGTTCGAGGTAGTTCATTACGTATTATTTCACGAGTTCATTCACTACACAACCCCAAAAACCTAGCGACAGCGTAAACGATTTCATTGACAGCGCACATCCGTCGCAGGTGACTGCCGTTGTAATGGTTCCCCTCTGAAGGCATGCAGAGAAACAGAGTCATTCCAGTGTTTGATTGCTGTTATATCAAGTACAGTCATTCTAGGAAAGTTGCTATTTTGGAATGATACCACGCTCACTCGGGATAAGGTTTGCTCGATTGCTTGCCAAAGAAACATCTTACCCATAATCTCCAAGCTTTTACTGTACGCCCACCGATAGAAACCTTCCAGATAGTTGACACATTTCCAACGTGCAAAATTCTGCTAGTCAACACAGTTTCCTTCTACTATCGTGGTGGTGCTCAACATGCCTACGCATCACAGTCCCGATAATGGACAGAAATGTGCTGCAATTGTAGTAAATTAAATACTGTTCGTGTATCCAGGTTTATCATCATCAAAAGTTCACACAGCAACCATAGGAACTTCTGAGCTGTCCAATGAAAGTGAACCCTAGTTGCAATCGCTGTAGATAAACACCGATTCCATACGCTGGAGATAAACCGTAAAGTTGGTGATAGACATAGCAGCGTCTGTGTTCATCTGTAACATTAGTGTTATTAGAGACCTACGCAGTTAGTGCCATGTATCTCCACTCTCTTTGGTAGGTATACGGTCCGAGTACAATTTCGACGAAGGATACATTCACTCCAGCGGTACATGATACGGTCCGACCGATTAACTCTGTTAGAAAGAGGTAGTGTACCACTATTCTCGAAACAGTCGATATCGTGAGGTGGAGACGAAAGTAAATAGACTGGAACCAAGGTCATCTAAGGTCGGGATCAGACAACGGTGCTCAAATCTCGTTTACAGTAAGGAATGTGGCACTTGCCAAAAGGTTGAAGAATGTCAAGCTTATTCACTGCCTTAGTTGGTTTATCCAGTCATACTCCGAAAACACGGTACTGATGATCAGTTGGTATACATACGTGTGTTCTCCTCTACTCCATGCGTTTGCTCAGCCGGTGATTGGAATGATCACTTGCGACTCACAGGTCAACAATTCGCGGTGTTGCCCTCAAAGTTTTTCCTATAGAGCCCATTTTAGTATGCTACTCAAAATTTCGAAAGCTTACAACTTGAGAGGTCTATCTGTTTAATGAAACTGAACCAAACGGACTATAACGGTCTACTAAGAAATAATGTCATAATTTGCCTGGTAAGCCAGTTTGCAGAACACTTCATGATGTTGGATGCTTGTTGTATACGCATCACGGCCGCCTGTTTGCCCAACACTCGCGTTGAGACTCAGGCTCCGTTCTGATTGGTCGCGCTTTCAACGACCAATGGCTCATTCGTCCACGCACATAAGAATGGCGCTACCGCATGTAAATGAGATAATACAGTATATACTTCTATTGAGTCACGAGTTCTCTCTACCGTTGTAATGGCCTGTAAGACTTGATATTGACAGCACCCGAATAGGAATACAATAATGCTAAGTCCGAAAGAATGCATGCAGATTGAATACCTCTATCTTCCAGGTAAGTGAGGATGATAAGGGCGAGCGGTTCCACCACTATACACTGAGTTAACTGAACGGACAGAAATATTTCTTCTTAGTCCCTAGACTACTTGAAGCTTGGGAGTGTAGACATTTAACCTTGAAACTGATCAAGAATCAATCAGATGTCCTAGAAACCAGGTAGTGAACCATTTTCTCCCTATCTACTTGTCAGTAAACTCCATCGGTTACCTCAGAAAAGAAGGACTGATGACATAATTGTTAACAAACACACTGTGATCCATTGGACCCAAATTGAACGTATAGTTTTTTGGGGGTATGTGCGTAGATTTTCCTAGTGTCAATATACTATTGTATGCCGAAATATCTGAATGCACCACTCCAACACTCAGCTACCTTCTGCTAACCACCTAACAATTTCGAGAACATGATAAACTACCGTTCTCAGGAACATGTAGTGCAGTTCGCCGTAACTTTGTTTAACCAATGCAATCGGAATGAACTGTTCATCCTCTTCTTAGTGATGAAGGTTGTACACCAATAAACAAGTGATATTTTATCGAAGTGTTTGGTGTAAAGTCAACAGGATCACGAAAATAATTAAACAGATGCGGCAAAATCAGTTTATATACTGATGCTGGCTTCATTTATGGCAAAGGAATACTCCACATCTACAAGTATGACGATTTTTTTCATGAATCCATATAAAGAACGAGATTTAATCCTGTGTAAGTGTGTTGGCGATAAGCTAATTTACATATTCATCTACCAGCATCGTGGTTTTACCGTTCATTATCAACGAAAAAACTATCACTGAGTACAAACACGAATGTCCCTTAAATTAGACTAGACTAATAAAAATTGGTTATTTGATTGTTTGATCAGTACCCTCATCCACTACTGTTGTATGTTCTGGAAGTAATTACACTCTGGTTTACAGATGTGAACTGGACACAATATACCTGACGTTAATATATGACACCGAAGAACAACCGCCCGAATTGCATCTTAGTTCGATGTAATTACACACAAGCCACTGCCCATCATATTAGACTATATAAGCCTTAGTCTGGTTACACTATCATGATACCACATTAGGTTACTGTGTATTGTTGACTAACAGCACCATAAAACGTCTAGGTCTGTATTCGCACTCCGTGTTTGCCCCCACAAGAATTATCGACTGGGTTGGTTATAACCATTCGATGATCGTTCGCTTTTCAAGGTCACATTGTGCGTGTTAACGAAATTATAGCCTATGCACAAATCACACGGTTGTGAATATACATAGGTGTATACATACTGTAAGCTTCGAAATTCACATATGCAGACCATCAGATCGGATATTAGCTTCCGGTTTGAAAAGTTGTTTACATTCAGATAGCATAATTGTACCGTAACAAAGGGAACATTCAAATGCATTTCACGTTTCGGAACACTGTCTTTATGGAACTGCAGTTATACTTCGAAAACGGTAATTGTAGAGACTGATGCAGACTTACATTCGATCAGCGTTGTAACTAATCCGTGTCGTTCAATAGGAGAGATCTTGAAGGGATCATGAAGGCTTAAACAATAATTCTCAGTCTGCAACACTGTTCATTACCCTGTTTTATCAGTTGCACATTTTATGGATTCGATTGGTATGATTGTGAATTTGGTTGACGTTCAAGATGAGATAATCCCCCAAATCATCTAAGAGCTACAGAGTGTGGTAAACTTTTATCCTTTGTGGGGGAAACTTTTGAATGATTGGCCACGACATTAGTGGACCATTTTTAAAGATGGCGGCAGATTGTCGGAGAAATGCATTACCGCGTATCACTTTTTAAGTAATGACCGATAGCTTGCTCTTCTGTTGTTATCTGATTGTTGGAAAAATTTGTTCTTACAAGTATCTTCTTTTTCTCCAATATTCGACTGTTTCTAGTTCTCTCGAAGCCATTGTGGTGGACAACTGGTATCATTGCTTGTTTGAGTGAATTCAACCACCTCATTGTTAGACAAATGTGGTTTAAACAATGCGATACTACGGTCTTGAGTAAAGTGACCCCTATTAGACACTGGATCGCAGCATGATAATAGAATTACTATGAGAAGGAAATTGGAATTGTCCATAACCTAATTGCTAGAAAGGGTAACTCTCACAATCTCCAGTATGCTTCCTTAAATGAATGCAAATCATTCCGTAATTCAGACAACTGTGGATTTTCTGATAGGAAGGTTCTTTCCCATTCCTGTCACTTACTGAACTGCTGCGACGAGAACAAATCAGTGTTCGGGCACCCACCCTGTTACCGTCCCAAATCGCCTCCGTCGTGAGAAAGAAAAAAGAAGATTGACTCATTCCTAATTAGCAGAACTGTTCAAAACGGTCGAGACTTTTTATAGCGCTAGGCTTATCTGCGACCCTAACTCTTTTTCCCCCGGCAACTGTTCTCTTTGATGTCTTGGGAATGTGTGGTCATTACGCGTCCTATAAATACCTTGTACTTGTCACCTTAGCCGCAAATGTTTTGGGGTGGAACAAAGCTCTTTTCTTCGTACGCATCTTTTGGCTTGTTTTGGGAGCATATACGGAGACAGTCGCGGTATTATTTGGGACCGAGATTTTCGTGTGAATTATTACCGGGATGATAATCCGATTTTATCGAGCGCACCACTATATCGAGATCGAACCAGCGTATCGTTTAGGAGGGTTTACAACAATCAGAATACCGATTGACTGAACGACGCTAAGTAAGCTCAGTTTATTAAAGAAACAATGCGCCTTTTATTTAGAAACAACAAAAAGGTTTACATGAGCGGTTGTTATTTGGCGGTAACCGTGTTACGTTTTCACTCGTCAGTTCGTTATTGTTTCCGGCGGCTTTGGTATGAACAATTCGGTTGTTTATAGTTCGACTACATCGGTTTTTTTTCTTTTCAGATTTAATACCACGTACACTTGACCGCAGCCTTCGTATTCAAATAAGCCTATCGACTAGACCACTTCCGTTCGTAGTGAACCAACCGAAGGGCTTATTCGAACGCGTAGGTTGCGATCTAGTGTAGGTTGTGTTCAATATGGAATAATCTAAATCCATAAAATGCTGGAAGTTGATTTTTAATCGTCAGCTCTTTACAAACAAACTCACCTTGGCAGTCGATAGCTGTTCTGATTGGCCGCCGTTGAACGACCTTAGTCCAGCTTAGAAAATAGCTTATGCATGGTATTTGAACTGCTTCATACTCTACGATGAGGAGACTGTTTTCATTCAATCACATTACATATCTTTTCCGCTCTTATATCCGTGCGTAAATAACTGCAATTATGATTCCAATTGTAACTTCGACGGCAAACATTAAGATTCAGTTCTGTAAGTTTTGCTACCAAAAGTAGCCCATTGGGCTTAAAGAAGTTAGACAATGTAAGCTCAACAAAATACTCAAACACGGTTATAACCTCGACGTTTCATAAATGCCCGCTTCAACCGTAAGAACAGAGGCATGTAGATAACCAGACATATTCGATACCTCATCTTCAGGTCGCGACAGTTGCGTGAACAGGCGATCGATCAAAGTTTTTACTAAAAAGTTACGTTAATGATAAATTAATTGGTCATGGTGTAAATGGATTATCACCTCAAATTAGACGATACAAGTTAACAACCGACCTGAGGCTAGGACAGGTACAACTATTTAGCAAACCGTTTTTGATGATAATAAAGGACTGAGTGATCTTGTTGTAAACCCTCGAAAGGATACACTGGTTCGTACTCGATATAGTGGTGCGCTTGACAGAAATCTTCCTTACAATAATTAACACGGAAAATCTTGATCCCAAAAATACTGCGACTGTCTCCGTGATTTGCACACAAGACAAGCCAAAAG